>JAOTON010002264.1:0-554452 GCA_034440635.1 Lepas anatifera | reverse complement strand
ACAAAAATTATCTTCTGCGACGCAAAACGTCCGGAAAATCCTACCTCAGTCTGGCTCCCTCGACCGGGAATCTAACCCCTGTCTCTCGCGTGAAAGGCGGGGACACTCACCACTATACAATGCCAAAATTTTACAACAAACATTTTCTTCTGCAATGCAAAGCGTCCAGCAAGCCCTCACATTCTGGCTCCCTCGACGGGAAAACTCACCCCCGGTTTGCTTCTACCAGGGGAGTTAACCTTGCACGCACAAACAGAAGGCGTTACGCTACAAAGACTATCAAGAGTTACAGCGCACCGCTCTGTCAATCGCTCAAGCACCCATTAAACCGTCTCAAATCGATTCTCCAACCCCAGGCTTCACTGTTATCCGCACAAGCTCAGTATGTCACAAATCAATGGACACTAGTCCAGAGCCTGCGAAAGTTCTCACGATGCCGCGGTATCAAGACCTCACTAGTCTGTGACAAATGCTACACAGAAGCGGGTTCTGCTTCTGCGTCAGGATGCTTTAGAAGCAGTATGAGACGATTGACAGGTCCTAATTCATACTGCGCCTGGTTTATCTGAACGCGCACCTTACGCACAGGAGCCCGTCACGCACTGCTCGGGTAGGTCGTCACGATTCTACCCTATCGGCCAGTTGATTCTTGGGAGCAGCGTCGTCCGACTGCTACAACGACGTCTCCTCTTCAAGGTTGCGCTTCGGGCGCTGCCACTTCCTTCTCTCTTGGAGAGTGAGGCGAGAACTCCTGCCTCCAGCGGGCCCCAGAACATGTTGGCCAGGTGGGTGTTGCACTCTTCTCAAAGCGCCGACCAGCGCCAAGAGATCCTCGGTGCCCAGGATCCGCCAAGAGTAAAGGACAGACTACCTTAGATTTCAGGGTTAGAATCTGATGAGGTGTTAGAGGCTCCTACTGTGTTAGTGTCAGACATCAACTGGAGTAAGTAAGAGGGCGACTATTGACGATCGCCTCAGCTTCGACGCAAACAACGTTCGCAGGAGCTCATCATCCAGTTGGTGCCCGTTTTGAGTCCAAGAGACTGGCGAGCGGATCTTGCCGTCCTGATTTGGCGCTCCCATACGCCCGCCCGTATGACTCGCCTGTTCGGCCGTTGGAAGGCAAACTCTACCCAGTCAGAGTCACTCTTGTTGAGTTCAGTCTTGATCTTAGCATGGTGATCCTCCTTCAAAAGCATTTTCCAACGTTCTCTTGCCGCCAATGAAATTGCTTCCGTTGTCGCAGAAGATCACTGGCGGATCGGTCCGCTTCGACAGGTGAACCGGCGATAGGCGTTGATGAATGTGTCGGCGGTCATCGAGTTCATCCGTTTTCAGGTGCACAGCACGTGAGGCCAAGCAGGTGAAAATTAGTCCCCACCTTTTCACCTCACTGCGACGCTCGCGAATGTAGAATGGACCAGAAGTGCGTCGACATCCCACAAAAGAAAACGGGTCCGCGTCCTCCAGCAAAAGCGCTCTGAAGGAAGATCAGACATCTTCCCCGAGCGCAAGGCGTTCCACGCAGACAGGATGCACTGAGCACGGCCCAGAATGCACCTTGACGCGGCTGATCTCGCCTGCAATATCCAAAATCCGTGCTGTCGTACTTCGCTCAGTGTTGTTTCCCTTCCGCCGTGCTCCATCTTACTGTGAAGGTGTTCCACAATCAGCTTGGTGACGTGATGATCATTCGGTAGAATCACTGGATAGAGCTACCTCTCTCCAGTACATCAGCTCTTCGCAGCCGTCCTCCCAACACGCAGATCAAGCAATCGTTGGCCAGGAATGGATCTAGTCTATGAAGCTGACTCTTCCCTTTCACACATCGCTTCTCAGAGGCATCATCAAAGCGCTGGCACTGGTCCTTCAGTGTCTTCAAATCCTCCTTGAAGCTTTTCTTCCTTGCACAGCACGAATGATTTCCGTCTCTGCTTCCTTCATATCCCGTACATCCGACGGGCTAACATGTGAAGAGTCAGTCGTCTTCGCTGTGTGTGGCCTACTTCTCCCTTGTGCCTCTGCTCCTCACACGGGCCAGCAGGATCGTTCTGTAGCGCAGAATCAGCGCAACCGCTCTTCTCGCCACTGTACCAGCTGGAGAGGTGCTGCAGTCTCTCGGACAGAGAGACGCGTAAGGTTCAGCAGACCCAGGCTCTAGCACGGTACCTGTGACAAACACTGCCGACCTTTTTACTACTCCGGGTCGTCTTCTGCTGGCTCCAGCTGCGTCACCTCACCAGGGAGGTCTCGAGGTTTCCGCAGAAAGGAAGGACCCTGCCACCACAGGCCGCTGCTATTCAACTCTTCTCGACTTGCACCTCTTGAGGCTAAATCAGCAGGTTTGTTTTCCGACGTGACGTGACGCCACTGGCCTGGATGGGTGCACTGCCGGATCCTGCTGGACTCGGTTCAGCCACGAAAACAGTGGAACTTCTTTGTTTCGTTGCGTATGTAGCCAAGAACCACCTCGCTATCCGGTCCAGAAAACCCTCTTCCAGGTTATCTATAGCTAACTGCTTCCTTAAGAAGCAGCTGCCCACTTCCCAGCAACTTCTGCGGCCGTCAGCTCTAATCATGGTAGGCGCAGTCATAAGGGCCGTTTCGGGTGTCCTCTCGCCTTGCTCCACATCACAAGAGACGATGTGATGTCGCCATCCTCAGCAATAGTCCTGAGGAAGCTGCAGTAGCCGTATCCAGTGAGGCACGCATCACAGAAATGATGCAACTCATACAGCTTTACGCATTCCGATCTGAGCGACGAGTAGCTTCTCGGCACACTTATGCTGGAGTAGGTAGGTCAGGTTTGCCTTCCACGTCTCCCACAGTCGGACAGTCTCCTCCGGCACAGGATCGTCCCATCCGCAGCCGTTGCAGCAGAGCTGTTTAACGATGCACTTTCCCTGCAGCACAAACGGCGAAATCGGGCCTAGAGGGTCGTGTAGGGACCGCGACTGAGAAAGAAAATTCCCCCTTCCGTGTATCGGTGGCCGGTCAGCTATCTCTAAATCGAATCCCAGAGTGTCGTTTTTGATATCCCATTTTGATGCCCAAAGCATGCTCTGTGGCTTGCTCTGGGGCCACTTGAACCTCCGCAGGCTGTCGGCGCTCGGTAGTACTGAGGTGGCAGCTGGCAGGCCAGAACTTCAGCTTCCGTTCGATACAAACTTGCGCAGCATGAACCCACCTACTGGCAAGCACATTTCGATGGTTGGAAGTTGCGCAGCTCCACAGCAGATCTGCGCGTCAGGCTACAGATGATGAGTCCATCATCCACGTAAAACTCGCGTCGGACGAACTCCGCCGCCTTGTTGCCGTAGATGTTCTCGTATCTGTTCGCCAGTCTCGTTGAGTACGCCCACATTGCACACGCAGGAGGATGATGTAGCTCCAAACAGATGTGTTGTCATGCGAGGAGTACTCCTTTGGCGCACCCGTGACGTCTCCACGTTCTCCCACCACAGGAAACGCAGACAGGTTCCTGTACTCGGATATTCACTCCCACCTGATTGAACATTCCCTCCCAGACGTCACAGCTCAGTCCAACCTTCTCCCTTCTATAAGCGCACCAAGACGCCGGCGAGAGTTGTTGACGCAGTTGTTTCCCAGCATGAGCTGTGAGTTGAGGGACACTCCCTTATACTCCGAGCTGCAATCAAACACCACGCGCAGCTTATTCTTCGTTGGAGTGATAGACACGCATGGTGGGGCACATACCATATCTTGCCTTCTTCTTCATCATCATCACCTGGTACTGCTTCAAGCATATCCCCTTTCTAACATTTCCTCCATGAATGCCTCATACTCACGACGAAACTTCCGGGTCCCTCACGAGTCGTTTCTTCAGGCCTGTCAGCCTCTTTAAAGCTGCTTCCTTCTGTTGTTTGGGAACTGTAGCATGAGGAATCTTTCAGCGGCATGGCGGCATCTCAAAATGATGGTCATCTCCGCTGGTGCATATCCCACTCTTCATGGTGTCGAGAAAACGAATGTCCTCCTGAGAAAGCTTTTCCTCCTGCCATCGTGACTCTGAAGTCAGTTTCAAACAGGTGAATCAGCTGAGCCGGACTGACTTCCCTGCGCGTCCTGAACCCTGAATGCGAAGTGACGTGAATGTCTTGGCGAGTCCTGTGGTGCCGCTCTGCCCACTGGGCCAACGACGCTCCAACCCCAGGGCAGTTTTTCACTGCCCAAGGTTCCCTGTCTTCTCCAGTAGCTAACCAGTTCGACGGGCTTAGCGGCCTTGGTGCCAGTTCGACGCCAATGAGGGATCCCAATCTCTGCGTCACTGTAGTATGGTGGAAGGGTTTCCGCCACGTCCTTTCAGGTGGCTCCACTTCTCCACCATCTCCTTCCTCAGGGATCAGGCTGCGCTCTGCGAGTATGCTGGAGCGATGCGTACGTGGTAGGCAAGCATATCTCTTCTGATCCATCAACAGGTCGCCCGACGAGGTCACCCACAGCACAGCTTTCCACCACCCGACTTGCCTGTCATTGTGCTGCAGTTGCAGGTAGGTGGTTTCACCTTCTGCACTGCACCTGCCTTTGCACGGACTCTGAGATGAAGCACGCGTCCGACTGGAGGTCAGGTAAGTGCGTAAGATTACCAGCTCTCCTGTTCAAGGATGGCTTGCATGATGCAACCGTTACAGGTACCACCATCGAATGAGCGCATTTGTTCTCATTATTTGCCGTCGCTTGCAATGAAGTAGCCAAAATTGTCTGTGTTGATTCAGTTTTGCAGCCCGCCTTAGTATTCTTCACCTCATGGTATGCTGCTCAAGTATCGTCTCATGAAGCGCGGTTGGGTGGGAGTATCAGCACTTTTCACACCGTTTCCTTCTCTTGCAGAGGCGCTAAACGCGATGACGAGGCTTCATGCAGCCTCGACATAGGCCATACTGCCGTACCGCACGTCCCAGCTCTTCCGAACGAATATCCAGCTTCCAGGGAAACTTCTCACACAGTTCCAGTGCACATGGCTGCCCCCACACAACTTGCAATCCATGGGTCTAAATTCTGCTTCCTTGCCAGTCACTTGGTGATGCAGTCTTGGCTCCCTGTGCTGAAGCATCAGCTGTAGCCAAAAATGTCCTTGCCTTGCTCTGTGGTGGCATCCTCTGCTCGGAGAGCGCTCTTGGTTGTGGCCAGCTACGGCACCCTGAAGACTGATGGGTCGGCTTGCAACTCTGGCCTCCTTCTTAAGGAAAAGGACACAAAGTCGCTCAGAGATGGGTTAGCACCCAGGTGACCCTTCACGTAGCTCATGCAGAGACGAGTCCACGATGCGCTCCCATCGACCTGACGATGTGCAGCTTGGAAGAAGACGCCCAGCATCTTGCATATTCTCATCTGGGTCGTCCAATGCTTCCAGGCCTTTCACTGAGTGTGACGCCACTTCACAGCTGTCCCAAGTAGTCAAGTAGAAAGTTGCTGAAGAGCCTTACCGTCCCCTGGTTTGATCACGGGCCACGCACGAATCCGCTTCTTATTACGTGGCTGCTGTCAGGGGAAGTCATTCCGTGAAGCGCTCCTGAAGCTTGGCCTTGGCCTTCATGCAAGCGTCCTCAGATCGCAAGTGTGATTTTTCTCCGAAAACCTTGAATGACGCTACGAGCCTCACCAGCAGTGAACTGGGCAAGAAAATGGAGTCGTTCCGTCAGGGTGAGGTTGTCTGTGGTTCGATGAATGACTCAAATGCCTTCATCCAGAGATGGAAGTCTTCTGCATTCCACCTTGAAGACTTCAGGGGCAAGACATGGAAGCCGATTTCTCCTCACCTGTTCCGACATCAGCTCAGTCATGGCTGACAGAGAGACTTCGATTTGTGCAGCTTTCCTCTGTAACAAGCAGTGTTGCTGTCATCCATTTTGATTCGCACCTCTAATAGAAGAGACTTCAGTTCCTTTGAATGTTGGATGAGCTGCGAGAGTAGGCGTTAGTTCAAGCTTCTGCGTTGCTGCTGGGCATGCAGATGCTCTGTCCAATCTCTGAAGTCAAAGCGGCACTGTCTTGTGTTCAAAAGCTACGCTCTCGAGCAGGCAGCTTTGGCTTGTTCCCTGTGTGCATCTGGGCTGATGTTTGGAGCTCAGCTGGTTGCCCCTGTTTCAGCAGATGCAACCACTGCAACGGCGTTCCGGTTCTACAGCAGAGGTTCCACCAGCTTCCTAACTCCTTCCGAGACTTCTCTATTACTTGAGCTTGCAGGCGATGAACCTCTAACTTTCGATGTGTACCAGAACCAACTCCTCCTCCTTCCACTCAAGCTCCTTTCTCCTGCATTTCCAGATGTTTCTTCTTTTGAAGCATCGCCAAGCGCTGGCAGTGGCTTCAGCTCTTCTGTGCTCATCTTGGGCCGCGCCAAGAGCAACAGATCCGACTTCGCCCAGATCTGGCAGAGCCAGTCCTAGCAGACTGACCTGCAATGGACGGCTCAGCGCTCTGAGGTCTCTCTTCCAATACAACTTCTGCCGATCCTCTCATGCGATTTCTCATTCTGTTTTAGACTCAGCATCAGCTGGGCGTGTTCTTCTGTGTGCTCCTTTGCTTCCTCTGCTGTGAGAAGAAACTTGCAGTTCTTGTTCTGTTTGTACCAGAGCAACATATGAATGAATCCACTCATTCAGTGTTTCTAATCTGTCACGCCAGGTAGCACCTTATATGAAGATCCTTCTTCTCCAAGAATTTCTGATGCTCTTTTCTTGATGTCTTGTACTTGTCTCTCCTGTAGGCCCTGGTCTTCACCATCTCCAGCTCAGGTACCGCGCCTTCCCAGCCTCTGTAATATAGTGGGGTTCATCATAGTCCTATGACCGGCTATCACCTGCCTCCTGTACCTGAATCGTCTGAACTGCGGCGTCCAGCTGTTCTGCAGTCTGTTATGCCTTTCCATTTGTCAAACGTGGGTTAGGTCAGATGGGAAAGAATTTATGTAGGAGCACAGGATGATATACCAAACTACGGAGGCTGAGGTACCAGGGTTCGTAGGGTCACTAAATGCTACAGCATCATGGCACTACGACACTAAGGTTCTATGTACTTGTACAGCCAGAACAATACTTAGACCTTGTGGCTTCTTGAAGGACGTAATACAGTAGACCCAAGGATTAGGGAAACAGATTGTTTAAGGAAGGGACTAGTCTAGTTTCACCCATTACACAACATTTCTGGTGAAGCTCAAGATTTATCACCTGACGACAGGTGTCTCGACTTTTACTCTTATCACCTGACGACTGGTGCAGGATTTTTACTGTTCTCGCTCCGGAGCCTACGGAAGTCTCGAAACTACACTATTGGGCTTTTGGGTTCTGTATATTTTCCCAGCAATGTAGGTCCACAGTAGTAGCCGAGAAAGACAAGAGAAGCGTAAAAACTGCCAAATGGAAAATATCATTAGACACTTCACAAATATATCCTCATTCATTGATCACCACGCATACTCACAAACAGCTCCACTCAAGCTTGAACTAGAAATGACTAGAATACACTCCATACCAACTCTCAGTCATCAACAGCCTCTACTTAACAATCGGTTCTAAGCCACAACAAAACAAGATGAAACCATCACGATCACTCCGTGCTGTGTCGCGCGGGTGCTTGCGTAAGTATTTGTCTCAGTTAGCAGCCTGTGAGTCAAAGCTATGACTCGCTTTCAATAACTATGCCAAACAACAATGAGACCATTGACCAACTTAACCAATTGCTTACATTAACCTGCAAAGGAAAGAGCATATGGATTAAACAGCCTGAATAGGCACACACACACATGGAATGCTGCATTAAATGTCGAACCCGACAGTCAACAACGGCAGGAACACAGACTGGCCCAGTTATTCACATTGGGAAATGTTTTCAAAAATATCCCCACATTTTGCAAAGAAAATCCTAGAACCAAAACAGATGGAAGGAGAAGTTTGAAGTAGCGTGTAAAGTGCGGTTCCCAGAAGGCGTACTCAGATTATAGAGGGTGATATCCCAGACTAGGGAAATAGGAACCAAGAGTCATACTCAACTGACCTGTTACCTGATCTGACCTAATCTAACCCTAAACCTTAACTTACACATAAACCAAAACCTAACCTCTGTGCAAAAAACTAAGCCCCTTGCTTTAGCTGACACAGGCACGCCCGCGGATCAAGTGGTCGGGTCCGTGGGTGGGATCCACGCATGATCACATCAGGATTTTCTTACCCCAAGAATATGAGGATATTTTGACCCTGAAAAATTTCCCAAGGTGCAATCTGGCATGTTCCTGTGACATCTGCTTCACCATTACCTCTGCTACCATGCTCACAAACTTCCTTTGTTCTATGCTGTATGCCTATCACACCTTCTGTTGCTCCCAATTGCCTTTGCCTTTACCCCATGTCTTGTTTTGCTGTTCTCCTTCCTTTAGTTGCCTGTTCACTGCCAATATGCTAAAAAATGAAATAAGAAATTGATGATTCTCCAGCAAAAACCAAAATGAACCCAAAAATTGCTATAATACAATATAAGCTCCTATCCACAGATTTTTCCTATAAACCAGCGACTCAGGGTGTACCATGCCTGGGAGACACTCTTCTAACCCTAAGCTACCTCCCCATCCCCTCTTGCTAAAATTCCATGCCAAGCGATTTTATTCGCCAGTGATATTTTTTCAACCTTACACCATTCGGCATCCATTAGCAAGCATTGCCGCCATAATTGCCCCTCGTTAGCATAGGAAATTGACTATTCTCAAGCACTAGTTTCTATCGATTGTAAAATAAATTAATGATGGTTTTGGAGATATATGGACAAGATATGGCACACCTAAATTTTTTCGTAATTTCAACCCTTTTCATGGACAATATTGAAGAAAAAAAACGATAAAATGATTTAACTCACATTTTCTTCTATTTGTCTTATCAATATCGATAGAAAGCCGATGTGCGACAGCTTTACCCACAGTGCCCAGCAGCACATACTCCAAAACCCAAAAGACGAACAGAATTTACTCCAAAACCTGATGGCGAAGATTGAGAAGACAAAAAATATTCCAAACAATAGGTTTTAAGGAACATTCCTAGGTTTTTGAAAGTTTTAATTTTTAAAAAATATATCTTTTGGAAATAACTAAAACTCCATTTGATCTATTCTAAGAAGCTTTAGCAATTCACGATTTTTCACGGAGTACGCACGATCGCAGCGCCACTACGCGGAGTTGTAGAGGTTACCGGCGTTCGGGGTGCTTGCGCGACGCTCTCAACAAAATCCCAAATTTCTCATCATGAGTGCCACGGAGGAGGAAAACCGAGATCGGAAACGGCAAGACCGCCGAAAATGAAGTCAAAGGCACTAAGCGAGCGGCCGAGGTAAAGTTGTACTTTCGCAAAATCGCGTTGTTGCGGTGCTTGCACGTGTATTGCCGATGGTGCCGGGTAATAATGCCGGCATCGTCCTGCTAATGTAGTGTTAGCCTGTTTGTTCTGTTCTGTTATAATGCTTGAATGGGGCACCAGTTGAACGAATTGTGTTGAGTAGAGGTCGTTTTGGCTCTGTTTCTTTGTGTGTGCGTGGAGGGGTTTGAAATTTAGGTACCTAGGTCCCTTGAGGTTGCACGGGTGCGCGCGATTCCTTTTATTATTCTCTTTTTGGTGCCACTTGAATAGTGGTATCTCCGCTTTTGCAATTTTTGTGTGGTCCTCACTTTTTGAACGTGTGGCGTTCGTCTCAATTTTGATTTTGAAGATTAGTTGCTCAAACTTCGCGGCGCGTTTTAAGTGCGGTATTTCAAAGTTATTGTAGACGAATGCTGAAACCCTATTGCTATGAGCCTGTCGCACATTCTGTGCATGCAAGCCAGTTGCCTTATTTCACGTTTCTCGGGTCATCCAAACGACATGCTTAGTCAGGGGCGCAGCATCCCTCACGTTTGCTTTTTCGGCGGGAACCTGCCAATTAGAGAAACAAAACTTCAGATTCGAATGCCCCATGTTCGGAGCCGGGTACACGAAAATGTTTGATTCAATCCTGACTTATGCAGGCTTACTATATTTTATGGCCGTCAATCACGATGGCGCGTTGCAGTAATGAGTAGAGCCGGCCGGCCACGCGGGGTCGGCGCCGGGCCGGTTTTGGGATGTTCTTGACACCCACTGGCCGCTGGCGGTTGGTCGTTGGTTGGAGCGGCGGCGGCTGTTATCCCGCTCCCTGGCCGGCCTCCGATACTGCCCGCCCGGCCGTGGGTGGGCTTCCGTTTGTTTTCGCCAGGCTGGGCCATTGGAACAAGGCTGTTGGCCGCGTTAATAGTTAATCATCGGAGATTCTATCTTGCATGGGTTAATTGTATTAAAGTATCTCGCGCTTTTAAAAGACGTCCTTGAAAGTCAGGGATGTATCTAGACGGTGGGGAAGAGGTGTCTGTCTCTCCACCCAGGATCTCGTGATGTTCATTTCGAAAGAGAATCCTACCGTTAGTTTTTGCGGAAGAAAAGTGAGAGTCCGAATGCGATAAGTTTTAATGTCAGGGGAGTTACCTGTCAGTGGGGGTTGAAGATTGGCTGTCCCCCAGGTTTTGGCTGGCGGTGGCTCGGGCCCGTGGCCGCCGTCGTCACGTGTTTATAAATGGCTTGTAATTGTTCACGCTACTCACGGGTCAGAGAAGACGCTGTGTTTTACCCACTTGTGGTATGGATCCAAATCCGATTTTCATTGGTTAGCATTGAACAAGATCATACGAAGATGCCGTAAGGTTCA
The DNA here is from genome assembly GCA_034440635.1 of Lepas anatifera. Classification (NCBI taxonomy): domain Eukaryota; kingdom Metazoa; phylum Arthropoda; class Thecostraca; family Lepadidae; genus Lepas; species Lepas anatifera. The sequence goes on along the minus strand of JAOTON010002264.1, from coordinate 543,733 downwards.
GCGAAAGTAAATTTGATATGAATTATTGGATTACTGTGAACTAAAACTTCGAGAGTAACGTTGATGAGTCCCAAGCTCCCTTGGAGTTTGTTGGGAACTTATGTGACGCCTGACGAGGTGTCCATTTTTACGTGCACTCCCTGATCCGGGCCATCAGGATTGTTTCGAGACGTGTATTCTTAACATGGTTTAGTTAGGTTTTATTGGTTTTAATAATGCTATCATCGGGATTTTTGAAGTCTCTAAAATTGTTCCGTAAATTGGTTTAAAGGTGTTTGTTAACTTGTCGAGGTTAACCGCGGTTAAAATTCGATTCAAAATTAAATTCCTTTGATGCCTGACTTGGGAGAAGTCCTTTTTAAGTTATGCATTTTTTGCATGGCTTAGCTCAGATTTTTATCAATACAACGCAAGCACCATGCATTCTTCAGCACAAAGGTCGATGATTCCGTGTTGTAGCTCCCCCCTCTCCCCTGGAGTGGCAAGAGCAAACTGCCGGGCACTTACAATTCTCTAGCGGCGTTATCAATGATTGCGTGGAAAACTGTTGTCGGATTGTTTCAGGCTCTCTGGTTTCTGGAGCATTGCTAGGGAACCCGATTCGGCAAGGTAATTTAAGTAATTTACGGAAAGTGCTTTACCATAAGTATGACACTTGGGTTGGTGGCATTCTATGGGGCTTTCATCGAGCCCTCCACTCAATAAAGTGGGGGTGAGTCAGGTGTTTTTGGCCGTAAATAACCAAGTCTACTCTTTAAATAAGTAAAAACGGACAATCTGGAGGACTGGTACTGTGCTTTCCACCGGATTGGGTGATAGCAGGACTGCGAGACTTTTGGCCAAAAGAGCTCAGAATAGCGAAATTGTCTCGAAAATAAGTCTAGGACCAACTCAATTTCATGTGACGAGTGATAGGTAGAAAGTAATTGGACTTCGAAGTCAGTTTTTATACCCGGTATCGTTACCCTCGCCCCATTGTGTGGAGGGTGCGGCCACAGCGTTTATGCATGCTGGTGGTCGTGACGCGAACACTGCGGCGTACCCCAAATGTTCACATAATTTTTAGACAAAGTTAAAATCGCTTCGTTAATGGTCGGCGTACTCGGTGATGCGGTGTCCTCATCGGCATACCGGCAGGAATAGTTTCATAGCCCGCGGCAGAAGTAGATGATATTACGTGGTGGTTATTGCTGCCAAGAAGCATGCTGAGGTGCATGATTAAGCAAGATCCTTATTTGGATTTGAAATAATGAAGTGATCCGCACAGCCACAATCATGTGATCCGACTATTTGAATGAGCCTGTAATTTGCAAAAGAAATTGTTACAAATGTTTATTAATCCGCTGGATATCGGTTCGAAGTTGGCTTATTTTTTGGTATTGGTACATGGTTGGATGTATCTGGCATGTGACTGTGCTCTGCCTTTGGTTGGTAACAGAAACATTTATCGCTTTAAAAGTACACCGGTTTTAATGTTTTTCCCAGACCATCGTCGGCAAACGAGATCCATGCTCCTTATCGGCTCCAAGCTCACTTTGCTCTCGCTCACCTCTGCCGCGTCAGGAATCACAACACCAGTCTCGCCCACTCGGTATCGTTCGGTACCACTGACCGATGACGCACGCTTATGACGTCATATGTGCCGGCAGGATGACGTGGAGGCGAAGAAGTTGAAGCTGAACGGCGCGGAGGAGGAAGACCTAGGAGAAGAGGAGGAGGGATTGGAAGGAGAGGATGATGACGAGCTGGGAGAGGGAGGATGTGGACGGGGAGGAAGACGAAGGTAAGAGAGATTGGCCTAGATGAAGATGCCAGTCAAGTTGAGATGGCTGGGTGTATAGCGGCAATACAAAATTACGAGGATCCAGTGTTTAACTGTGATAACGGAGTTAATCGGTTTTTTCTGTGTGTGGTCTTAGCCGGTAAGTTTACGAAAACATCTTAATCATAGTCCAACCCGTACCTTTTCTATGATTTGAAGTGATTGGGTCGTACAAAGTTTGAAGTTTAGTATCACCCTCCCCCCCGCTCTTTTCTGGATTTCCGTGATCTCGTAAAGCGCTGCAATTGTTTGAAGGCGCTCCTCTTGTTCAAATGATTACTTCTGGTATCTGCTGGAAAGCATCAACTGAGCTGCTGTCAACAGCAACTGAGCGTCGTCAAACCTTTGACAGAGGATTTTTGTGCATTGATACGCTCGATGTGGCGACGAGCATCCGAACGGTCCTCAACTGAGCTCTGCATGATGTTGGGTCAGGTGGTGATAATTAAGATTGTTGAGCGAATCGATCGCAAAATCTCGGAACAAATGAGTTGTTGAGCGCAATAGTCAAGAGATTGATTGGAGTGCTGGTGGGTGAGACTGGAGTTTGGCTTTATTTTGGTGCAAAATGTTTGGTCTTTTGTAGCCCACCCCCCCCCATAAAACTTCGTTAATAATTGAGTGATTTATCAGTAGTTGCCCGAGGCGGCGCAATTACACACTGTTTCCCCTCTTCGATGTAAAGGAAAATATATCCAATGTATTGCGATCAAAAAGAATCCTCCTTTCGCATGTGTGCTGGGTTTTATGCCTCTAACGAATATTTGCACTGCATTGGATGCCCTCCGTTCTGTTCGATTGTCCACGTGTTGATGTCGGTGTGCTGAGACTAAAGTGCATGTGTGTGGCTGGCAGAAGACGTAGAGGGCGAGGAGGGAGAAGAGGAGGAAGATGGAGAAGAAGAAGAGGACGGCGGGGAAGAAGCGGAGGATGATGCGTAATGTGTGCGCGCGATTCATGTGACGGACACAGACAAATCCTGCCAAAGCGGGCCGGGCCCAGCCCGAGGCGGTGGCGCGTGAGAGGGGTGAGGGAAGGGGCCGGCGCCAGCTGGGGTAGCGGGCAGTGGCAGGGCGCCGGCCCGTTCACTGCTGAGCCCGCCGCCCCCCGCCGCCCCTGGCAGAACCAATCTTATCCATCAGAACACGCAGAAGACGAGTTCACCGCGTTTTTCACCACTCGTCTGAGTCCTCATCTGTGTAATGTAAGTTATTCCTTCTCAATGTGTACAAGATACTGAGGTGTGCGCCGTTAGTACAGCTGGTCTTGTTGGTATGCGAGATATCTGTGGGACACCCGTTGCACGAGATTGTACAACGCAGACACTAGCAAGACACCGTCAAAAAAAAGCATCACGCCGCCGCGTTTTTCTTGTGAGTTGTGAATGGCTGGTGCTTCTCCCGTGGCTTATTTTACGCAAAGGAACATCTTACATAACCCGGACAATATGATCGTGTTTTTTTTTACATCTAGCTGCTCATTTGTCACTGGAATAGCTGCTGGTTTTACAAGTACATGTGTCCAATGACTGCCCGTCTCTGTTTTTAATGATGAGGATAACAAAAGACTGCACGTGGCGCGCGAGTGGTCGCGACGTGCCGCGCTCGCCGGTGTGCGGCGCGTGAGCGTGAGTCGCGCGACACGCGGGATCTCGGCGCGTGAGAGCGACTACCCTGAGTGCGAGAGACAAGCGCGAGTGACTGCCGTGATGACAAACAACACTGTTTTGCAATAAAAGTGAAAAACCCGACGGTTGTGTTTTGTTTGTGACGGCGCCGGCCGGTGCCTGCGGCTGGTTAGCACCCGACCGGGTGGTTCACCGTTCTGCCGACAGGTGGCCGGGATGTGAGCCGGCTGAGACCGGTCACGGTCGCGGCGGCGCAGCGTCGAGCCTTAGTTGGTCTGTTAGTCACCGTGCGGTGCCGGCGACGGCGGTGCGTGCGGGGCGGGCGCTGCGGAGCCGACGCGCCGGCCGGCCCGGCGTCACGGGCGGGGGCGGCTGTGCGTGCGATCGATCTCCAGGGTCGGGAGTGGGGCGGCGGCGGTCGGCGCCAATAGGACGGGTGGCCGGCGGCTGCCGCGGGACGGCTGGGGCCGCTGGCAGGGTGCCCCCGTGCGGTCGGGGGATGGTTCTGGCGGGATTTGCCGAGGCGACCGGCCCGTCCGCCGGTCACTCGTGTTTGTCAGGTCTGACGGCTCAGTGGCTGCCACGTGGGGGAGGCAGACGCAGTACTTCCAGTGCGGAGAGTCGGCGTCCGCTGCGCTGCTGGCGGCGGGGCGACTGCCACACGGGGTGGGGCATCAGACCATCGAGTGGAGATGTTGAGCTTACCTAAAGCTCTGTGGAGCAAGGTGATTTTGGGTTGCAGGCTACGGATGCACTCGTCTCGTCTGGTAACTTGCTCTGGATCAGCACCGTAGAGCACGGGCGGCGGAACTGGGCGGGGGGGGACCGGGGTACGGTGCCCCCTTAAATCACACATTTTAGCACTAACCCTATGGCCTTGATTGGAAAGACATGGGTTAGAAAGCTCATGGTGTCCCCCCCCACTTAAAATTCGGACGTTCCGCCGTCACTGGCAGTGGTAACACCCGCCCCCGTGGGCCTCCGATCCACCTTCGCGATGGCTGGGGTGTTCAAACATTCCCTCCCCCTTGAATACGGGATAGCGAAAAAACGCGAACGCTGGTGGATAGCTCGTACGAATTCATGAAGAAACTACATCGGTCATTTTTGGCCCAGGTCAATATTGAAGTTGACAGGTCAAAGAAGGTGGCATTTAGGGTAGTGTTTTTGGTCTCCAGCATGTGACAGACTTGAGTTAGAATCATTTTATGGGCACCATTCGCTTTCTCTTCACGACGAATCGAATAATGAATTATATGACTATGCTGGGTCAAAGCACAAAAATGACCTGACCTCAGGTCAGGTCAAGGTCTCTCCGACCTAGCTGAGTCAACATGCATATCAATCGACTCGTAATAGCAATCATAACGTAATGGTATCAAAATAAAACTTATCGTTATTTCCTGCACAGTTATTGACCCAAGTATGAAAATTTGCTCCAGTAGGGGAAGATAGTCATTATGCGCCCACTTAAGGAAAATTGTCTGCCAAAAATTGTGCAGTTTACTTTGGTGCTACTTCTACGCTGAAACATATTTTGCGATTAATTTGCTTTCATTTTGTACAGCCAAAACGTATTAAGTTAATCGAACATTTGAGTGTTTTACGCTTTTGAAAAACCTTGCAAAGGGCGCAGTTATGAACAAGATATCTAAAACGCGCCCAGCAAGGTTCATAAATGTGCCCGAGCTTATTATGCCTCCAGGGCCCTATTTCATAAAAGGCGTAAGTTACGCTTATAGCGTAGAAGTAGCATAATGCAGCGAAGAAAGTGAATAGTACACCACAATCTTGTTTCACAGAAATGCAGCATAAAAATACAACTACTTGCAAAGTTACGCTGCTCTAAGCTACGCTGTACTGGAATGCAGCGTAGAATATTCCCAATCTCGTTTCATATGCCAGACAACATGTACGTTGAATATGTAAAACACTCCTGAAAAGCTATGCAAGAAGTAGCAGCGTAACATTTATCAGACAATGAAGCAAAACATGAAATATATAATTTCTTCTGAACTTCTGAATCTCAGGCAAAACTAAATAGTGTAGTGAAGGACAAAAAGAGTCATGCATGTATAATAAACTTAGATAAAAATGGTGTGAAGTTCTTCCTTGCACAGGTTTGAAGTGCAAGTTACTCATGCCAAATTGATCTGATATATAGAGTGCTATGGCCATTTGGTATGCCAAAAATGATGATAGCTATTGATGCAAATACACAGGAAAGCTGACATCGATCTTTACTTTGACTTTCTGCAGTTACTGTTATTTTACAGTCTAGGTAGTACAGAACCCTAGATAGGCTGACACTGACACAGTGTTATATGGAGTCTATGGAGGGTAAAAATTCAATTTAAGGTGCCTGTCACCAACAAAATCCAAGTATCTCTACTGAGGCCTCTGGCGAAAATGATGATATAGGCACCTAAGTACTGACATCTAGTTATTCTTCAAAGACGTTGACTCACTGTTCCTTTCCCAGTTTCACGAAATTATACGGTTCACAGACTTTTCACAGTTCACTCACGATAAGTAAACACACTTCAACTTGAATTTCATTGAAGCACACTTGCACAACAATACCATCACCTTTTAGGGCCTTCTTGATCTTGACAGTAACGACCTAAAAAAAGACGGGGTACTGCCAAAAACAAATGCGTCGTATATTTAATGCGTCTGTTGTTAGCGCGTCTTCCTCCGCAGTATCTTTAAAAGTTCCTGAGAAACTTAACACGCGCACTGGAGGGGGCCTCGGAGGCCCCCCCACCTGTTTTTCCAAGGTGACCGGAGAACCGCTTGTAGCCGAAAAACGAAACGTGGCCACATTTAACAGAATTTAATAGCGCGTCGATTGGTGAAGATTTTTTGAAAATCGACCGACAATTTTTTGACTTATAGGCTTTCAAAGTCAGACCTGCATTTTGAGATCGCCGTAAACGCGCGGTCGGACCAGTTAGCTTGCATTGAAGACCGCGTGGTGACGTCATAACGTCATATAAGCGGGACTATATGTCAAGGTCACTTCACATGAAAGTCAAGGTCAAAGGTCACAGGTCAAGGTCATATCTGCACTTTCAAGGTCACTGACCACTGTGCGTCCGGCCAAATGACGTTACCCCGTCTGACATATATTATGCTATGACGTCATCAGTAGGGTACCCCAATACAAAGGTCAAGGTCAAATGCCAAGGTCAAAGGTCATTGTGAAAGGTCAATCCTCATTTCCCGTCAAACAATGGCTACAGTGTTAGTCAAAGTGTAAATAATAAGTAGTATACCATATGGTGACCTTAAAGGTCAATGACCTTGAATGACCTTGACCCAAAAGTTGTGGGGAAGCCTTTTTGAGACCTCTTCTCTATGAACCTTGTCCGCCTTTAGCTTATTCCCGCCATTCTCCTGCATAATCACAGCATTTACCAATCGATCCCAGCATGGCCAATATTTGACCTTTACGACCTCGTTTGACCTTGAAGATATTGATCTAGGTAAATTAAAATTGGCCATCATGTAGACCACCATAGCCCCCACCCACCTACCAAGTGGCGTTTTTCTAACCCTCTTAGTTTCCGAGATCTTAGGGGGCCTACCAGGCCCCCTCCAGTGCGCGTTAGTGCCAGACCCCCTCCAGTGCGGGTGTTAATAATCGAACAAGAGCAAATAAGTGCAATAATTTTCTTTCAAATAATTTATTTAGAAATATACATGCCCTTTTTAATGCCAATGAAGCAGTTATGTTATATTTGAAAGGGGTGATTCCATTCTGGAATTGGGCGTAATCCACGCTGCATTTCATATCCACGCCGCATTCGCGCGAATGTCACCGCTCTTTATGAAACGTGATTCTGAGTACGGCGCAACTTTGCAGGTGAATGTGGTGTAAAACACGTTGCATTTCTAAAAATTTTATGAAATGGGGCCCAGGATACGACTGTGAGGGATTGTTGAATTTCATTAGAAGCCTTTGGATATGTCAGTATTTCAGAGAAGTCGGCGTAAGCAGACTAGCATACTTGTTGAGTCGCGACTCAGAGTCGGAGTCAACAATGAGTAAACTCAAGTTTTCCTTGAGTCAGAGTTGAGTCGACTTATTTCCAGATTTGGGTTGAGTCTGAGTCAACCCAAGTGCTCGACCAGTTGAGTCGAGTCAGAATCCGTCAGCCTTGAAGCTGTAAGTCAGGAGTTGAGTCGACTCAACACTATTTTCTTAACATATGTGATCACATGGCTGACATTTTAGACATTTTCACAACTATTTAAAGATCTAATATTGCAATTTGCTAATGATGGGTATTTTATTATTTTCATATCCACACTACACCTATCCCGGGATCAGTCATTAACAAAAATAAGTTCTGTTAAATATGCAGTTTCAAAAGTACACACATTTGCTAGCTGTTTTCCATGTAATATTAGCAATAGCATGCAAAATCATACAGAAAAATGTGATTTGGCACACATTCAGACTTTTTTACTTTGAGGGTGTACATACATACACCATACAAAGCCCTAAGCTGATTATCATGCAGTAATTCACTCTTAGGAAGCCACATCTTTATTTTCTATTTTCTTTCTTCGGTTGAATGAAAACACAAAAAAAATAAGTAATATAACCGCCAGATAGGGGATACCAAAAATCTTGTTTTGAACGTAAGCCTTGAAATGGGTCCAAACGGAAACTAAAAGCCTAAATTAGCTACTTTTTCAAAGTACTTTCTTGATTGGTCATGGTTTGAGGACATCCCCTGGCAGATAATATAAACACTGACGACACAGCACTGTACCTAATGTCCTCTGTATACGAAAAGTAAAACTCAGTCCTATCTCTGACATTCCCTATACATCAAGTCTCCCACAAACCACCACTCTTTAAATTATGTTGATTGTTATTTACCTATTTACCACCCACTGCACAACATACCTACACCGATAGAAAAATGGATTCCTTTTGGATACACTGAGTCGGTGCTGAAAGCGAGTCTGGATTCTGGTATCAAACTCGGTTGGAATCAGGCAGAAGTAGGCTCATTCAGGGGCGTAGCCAAGGGGGCGGCAGGGACAGCCGCCCCCCCCTGAGGGCCCGAAGGGCCACTATGCTCTGTGGCCAAGTTTGAAATTTCATACCAGACTGGGCCCTCTTAAGCCCTCTTCAGGACTTTATTCAGTAACAAGCAGGGCCCTTTTTACCCATCATGGCCCTTTTGGCGCTGTCGCAGGGGCCCTTTTCGGGGCGCCACCCCCCTGAGCGAAATCCTGGCTACGCCCCTGGGCTCATTGTATTCCCGTCGCAGACTCAATGTAATCTCTTGGACTAGATTGAGTCTAGCAAGTAGTGTTTTCTGAAGCTCATAGAATGATCACCGTAAGCTCGGGAATAAAATTTCTGATGACTGGTTTCAAATGATTCTTCGCTCGGTATAGAAAAACTCCACGGCATCAATGTATTCCATCAGCAAAATCGTCATGGAATCATTATATTCCAGCTCTCCACGAAACATGGATTATAAAAATGGCCAAGTTTGGCTCATATATAATTGTAGATATGTTTGCTTCAAAGTATCCCGTCATGGCTGAGAAAATCTCATTCTGTGCACGATATTGTACAGAACGAGACTTATCTCTGTCCAGCGATGGACGTGCGTTCAGAGGCTTCTGTGAAAATCCTACCTCTGTTAAGCGCTTCTAATATGTGCTCAAAGTGAGCTGAAAACGATCTTTAGGACACATGGGTGACTATATCCAACAGTAACAGATGCTTCTCACTACTTCATCAACTTTGCATAGCAAGGGCTGTTCTGTGGGCCAAGCTTGGGGCTTCAGTGCATGTTGTCGTCCTCTAGCTGACACACATGGACTCCTGGTTTTGGGCACTCGTACAATGAATGCCTGAACCATCGCAGCCCCAGTATGCTTCTTCACTTTCACTAGCTCTCAGCGGAGTCTGTCGGTCATCAGACTCAGCTTAAGCTTATCCTCTTGATCTGTTATCACCGCTATGTCTGTCGATGTGGCGGCTTCTCCCGTACACCATGTCAAAGGCAGCGTCTTCAGGCTTCTTCAGGCCCCTCAGGTCAAAACCTGAGTTGGATCGATGTAGAAGCACGTGCCAACGTAAAGTGAAAAGAGTCAGCTATTCCCCTCAAATTTCGCTCGGATCACGACGCCTAGCTTTGTGGTCAGCTCTGCGTGCAATGGCAGGAACACTGAAGATGGCGCGAAACGGCGAGTAAGTTTTCTCAATCGCGGGTCGAGCACGCGCACGCAATCTCCGGATGTGCTTTGACGTATGATCAAAATACACTGGGGATTCGAATGATTCTGCAGCTAAAGCTCCCATACTCCTGGTTATTTCTGGGGACAGAATATATTGATTCCTAGTATAATATGAAACTTTGAAGGGCATATTAATAGCTCTTTGAATTTCGCGGCTAGAATAGGTCGGGCAGGGGCGGACGCAGACCCAAGCTTTGGGGGGGCCAAGCCCATGTCTGCCTCCTCTCCTGGGGGGGGGGGTGGGAGCGAAGATTTTTTTGCTCTACAGACCTAGTGTAAACTCCTTTTTTCAGGGTTCGAGAGACCTAGTATAAGCTACCTCTCCAAGTACATAATCGCTCTCGTGGGGGGGGTGGGAGCGAATATTTTTGCTCTGCAGACCTAGTGTAAACCCTTTTTTCGAAAAATTTTCCGGCGTTTGGGGGCGAAAAGATAGTTTGGCCCCCCTCCAGCGCTTGGGGGCATGGCCGGAATGCCCCCCCTGCGTCCGCCAATGAGGTCAGGCACCTATGGTAAAATGGTGTTTTGTGGAATAAAAAATCCCACTTGCAACACCATACTGTTATCATATTATTAAGCTTCTTCCCACTATCTTTAGAAGCCGAGAATCATTTTAAGCTGTCGAGGACCATACATAGGCGTAGGAACGAGGGGCAGGGGGCCATGACCCCCAATATTCTCGTTGGGGGCCAGACCATAGAGCTGGCCCCCCAATATTTTGAGGTAGATGCTCGTCCACAAACTTAACCATATTGTGCTGGCAATGATTGCGGTGATATTTGTCATTAAAAACGAAGAATGAGTAATTCATTAGTGTCCCAGCATATAGAAAACTGTAATTGAACCCGTGCCCTATACGCTCTAACTGGGCTTGACTCAGCCGATGAAAAGTGAAGTTCTAATCGCCCGCAACTAGCACCTCCTGAGTGGAGGATTCCGCCGGAATGGCTTCAGCTGAATTTTGAGCTCGCGCGGAAACGTCATCTCGCGTTGCTCGGAGGCGCGCGAGAACCCGCGGTGATTTGCGAGAATGGAAATTTTAGCCGACGATTTGTTAGTTTCCTGTACCAATTGGCAGAGCGCTGGGGCAGGCGTGGTGCAAACATTTGTTTTGTATCATCGTTCCAGTTGTGGAGACAGCGACGAGAACAATGGACATCCGAAAGTTTTTCAGCAAGGAGGTAAGTGAGCAACGATGAGTGTTACCACAACGGAAAAAAGTGGCGTTAGCTAGTTAATCTCGAAGTTCATGCTCACAACTAAATTTCGTTCTAAAACCAATAGTTGTTTGATTTGGGCCAGTTGCTACCCTGCGTTCATGTCTCTAACAGAACCCGCAACTTTTGCAGGGGCGCAGCCAGAGCCTCAGTGTGGGGGCACAGCACCATGGAGGGGCACTTTCGAGGAAAAGGGGCACTTTTATTAGCTTAAAAAACGTCGCCAGGGAAACTCTGAGAAGTGTCTCAGTCTGTCTGACCGAATCCTGCTGCCGGAGAAAACTAGGGCACCTCTGGGGTTTTATGGGCTGCTTCACATATGCTTCACATATATTGGGAGCGATATTTTTTATCCACAGACCTAGTGTAAACACATGTTTTCAAAAAATGTCTCCGGCGTTTGGGGGGCAAAAGATAGTTTGGCCCCCCTCCAGCGCTTTGGGGGGCATGGCCGGAATGCCCCCCCTGCGTCCACCAATGTCATAAAGTAAATAGCAATGCATTGCAATTGACATTTTATTGAAAGAAATGTGCAGTTATTAACATAGGGGATCAGGATTGCCGATCGGGGGCACCTTCCGGGGGCGCCATCCGGACCGGGGCGCCATCCGACCAGGGGCGCCACTATGACCGGCAAAAGCTATCAGGTGGGCGCCAAATCCTATCGGTGGGCGTCGACTTCATCCTGGGGGGGAAGCGACATTTCAGGGGGCGCCATCGACCTTTCAGGGGGCGCCGAGGGTCGATCGGGGCACGTCCCTTGCCCCTGGATCCGCCTATGGTTATTAAATACTTAATCCCATGAATAAATGTACTGGAATGTGTGTGCTATTAAAGGAAATAAGCAATTTTAGTGTACATACTTGTCCACCATTCTGGGTCGGAGTCGACTCTGATTCAACACTGATTGAGTTGAATTGAGTCGACTCACTTCTGAATTTTGGCTGAGTCTAGTCGGCTCAACATTTTCAACGCAGCGAGTCGAGTCGGAATCAGAGTCAGCCTTTAAGCTGTGAGTCAGAGTTAAGTCGACTAAAAACATTGAGTCATCAACAAGTCTGAGTGGATGATGGACAATAGTACGGTTCAGAAATCCCAGTGACATGCAAAGAGTAGAAAACCATTCCTAGTGGAAGGAGTCCAAGAGGAAGACGAGAAGCAATTTATATATGTCGATGGCTTGTTCTGCTCTGCGTTCGTATCGCTCCCAAATTAATATATTGCCAGAAACATAATTTGCGACTGAGACTGTATTTTTGCTGAGAGTCAGAACAAAGAACCAACCATCGAACAGCGCTGTTTCCAGTGAGCAACAGTGAGCAACGACCTCATTCACAACAGAAATCACACGTAAACCCATTGGATCCACCGGAGCAGACCTCGTAAAACCAATGCTCGCCTCCTCACACTCATCCAGAATTCAGATTTCCGCTTACCCTGGGGGTTTTACCTCTCACCCATCATTTTCTCACCATCTATTGTAGGTACTCGGGGCCACAATAGGTCAGTTCACCAGGCAAGGTCAAACAAGGCCACTTTAGTTCAAATTTTGAGCTCTTCCATAGCTACATTTCTAAGCTGATCGATTTGAAACTCTCCGCACTTTATGGCCCTTCCAGGGTCTAAAAATTTATATCCGGGGTTTTTTCGATTTGGTGCCCTGAGGTCAGTTCACGAGGTCACCTCTCCCATAGAAAAAGCATGGGGAAATATGTCTTATGATCTAAACGTCACAAAAAATATTGCCAATGCGTTTCTCAGAAACGCACTCTTGGCCACCTTTTCACGGATTTCATTTCCAGGGGCAATATTTACCCTTTGACTAAGGTATCTGAGGTCATCATAGGTCATACGGGGTCAAAGACAGTATGTTGACGATAACTTTTGATCTAACCAAGCTAAAGCGCTGAATTGAACGTCATTGTGTATGTTTCATCAGTGGCTTTCATTTGATATATGGCAAGATCACTTTCTGACCTTCCGTTATATCAATGTTATAATCAATATTTATATATCAATATATATATATATATATATATATATATATATGTATATATATATATATATATATATATAAATAATAACGTGCTATATCATGTTACGTCAAGAGGTATCCTCGTAGGTCAAACCACTGCCAGGAGGTCATTATGAACCGGAGAGCGGAGAAAGCCCTGACATTTTCCTATAAAATCTACTTAACCAGACCTCAATAGCTCTAATGGAATGCGAACTATGTCTAGGTTTCTTTAGCATTGCATATTTTAGTGGAAATGGCCTATCGTGATCCAACATGACCTCTCGAGGTGAAACAGTTGACCTGAGGGCTTAAATATGTAGAGTAAACCCGCGCTGAATTTACACGAGCTTTCCAATGTTTTTTGCAGATCTGCACCAACCCCCATAATTTCGGAGTTAGAGAGGGGGACATCGATGGCCCTGGTGGGTTGAAGTCGCGGCAGACCCCCAATGGGGCGTGGGTTAACGTGGGTTCAATCCCCACGGCGGGAAGCCGCCCTCTGAACCTAGGTAACTTATATTTTTGGTAGATATCACAGAAATGCTGATTTCCCAAACCAACACCAAATTTATCAAGTTGTTTAGGCAAGCAGTTCGGGTGGAAACCGGATTACCAATGCTGGAATCATTGAGAGCATCAAGTCAAACTGTGATTATTAAGATATGCGTTCCAAAATGCGTCCCTGGCGCAATTTGGTAGGGCGCATTTCAAAATCAGCAGGGTCTAGGTAAAACAAAATTATTGCGCAGATGTGGGTGTGTAGAAAACCTTGATGGTTTCGTTAATAAGTAAAATAAAAGAATGTAGAAATCGAAAATATTCACCTGTACACATATCTGTCATAGTACATTTTCATGCATGCTTTGAAAACAACTGTCATGGTTAAAAAAATGCATGTAAAACAGAAAAAAACATGTCTAGCATAAATGCACGTTACTTGCCAGTGGCTTTGGTCACCGGAAAAGAGGGGCAATAGTAGTGGGCAAAATAATAATCCAATAATAGAGCTGACACACTTGTAGTATTTTCAAAACAGCCTCTGGGCACATTTTCGAGCAGGGTGCATTATGACCCTCTTTCCCTAGCCCAGATGACCTCTCAGAGGTCACAGGTAAAAAATTACAACCTAACCCTAGAAAGGGGCTCAGAATACTCCGACTTGGAGAATATGAGGGTATTATCAGGTTTATCTACACAAATACAGCCCAATTCTTGTTTTCCACATGCATTTCCAATGGAGAGGTCATGAAGCCATCCCTGACCTTAGGTCATCGATATGAAAATCTTGGAATATATGTTCTAGCACTCGGTGTACCCATTATGTGGTTAAGTTTTAATTCGATATATCCACCATTTTCTTACTTGTCACCTTAAACATTGTTGGAGGTGAGGTCACTTGACTTGCACTGGTGACCTGACCTAAAATGACCCAACCTTAAAATTGTGGGAATTTTTCAGAATTGATCAAGGATAAGGTGCGCCAAGGACGGCGGCTCTTCGCGCCGCCGTTTTTTCGTGCCGCCGGAAGAACCGAGGGGGTGTTCAAACACCCTCCCCCCCACCGGGCCGAGGATTAAGATCTACCTAAGCCGATTTAGCTAAGGGATGGCCAAGATAGACACGTGTTCCGTCACTTAAGCTTGTAAAGAAGCAGTGCATTGGATGTGAAATTCTGAATTTGATTTTCAAATCAGCCTGGATTTATAGCTTTGTGGACGATTACAGTAGTCATTGGTCAGAAATGTCTTATGTTGTCGCAGACAAGTATCATCAAAACTCAATTTTTAGATAGCGGCGGTAATTTTTCTCATTTACTGCCCTGGGTAAATTTTAGCTCTACGCACGAGAGCTTAGAAATCCACTTTGCTTCCAGATCGGAGACAAAGTTATAAACCCCAAGCGTTTTAGTCCTGAAATTATAAGGTCATTTCGTGTCTGACTGTAAAAAAGAAGAACACATATATAAACGGAAAATCAAATTATTTGAGTAACTATGAAGAGACAGCTCCTCCGTGCTTAAACACTGCCGTTTTATACACAGCTGCCCTAACCTTGATAATCGACCATCATTAATAGGTACACTAAATCTGGTGCGGTCGAAGCGCCGTTTGGGGGGGACAACTCGGGAAAATCGTAAACCAGTTTTTTTAGAAAATCGGCCAAAAATTTTGCCATTTTCAGGGGTCATGGCCCCTTGCCTCCCCCTCTGCGTCCGCCAGTGCGCTAAACAGCTGTTGCGTGCAAGTATGACACACATGCACAATCAAAAATCATCTTCTCTGTCTTCCCCGTAACATCTAGAGATTCGCAGTCGTAAAGGAAGTACGACCAGACCATAGCATATACAGTATGTCTTGACGATTTTAACGTTCATTGTTGCGAAAATCGGTCAGGTATAAAGGGAGCATGCCCATTACTGTTGTACAAATTTTAAGGATGTTTACATCTACAGATGGACAATTGGACATCATTGATTCCATGAGGTGCATTATAGTCCCCTAGTATGTTTCTAACAAAACGAGTGAACGTTTTGGGGTCGCTAAAGAGTCGACAAAAGTGTTATCAGTGAAAATGTCATTTTTTATCATTTTCCCTGACAAGGTAAACTAATAATATAACAGGTCCTTTCAATCCTCTTGACAAGAGAAATCGATTAGAAGAGAAATCGATTGGTGTCTCACTGAAGTATCATTTATATTCACCTTAAACATGTAATGTGTTCAGGTATACCTGACTTATTACAGCGTACAGACCAAAGCTACTGAGTAACCAGCGGCGGATACAGGGGGCTAGGGGTTCAATCCCCCAAATGTGCCGAGTGGCTATAGATAATACGCAGGCGGAGGCTGATCCCAGGCAATGGCGGGGCTTGCTAGAGCCCCTAGCCCTCCCTCTGAAATGAAGTCCTGGATCCGCCACTGTCAATAACGGTCTACAATCAGTCAGCTTTTGGTGTCAGGGCACCGAAGTGGAGAAAAAATGTGAATTTATCAACAAGAGCAGCATTCGGAGTAAACAGGTCATCGATACCACTTGAACTTTTATAAACAGGAAACCGGATCTTACTTCACTCAAGCCTGCACGAATACGGCGGAATGAGGCTCCTTTGGGCTTAGAGAAGCCACGGCTATCTATGCATATCGGCTCAATCTTACCCAATCATTGAAAATAACATTTGGGATTCAGTGCGTTCTTATCGTTGCTATTGTCTGAAATATACGAACCACGGTCTTCATCTGGTAATACGTCTTTTCAACGTTGCCTGTACACCACGTCCGGCACCCACAGGGTAGTTTCTTCGTTATTTTTGTAAACGAAGAACTTCTGGAACGGCTTCGGACAATGTATTTGTGGAGCGAGTTTATAGAAATTCCAATTTTCTACTAGCCGAACTAACATACTTATATCCACGGGCTTGAGATTTTAAAAGACAGAGGGGTATCCGAATTTGAACCAATTTCAAGAATCACCATATAAAGAACTGGTACTTTGCGTTGGTAACTCCGCTTGTTCTGTGAAGAGTCTCTGGAGATTGCGGGGCAGGTTTAGATTAATTAATTTGCTCATTAACAGGAGTCTCTTCCGGTTGTGACACTAATTTTTACCGTCAATAAAAACAGTCCTTTATATTACTGCAAATTGTCATTTCAATTACAGCAGCTGGGATATGCTTCTGCATACTTAAAGGAAATGTGGCACCTTGGTCGAATCCTGGAATTTAGTGTAATTAGGCGTACTTTTTAGCCGAAAATAATGAAACCACTCATGATTTCTCCGAAAAATGTACAATGTGCTCAACATTTTGATTTTTAAAATACTCCTCTAGGAAAAAGAAATAAATATCTGTCTGTGGATGATGTCATGATCTGGCAACCACTACCATACTCGAAACGCGTCAAGGGCTTCGATTGGCTGATGCTCATCGTGATGTCAGCATATGTCGTCACACCAACAGCCATGACAACTGTGGCCTGCTTCCAAGGGTACATGAGGGGTGCATTGCGCGTAGGTTTTAGCTTTTTTCTATGGAAATCTCGACTTCCAAGACAAATGATATATTGAGTACCGGGTTTTCCGACTTGCTTTACAACTTGGCTGTCTCAGTTAAAATCACATTATGAAGGTGCCACATTTCCTTTAAGACATCAGTCACAAAAGCAAAAACAAAAGCTTGCGCTTTCATCTAGGTTTTTGTCCATAGATAATACCTATGCAGATTTCCAAAATGAAAACCCGGCAAATCTGGCCAGATTTGCCCTCAATCCGGCGTCCGACCTGATTTAAAAAAGGCTCGGATAATCCGACCAAATCCTGTGCTTACATTCATATATCTATAAATAATAATCGCAATTTCATATTGTACACACCATTTAGCTCATTCGGACGCGTCCCAATGACCAGCTGAACCGTGCAGACGGTACAGCTCCCTCGGGACAAAATTCTTCTCCTTCCGCTAAATTGACTCCAGCGCCGTCCTGGAGGACGTGACATACCTGGCGATGCAGCCTAATCGCGTGAAGCGCCCTTAATCCACAACAGCTTCCTGCAGAACTCCCAGTGCATATGCAATCGACAGCGATAGCTTTATGATCCTGGTTTCAGACATGATATCTAAACCGGTCAGGTTTGACTAGCTGCAGTTCGGTACAAACACTGCTTATAACACGTCAACGCTTTCTGCTATTTACACTTTTTCACACATATGCGAGGTATTTATGTAGCTCTGGCTCCGATCATAAGCAAAACGGATCCATCCTAATAACCCTGGTCCCGAAAACCAGAGCCACAGCATCTCGTTTGCAGCGCTTTATAGCTGTCCCAAATCTTCGGCGTGTTAAACTACCTTGGAAAACTACCCATGGGCGTTGAGGACGGGAGTAGGACGCCCCCCCTCTCAACGCGTGAAGCAGGAGATGCCTGCCCCCAAATTTGGGATTAGACTTATGTTTTTCCTTTTCTACCCATTATCTGTGCAGACCTACGGGGCCAACTTGCCCTCCCCCATCGACCCTCGTCGTCGCCTGAAATGGTCTTGGCGCCCCCTGATTGTCGATTGCGCCCCGTCCTACCCCTCCCCACCCCCGGATGCGAGTAACGGCGCCCCTGCGATAGGATGTGCGCCCAGCTGACCTGTTACGCCGTCTATAATTGTCTCCCCCTGGCCTGGATGTCACCCCCCTCCATGCCCCCCCATGCCCCGATCAGGAGCCCTGAATCCGCCGATGGACCTGTGAAAGCACTTTCAATTATAGTGGTGGTAAATGGCGCATGGCTGCAGAGGCCAAAGATAAGAGGGTAAAGACTGGTTATGTTCAGGCTTCACTTACCACCTCCCCTCCTCTGTTTCATCGCCAGTCTGGTGCCCCCCCCCGCGGCGAGTTGGAAATCCACGGTGACGCCCCTGCAGCCACCCACGAAATATATCACCCTAATATTCGTCATCAGCACCTCTTCAAAGGGGCGTTTATAGGTGAGCTATGCCCTTATACTGCGAGATGCTTTCTCGTAACCCCAAAAGCAGGGTTCTGTGTGCACTCACACCAAGGCGAGCTAAATTGTTCACCGACTCATCATTTCAGAGAGCTTTATCTATCCACACACTCCAATACATATTGTTCTTCTTTCGTGCATCTGCGGTTTGTGCAGGTTTTTAAAAGTTGGTATTTTAAGCCAATTTGCGCCAGCAGCTGTTTGAAAACGTGTATTCTTTAAAAAAATGTATAAAGTGGATCTACAAGTCTGTTTTATACGGCGATTTGTACCAGTAGCTTGCACAAGTTAGTAATTTCATTTTCACGCGTGTGTTAAACAAAGTCATGGCCAATGTCATTCGGTGTTTTAACGGGTGCCTAGGTGGAGATCCGGAGGGTGAGGGTGGGGAGGTTCAGAGCCCCTCCGATTTGAAAATGTGGAGGACCTGGAGAGTGCTCCGTGCTGCGTCAACACACCAACGTAAAGCCCGTAGTGTTATTCTCGACGAGCATCAGGGCTGACGTCGCAGAACTTGAGATAGGGGGTGACTGAGCTTGCTCTTTGCTCGCTAAACTCGCTCCGTGGCTCATCTTATACCTCACTTTCCTCTACGAATATGAAATATTTGAAGAAATATATTTGATATGACATTGGTATCGGTCCCCCATCACTGCCTGGGGGACCGATCGGACCCCTCAGTTTTTTTGCGAATGGTTCGCGACCAAAAATTATGTGTCAGGTCAACGAGTTATGACGTAATTTCCAAACCCATATAAGGCGATTGTTACTTTAAAATTGGGCAGACAGTACCAGAGTGTAACTCGGCTTCTAGAAGAGCTAAATCAAGTTTATTAACATCATTTGAAAACTCTTGAAACAAAAAAATCTGTGCGCTGTTATCCATTTTGAGGCCAGGTAAATACCAAGGTCACCAGAGGTCACCAAATGTTACATTTTTCAAATAGTTTGTGTATGTAACTTTTGAACGAAACAAGACACAGTCTTAACCCGCGCCCCACCGGGGGTCCGGCGCCACCTTCGCCCCACCGGGGGGCCATCGATGGCCCCCTCTAACTCCGAAAATATGGGCGTTAGCGCAAATCTGCAAAGTGCAATAGAAGGCTCGCGTGAATTCAGTAAGAAATTACTTCACATGTTTTAGTGCTCAGGTCAATGGTTTGATCTCCAGAGGTCAAATTAGGTCAAGATCGGCTATTTTCACTCAAATATGCAATGATTAAGCAAACTGGGCATAACTCTTATGTCATTAGAGCTATTGAGGCCTGGTAAAGTACATTTGATAGCAAATTGCCAGTACTTTTTCCGCTATTTGGAAAGTAAAGACCTCCCGCCAGTGGTTTGACCTCCAGAGGTCACCTCGTGACCTAATATTACCCGAGGTCACGAAAGGTAAAAAAGTGACCTTGCCGTATATCAAATGAAAGCCAGTGACAAGACAAACACGATGGTGTTTGTTTCACCGCTCTAGCTTAATTAGGTCAAAAGTTATTGTCAAAATACTGCTTTTGACCTCTGGTGACCTTGGGTGACCTTGGAAAAGTCAAAGGGCAAATATGACCCCTGGGATCCGTGAAAGGGTGTCCAAAAACGCTGTTCTGAGCAGTCTGAGTATTTGCAATCATTTTTGTGGCTTTTATATCATGAAACAGCTTTTCCCCATGCTTTTCCAAAGGGAGAGGTCGCCTTGTGACCTGACCTCAGGGCACGAAATCGAAAAACCCCGGATATACACCTTGTAGACCCTGGAGGGGTCATGAAGTGTACGAAGTTTCAAATGGATCGACTTTGAAATGTAGCTCTTACAGAGCTCTAAAGTTGAAGTGAGGTGACCTTGGTTGACCTCGTCTGGTGACCTGACCTTGGGTGACCCGGGGTAAAAAATTTCAGGGATGATGGGAAAATGATGCAGTGAGAGGTAAAGCCCTCAACCGCGGTGCTGCGCCTCGTCGTTTTTCTGCTATCCCGGAAAAACCTTAGGGGGCCATCGATGGCCCCCCCGTTGGGGCGAGGGTTAAATTTGTATCGGTATAATGAGCATGACCGAATGATTCGATTTCAAATGATATGTAACATGGCGTTGACCTGAGGTCAATGTAATAATGTGACCTCACAAGGTCATGCTTCATAACATTTTAATATTTGGGTTACGACAAACACATTGACTTCTTTTGTTTTGTTCTAGGTCTCATGGTTCCCGACTTATGAGTTTCTAAATGGGTCTAAATATAACCCATTTCGGCACACTGTGACGTCACGGGTGTACGGGTATGGTTCAAACTCGACTTCAGAGTTAAAGACGGTAAGGCGCTTTCAGCGTTATTTCGGTTTTTACCGTTATCACCTCCGGTACCCGAGATCGTAGGAGCACCCTTAAAGGGGATGGGGCACCCTTATAACGTGATTTTAACTGAGATAGCCAAGTTGTAAAGCATGCTGGACAACCCGGTGCTCCATACATCATTTGTCTTGAATCTAAAAATTTCCGTGGTGAAAAGCTAAAAACTACCTGAAATGTACCCCTCATGTACCTCCAGCAGCAGGCCACAGTTGTTAGGCTTTTGGTGTGGCGACATATGCTGACGTCACGGTGAGTATTAGCCAATCGAAGCCTTTGAAGCCTATGGAATATGGTAGTGGTTGCCAGATCATGACATCATCCACAGGCGGAGAATTATATATTTTTCTTAGAGTCGCATTTTAAAAATCAAAATATGGAGCTTATTGTACATTTTTTTCAGAGAAATCATGGACGATTCCATGATTTTCGGCTAAAAGTACCCCTAATTAAGCTAAATTACAGGATTCGACCAAGGTGCCACATTCCCTTTAAGCGGAGCTGGGTACGAGAAGAGTCCAGGCGGTGCCGGGCTAACTTTTAAGTCAAACAGACGCTCCCCCTGAGGGTCGGTGTCCCTTCAGCGGTGCAAACCTCAATTCATATGGAAGGGTTCAAGCTCCAGCAATGTTTCGCCAAGTTAAGACTCATCAATCAATCGCTAAACCCCACCAATCATATGCACCTTTATGGCACCTTAGGTACCTACAAACAGTGAACAGCCCTTTTTCAAATCAGCCCTTTTTCAGCCCTAGGGCGCCCCACTATAACATTGACCGCCCGTGTCTACAATTGGCTGCCCTTTCCTGCATGATTGTTCTCCCCTTCTCCACTATTGGCCGCTCTTTTGTAGCCCTCGGGAGCACCACTTCAACGTGGACCCCCTCACTCACCTCCGGAAGCCCTTTATTTTGTGTATGGGCGCCCAAATTTCAGGTATGGCCACCCTTTCCAACCCTTGGCGGACCTTTGCAGCATGAACCACGCTCATCCACTTTAGACCACCCTCTTACGCACGATAGTGGTGTCCCTTCTTCACCATTCATCTCTATTTTACAGTCTTAGGGCGCACCACTTCAACATTTCTGTTCGACACAAATTTTGCAATCTCAGTGTTAGTGTGAGGCGGACAAAGACTAGATGGCGACATGATAACAGAAGCGAGAACACAGAACACACTGAAAACTTGACCCTCAAACAGCCCACCACGAACAACTACCCTACCCACGCAACAGCCGCAGCCACCAGCACAAAAAAGCAGAGGCGAGAAAATCTGCCGCCAACAGAACCCACCGCCCAGAGGTTGAGCAATCAGCCTCCTCGCCAACAATTTTGGTGCCAAAAGAAGATCAAGTTCGTGACAAAACAAGAAGGATTGTGCACACCTGTGTGAGAAGTTGGCGCTCAGTCTTCCAATACGTTATTTAAGATTCAAAAAGACTCATGAGGGTTTGGAAAATAATGCCCGTTTGGTGCCAAAGCTCAATATTCTAGGTTACATATGTTTGGTTTGAAATTCCCTCTGTGACACTTGAACACTTTTCCGACCTCTGCCGCCTTCTGTCCCAGTCAGCCACAACCATTCATACACTGTCCCTCTGTCCCTCCCTTCCTCTCCTCCCCATCACAAATTTCCAACCTTGAAAACCTATCACAAATTTGAATCGTGAGCCTCTCGGGAGTCAGGCCTGGCACCTTAAACATTTTTTAAGGCTTAGCTCTGAGCTTTCATTTATGAATGGGGGCCATATTTCCCGAAACTTGTGGATTTTATTAGTCTTTTTGGCGATCACAAGCTCCCATCATGGAGCCTCCATGTGCTAAATTGTTTTGCAATAAAAGTAAGGAAGTTAACGAAGTCAAGAATTTCGTCTCCAGCGCGCCAGTATAATATAAGTTGTTTCCCAATTAGGATGATGAAGTTTACTATATTTGAAGTTGAAAGTGAGCTCATGTCCTTCTCATTAAGACCGAAATGCTGTTCTGAACTCAGCTTGCAATTTATCCGGATGAGTAGGTCGCTCCAGAGAGTTAATGTATCATCACAATATACAAAGAAATGATGCAGTGTCTGTGTCTCAATTTATCCACAATTGCTACAGAATGGGTCCGCGGTAACGGTTCGGATACAAAGGAATTTCCTCATGGAAAAAAATATGAGCTATTCTTTACTGGAGACAATGGAATTTAGTGGATTTTGTGATAGAAAACGGAAGGACGTATATTTGACTCCAATCTTCAGAAAAATAGGTCCCCTCATTTATCCATTTGATTTGAGCATTTGGAGAAACGCGTTTTGTGAGTTTTTGTCAAAAATGTTTAGATTCGACTGCCTGAATCAGGAATAATTTGCCGCCAATAGGCACAATAATTCTGTCGTTTGTAGACAGCGATTGTTACCCGATAACTCATCTCTTCCATTCCCTGGGTATTGCACGGCACTTACCCATGTAGCTTAAAGGATTTATCTTTCGTAATGAATGTTTTCATTTAAATGCAGTTTCCGTCAGCATCTACCCGTGGCTATAAAGAAAAACATCCACGAGAAAAATATCACACCCATACCATGGAATAGAGATACCCCCATACAACGTGCCACAGAAAAAGGACGTACTTCTATACGTAAGCCTAAATTATCCAAATAATTTGCTTGATTTCCTTATTACTAAGCAGTTCAACTCCTGGAAAAATCTCCCTTAACCATCGCAGCATCTCTTTATAAAATGAGGGAATCCCTTTAAATTTTCTTCCATATTTCATGTGTAAAACTTTTTTGAGGTCTATGCATTGTTTCAGTCAATCTAGAAATTAGTTATCAAACTACATATCATAATGAAATCTAACACAACATCAAAAGACAGAAATATTTACTTTAGCAAACCACCTCCAAATACAAATAATTTCTACACTAGGTTTTACTTATAGTTCATTAAGCATATATGCCTCTTCCTTTATTTTCTGTATGGTATAAAATACGATCTTATCTGAAAGACACTTAATATTATAAAGTTTAATTAACTCTCTAGTCTAACGATATGACCCTCATTAATGAACTTCGACTCTTGAAAAATATGGTATATATTTGGCTCATTCAAGCCACCAATCTTCGTGTCATGTTAGAGGACTCCCAGAGTGACTTGGGAGGTCGGCCTGTCTTGAAAAAAATAATCTGTGAGATGGCTAAGGTTTTATTAACCGTAATACTTCCTTCTTAAGACAAATACCTCTGTGGCCACTGCAGTGGTCTGGTTGCGTGCACCAGTGTCCTGGTTGATTGTTGCCTCAGTCTCCAAAATAGTTGGTCTAACATTATCCCATAGATGCAAAGCACTAGTATATATTCCTAAGGCTTTAGCTTGGTTGCTCGGTGCTCTTTCAAAAACATGTATCTTTGAATTTTTAAGTGATAAATAAATTGGCATTTGTCGACATTTAGTTGCAATCCTGAGGGAAGCCCAAAATCTTTTGTAACTTCTAGAGCCGTCTGGTCGACGCTTTCGTCCTTACAAAACAGAGCGCTATCATCAATGTATTGTGAAAGCTTAACTTCTGTATTGGATATCGTTACACCTCTAATCCAGGCCATCCCACGGATTTTGATTGCTAAAACTTTATCCACTGGGCAAAATATCAAGCTTGAGACTGGCCAACCCTGCTAAAGGCCTTGTGTAGCGCAAACCATACAGATGTTAAGCCATTGTTGATTATGACAAGTTCCATGTCCTTGTGCATGATTTTGATCTAACCTGTGAAATAAGGACCGAAATTTATTATTTTAGTGTGGCGTAAATAAATTCAGGTTCCACTGTCTTGAAAGCATTTCAAAAATCCTGGGCCATGAGAATTCCTTTATCAATTTCGCAATGCTCAATAACATCCGCAACCGTTCGAATATTTGTGTCAATGTACCTTCCTCGAATCGATCCAGTTTGGTCAGGCGCAAACAATATAGAAATAATGATGAAAGGCCTGTTCGCCAATACCTTCGCCACAAATTTTATACTCTGTCCAAAAGACAAATCACTCGCTTGTTCGTGAGAAACTTTTGGTCACCATGTTCAGGTGTCAGGGTTATAACTCCCCTCCTTTGTGTAGCAAAAAATCCACTTTCTTTTGTCTGTGATAAATATCTAATAACAATTACTTCTAAGCCGTGCCGAAAATGGACGACACATTATATAGAGAATCCAGACACAGATGGTACATTATTATTCATCATACCTAGTAGAGCAATTTTGCATTCAAAACCCATGATTGGTGCGTCGCAGAATGTTCGATCGGTTTGACTAAGTTTGGGGCATGCAAGCTCACCAAGGAATGTTTAACACGCTGAGATGCTTTTATCATGGGCCCCCAGTCCTGCCAGAAGCATAAATCGTTTAAAAAAGTCCCTGCAGTAAGCCGAGCTATTATTTTTCCCATTACTAAGTCATCATCTTCTGTTTGCAATACATTAATTTTCTTGCTTATGTTTCTTATCTTGTAAAAGTTCAAGAAGTATCGAGAAGGGTCTTCCCCTTTCTCAATCCATTTTGCACCTGAATGAGCCATGGCGCCCCACTTCAAAATAGACCGCCCTCATTCAACTTCAGCAACCCGCAGCTTTGTGGTTGGGCGTCTTGTTCTCACAATTGACACCCTTTTCTGCCCCAGGTAACCCCACTATAACATGGACCAACTTCATCCGCTTTAACCTGCCCTATTCTGTATGATTGCACGCACTTTCTCCACCATTGACCACTCTTGTGCAACCTCAAGCACCACACTTCAACGTGGACCGCCCTCATTCACCTCTATTTGCTCTTTGCTTTGTGGTTCGGTGCCCCTATTTCATGATTGAGCGCCCTTTCTCAGCTCTAGAGCGGCCCACAGCAAAATGGATCGCTCTCCTCCACTTTCGACAGCCATTTGGTGCATGGTTGCACGCTGAATTTTCACAATTTTCTACTCTTTTGAAGTCTCGGGGCCAAGGGCGGACGCAGACCCGAGTTTTGGGGGCCAAACCCATGTCTGCCTCTCTTCCTGGGGGGGGGTGAGAGCGAATATTTTTTTGCTCTGCAGACCTAGTATAAACATGTTTTGTTCAGTGCTCGACAGACCTAGTATAAGCTACCTCTCCAAGTACATAATCGCTCTCGGGGGGGGTGGGAGCGAAGATTTTTTGCTCTACAGACCTAGTGTAAACACCTTTTTTCTAAAAATTTCCGGCGTTTGGGGGCCAAAAGATAGTTTGGCCCCCCTTCCAGCGCTTTGGGGGCCATGGCTGGAATGGCCCCCACCCCTGCGTCCGCCAATGCTCGGGGCGCCTCACTTTTACGTGTACCGCCCTCATTCACCTCCGGATGCTCCTTTTTTCTTTCTTTTTTTAAATATTTTTTTTGTGTTTCCAACCCGTGAACATTTTGCACATTTGCACCACACACAAGCAGACACACACTATGTACACGGCAGCGGGGCTTACGCTTATCGGCACCCTTGCGGGACAGTCATGTCCGCACGCTCCCTGTCACACGCCCCACTCTACCAGGCAGCGGAGCTATCCCGATTCCTCGGGACCGGCGGAACACATGACTGCAGTGACCCAAAATAGGTTTTGCGTTAGGGTGTCGAGTGGAAAATTCAGCTCGGAATGTATGGCGAGTGAGTGGAAAATTCCTCTCAAAATGTATGGCGGAGTAAAAATTTCAAATTTTTTACTGAGGCGGTAAACTCTCAGAGCCCTTGTTTGAGCTGATGGATGGATATTCCCTTTAATTTTCTCAAAGTAAATATTTTTAAATCATCCCCAAACAGCATTGTTTGACCATTCCCATGTGTTAAGCAGGTAAATCTTTACCAGCTGAAACCCCCTGATGCAGTCTCCAATTTTTTTAAGGAGTTGGTGAATTTCCACAAATAAAAAACTTTTTGGGGGCCTCTGAGACCAACCTTTGGGGGAAAGAACTCTGGGAGCCACTAAAACTCTTGGGGGGCTTCCCTAGACCAACTCTTGTGCCCCTCCTCTCCCACACGACCAGCTTTTAAGGGCCCCTGAGACGAAATATCGGGGCCCCCTTAGACAACTCTGCAGAGGGGCCTCCGAGATCGGCAGGTGGTGAAAAATGAAAAGGGATTTTTTCATACAATACTTAGTTCCAAAATTAATTATCTACGCATACACTGCATAGTTTTCCTGTCCGGGACAACGCCCCTCCTATACCTATACCTATAGCTATCGGAATTTTGGAGGCCACTCCTGGCCTCAATCACTGCACCTCGCATACACCTATGCTAGGGCCCAGTAGAGCCTTGGTTTACACTTAACTAACCCAGACGAAACTACAAACTTTCTATAATGGCAATAAACTCTTCCAGACTCTTGCTAAAAGTTTCTTTTCTTTACCTGTCAATTCCCCTGCTTCTCTTCACATATATACTCACCTTCATATGAGTATGCTGCTTTCTATCAATATTAATCGAAGCTGCTGCAGCCTCCTTTCTGTTGTTTCTTCCTTCCGTCTACAATCAGCCAGGCGCGGTGGGTTGCGACAGCGTCGAAGCAACTACTAATTTAAATTTCTGATCGCAATCCAGTTGCCGGTCGCATGAGCAGCATAATTTGCATTTCAAAACTTGCTCTAAATTAATTTTCTAAATCCTTATAGACTAGAAAATTATACAACTAAAAGTACACTAAGAGGAAGACTAACAATGTTTTGTCAATAACGAATACGAAACCAGCCTTTCAAAAAGCCTAAAGATGCCGCTTTTATTTACTAGATGTAAAGACGGCGTTTTGGTAAGTCCACGCCGTAGACCAGCCATACAAAAAAGTGCCGATGTTTGAAGGGTAACTGGATGCATTCTTGTTGCCCAAAAAAATCATTTAATAAAAATGTAGAGTTTCAATGTATTCAAGTACCGGACACTTTCAGTTGAACTTAAATATCAGCGTATTTATGCCTAGGGTGTCGTAGGGTGTCGTGAGTGGATTTGGGTGTCACACGGCGTGGACGCAGCAATGAAGGGCTAATATGGATAAAAATTATTTTCTACGCAATAAATGGTTAATTTTCTACGATACAATGTCAAAAAATATGCTGCTTATCATACAAATTTCAAGATAATTGCTTTTAGCAGCTAGATGACCAAAAATGGTTTTTCACTATTCTCGGTACCAGAAATACAAAAACAACTTTTCAAGGACGTAAGCCTAGAAATCATATGCACAGATAAACTGCTTTCCAGAAATGTATCTTTCAAAGCGGTCAGCTCATTTTTTTGGCAACACAAGGCTAGGGTGTCTAATTTTCCACTCACCAATTTTGCGAGTGGTGGAATTTAGTGGCGGTGTTCACCCATTGGAACTTTCTCCGGTGGGGCAGGGGAGGGGCACTGTGCGTCTTGCCCGCGCCAGAATTTCGATTCTGTTGTTCCACTGAAATCGGTGGAGATAAGGATGCCAGGTATAATTGACCAGAAAAATAGAAATCGCCAGATTCTCTTTCAGAAAAGCGAAAGAAGCGCATAAGAGCCGAGTTAATTTGGCGATCTTCTAGTCGATTCTGCTGCTCTCTTTTCCAGTGGACGTTGGTAGAGGAGGCAATGGAACTGGGCTTTGTAGTAAGTATTGTTGAGTAAAATTCAATAGTAGTAAAATATTGTTCAATAGTTATTCAATAGTAGTAGTAAATATTGTTGGAAGTGAGTGGAAAATTCAGCAAAAAAATATAAAAGTGAGTGGAAAATTCTGATTGACTGGGTGTCGTTCTGCACCCAGCACCCCAGGTTTTGGGACACTGCATGACTGCTCCGGTGACACGCAGCGAGGCCCTGCCCTCGGGCGGTGCCACCTTACCGGTGGATCTATTTAAAGGCAGATCAAGCCCGTGCTCCCAATAACAAGGGCGCTGGTTGGTCAGCGGAAGTCCCTAGTCAAGGCGGGCATTACCCAGTGTACTGCCATCCCCTGGGTAGGAGGTGGTCGAGGAAAATTCTGCCAGAGGTCAGCTTTGATCCACGGACCTCCCACACTGGGCCGAGGCGCATTAACCAGCTGCGCCACGGCGGTGGCCCGGGTGCTCCCCTCTTTGTGTTCGGGTGCCCCTATTTCACGATTTTCTGCCCCTTTCAGCCCTTTCAGCTCCACACTGCAACATGACCCGCCCTCAGCTTCGAGTTGAAAAAGCTGCCCAGGGTTCGTTCAGTGTATGCTTTGAGTATTGATCGGTGCCATATTTTGCTTCGTTACGACTTAGAACCCCCCAGGGTGCACTCGTGCCCTACCGACATGTGGCTGTGTTGTCTATTGGAACAGGAATATGCTACGATGCAATAGAGCGGACCGGTAAAAAACATGTATCTTGTGAAGCAGAGTTTGAGCACATTGACCAATGTGCTTCATATTTGTTTCAAGAATAATCTAAGTCTGCTGATAACTCTGTTTGTATGCTGTTTCCTTTGATCATTTGCTTATGTCACCGATGTGTTTTTTTTCACTGTGCCGCCAGTAAAAAGTTGTGTTTTAAACTACAATGAAAAGTTCCAAGTCATGTGTGTGAACAAAATTTGAAAGCTCGGCAGGAAGCACCTGCAGAACTTGGCTTGCGTCCTTCCTAAATGCGAAAGCCCCAAAAAGTTTTGCTCTCATGTAGAATATTATGGACCTATCGATATCCGCTCTGCACAGAAAGGGTAAATTGGGAAAGCCCTGGCTATTTCTATAGTCGGCGCAGCTTCAAACGCCATTGCATGCACGCAAACTTAGTGTCACAAGGGTCCCCTTCATGATACCAAAGACCGCCTCCAAATGGTAGTCTGGCCGCCCCCTTCCCCAGACTTTGTCCCCCTTAGCGAATCCCTGGATCTGTCCCTACCCACATGCGGGTCCCTGTTCTTAGAAGGCCCCTGAAGTAGTAACGGGGGCCCCTGTGGATACAGAAGGCAACCCAAATTATTATTGAGATATTCTGGCAATCGCAGGCCGCATGTCTGCTGGAGCTCCCTGAGAGCATCACGGGGCCCCTGAAACAATTGTAAGGCCATGAGACTACAGTTGAACTATCTCCAGCAATCGCCGGCATCCTGTGTCCAGCATCATCGTAGCCCCTCTCAAAGCATAGACGGGTAACATAAGTTCACACTGTGCCCGTTTCAGCAATCGCAGGCCCCTGCGACCGGGCCTCCTTAGGAGCCACGGGCCGCTACTGTCACTAACCTAGCCCATACAGTATTTGGTTACAACCGGGGCCTATGTATCCACCCTGGGCAGCTCCCATCTAGTACCCGTGGGCTCCTGTGGTTAGCTACGCGCTCCCTGTCGTCCCTCCCTGGCCCTCTGTGGTAGATCAATCTGCCTGCATAATGCCTATGTTCATGAATTCCAATCAAACCCCTATCCGACATACACTATTAAATTGACAAAAATTACGATCCGAATCATATCCAGATCCGAAACTATCAGAATATTGAGCCCAATTCAATCCAATCCAATCTTCCATCGGTGGGGTTGGGTAAGCCCGATCAGTTTGGAGTGCGGCTGGCAGGCCGGGGTGGTACAAACTATCGTTTCCCGCGTTGTTGTGCATCCCTCCTGTGAAGTTCAGCTTCCAAGACGGGTTGGGCCCGGTCGCACCTGTAGCCCCACGTCTGCCAAAACTGGAGGCGTTGCCGGAAACAAGGCCACTTGAACTATCACGATAGGGGCACCTGTGGATTCAACCTGTGGCGCAAAGTGCTTTCATTTGGATTGTGGTGGTCGCAACATGGTCTCAAGCATGGGCGGAGATCCGGGGGGAGGTTCAGGACCCCTGGATTTTGAGGGTCCGACTTTGCATAGGGCCTGCATTCCTGTGCCAGCGTTAACTCCTAGGATCCACCCTGGGTCGAGAAGATATATCCAGCCTTGGTCTCAGGCAACGGTGTGGATGTCTCAAAATCATTCGGGGTATTCGAATTTCAAACGATACCTGTTGCAACCACATAAAAAGATAACATGATATTAACTCTGTCTTAGCCCTCGCACAGTCAAGAGCGTAGATGTATATCACCTTGGGGATGCCCGGGCACCCCTAGTGAAGCATCGAAGTAATATCAAAATGCAGTTTAAATTTCTGTGTTTCTTATATATAGGATTTGAAATTGGTTTCGTGTAGTTCAACAGGCATTTGAGATGGTTAAAACATACTTTACATCCTATTACCACCTTTTAGGTAATTGATAAATTGTGGACATCCGCGAAAGACCAAATTGAAACGAGACGCGTTGATTCAAATTTGGACATTGAAAATTACTTAAATCCACGCTCCTGCGTACACTACTTAACTAGCTAAGCTCTTCTATAGTACCAAAAATGAAGAAAAGTACAATTTTAAGGATTTTGTAACACCAACACGACCTTTCATCAGGGCTACACAGCCACCCCCAAGCATGTTTTGCACTCGGAACAAGTGAGTCGACAAAATGGAGACACTTAACGATAGACGAATTAAGCAGTCATTGCAAGTCGTAAAATTACATAACGATTTTAAGTGTGCTTGCGTTGCCACCGGCAAAAAGTGGGCAGCGATCTGCCTTGTTGCCTTAGACAGGCTGCTTTGAAAATATCCTATTTATTTCTAACATGATAAGACACCGGTATCTTTCATATAAAAAGGGTGGGCCATTCCCATTCCCACTCATTCCCTTCTCATTCCGACGCGTATTTTTAGTGCAACGGCAATTTAGAATGGAAGACAGGGTCACTGAATAGATAACGTCACTTTGCCTTGATAATTTTGCTGCCTTCTGAGTTTAGAGACTATTTCCAAAGAAAATACGAATCTCTCACTTCTGGGCTGGCCGGGCTGGGCCGTTTCGCCACCCTGCGACCTGTACTCCTTGAGCCACCCACCGCCACGCTGGAGGATTTCCGATGACGAGACGTTAGAAATAGATGACTGACTCATAGCTGCACCAGCCGCGCCGAAGGCCCGATCTGAGACGTCCTCCTCTGATGCAGAGACTTCCACCATTAACACCAAGAGTATTGGATGTTTTTGACAATTTCCTTGCTAGAAACCTATGTATGGTGGTGGTGGGGAAGGGTGGAAATCCAAGGGGCTGCTAAGTAGGGACCCCCTTGCCGAAGGCATTTACAACTTTGAACTGTTTTAAACGTTGTTTCTGATTCCACTAAATGAACCTCATGGGTGCGGGGTGTGACTATCTGCTTCGACCCTGCATTAGCTCCGCCCTCTTTCAGGACTCTGTTCTTGAATTGGTCCTGATATAGGCGTTTCATGTGCTGTTGTAAAGATGAAACTCTGACCGGCCTGAGTCGGTGAATGCCCAGCCTTATTCAGCGAAGCCTACCATGGGGATAACGACTACGTTGACAGCCCCCTCCTTGTCTGCGCGCGCGGTAGCGGCCGAAACCGCTTCCTGTCCTGTGGGACCGGGGCGCCACCGTCGCCGGCAACCGGCAGGTGGTGCGGCGCCGGCTCTATTTCCACTCCCGCCAACACCACCTCACGCGCCGCGCTCCCCGCGCGCCGGCCGCTGACGTTCACCGCCACGCGGCGCTCTCATGACGCGAACCCTGTGACGCGCTATTGGCCGACGCCGGCGCAGCTGCGGCGGCACGAGCGCCTCTGGTGGTCGCGCCATGAACTGTCTCGGATCGATGGCATCGGCGCGCCGGCGCGCCGGCGGCCGCGCTGCGTCATCGATTCAGGCGCGGCGGCGCGCCGGAGCGGTGGCGTCAGGGCCGGCCACCCGAACCCCGCTGTTGAGACGGCAGCTGCCTGCCATCGTGGCGGCGGAGGTGGCGAGCGGACAGGACCTGGCACTGGCGCTAGCCTCAAGACGGTGTCGAGGTTGTTACAGACAGCGGCTCTCGGCGTCGCGCCAATGAGCAAGTCTTGCAGTGCATTCATTATCCGGCGGATTTTATGGAATGCTCTGTCACGTCCGGGGGACCTGTTTACTGTTTGCGCCCTGGCACGGCTGTCACGACAGTGGAGGGTTTAGTTATCTACCAGCACATACCTGCGGGGACCAACGGCCGTTCCTAATCGCCACACCATGCCAGCATTGGGGTTCAGCAGCCGTCACCGCGAGGTGGCTGCGGGGAATCGCGGAATCTAGCCCCGGGATTCGGAGCCCGGGACCTATCTCTCGGAAGCAGGAGTGTAATTGTCTATCTCTTTGTGGGTGCCCGAGCCCTCTAATCCTGATTTGAGCACCCACCATCCTGTTTTAAACACCCCCAATACATAAGTCGTCCCCCGGCTCAGCATTGCTGCCCTGATTCATGCCGCATCCGTCTTACCACTGTGGCCCTGATTCATGCCGCCCCCGTCTCATCACTGCCGCCTTGATTCATGCCGCCCCCGGTTTATCACTGCCAACATAACTTGTACCGTGCCTGGCTATCAGTGTGACCCCCCGCTCATCAATGCCGCTCCTGGTTTATCACTTTCACCTTGATTCGTTGCGTTTGAACCTTGCGTTGCGGCGCTGCGGTGGCCGTGCCGCCATGTGTTCTGCCATGGTCTAAATGATTGTGTACTGGGTACAGGGTATCATTATTGTTTTGGAGCTTTTGAGTTGATCTATCTCCTTGCCCCCTCCCCCGGCGTAATCTAGGGGCCCCGCGCCGGGGGCTTGATGGGGGACGAGTGTGGCCTGATGGCATACTAGGAGCCCCGAACTATCAGACTAGCTGGTGCATGTTAGTATCCAAATCTGAGATCGAACTCTGTTGTGATGTCCTCTGCTGGAAACACTGAATACATTGTATGGATCTATTCGGACCTCCCCTGGCTCATTACTTCCGCCCTGGCTCAGCACTACCGCACCCATATTATCACTGCCACCCTGGTCAATGCCACCCCTGACTCATTACTTCCGCCTTGGCTCATCACTGCCACCCTGACTCGTTCCACCTCTGACTTATAACTGCTGCCCTAATTCGAACAGCATCCGGGTCACATCATTGCTGATAGTGACTTACCAACGCTACCCTTGACTTATCACTGTCACCCAGTTTCATGCCGCCCCCAGCTCATCTCTACTGCCTCGGCTGATGATTACGGCCCCTAGCTTATCACCTCCGCTCTGATTCGCCTCACCCCTAGTAGTGTACTATTACCTATTCCCATACCACACCATTCCCGTTCTCAACTTCTCATTAGTCCTGATTCATGCCTCCCCAGGTAATCACTGCCACCCCCCCAACTTATCACTTCCACCCTAATTTGTGCCGTGCCTAGTCAATAACTGCCGCCCTCGGCCCATCTTTGCCTCTCTCGGCTTTTCACTTCTGCCGTGATTCGTGCCGTCCCTGACCCATCACTGCCTCTCTCGGCTTTTCACTTCTGCCCTGATTCGTGCCGCCCCTGAACCATCACTGCCTCTCGGCTTTTCACTTCTGCCCTGATTCGTGCCGCCCCTGACCCATCACTGCCGCCCTGGTGGGTTAGAGCAAAACAGTAAAGGGCGTTAGGGAAAATATAAAGGGCATGCACTGGTGCAGTGAAGTTGTGATGTGGATTGATGTTTACAGAGCATTACACACGTTGTTGGAAGCGCTCTCGGTGAGTTTTTCACGTAATGATTATGTTTCACTTTTCATTCCCTCTGCCATTCCGAAGTTAAAATTTAACCCCCAAAACTGATCTACTTCAATCCTGAATAAATTTACAACTGTTTTTTCTTTATAAGAGCAACTTGGCTGAGTCCAGGAATTTTGGGTAATGAGGGGTATTATTAGCCGAAAATCATGAAAACGTTCATGATATCTCTGAAAATGTACAATGAGCTCAATATTTCGATTTTTAAAGTGCTCATCTAGGGTGAAAAATAAACCTCTGCCTGTGGATGACACCATGATCAGGCAACTACTACCATATTCAATTGGTTTAAAGGGCTTCAATTTGCTGATTTCTCACCGTGACGTCAGCGCTGTCGTCACACCAACAGCTGATAACTGTGGCCGCCTGGCTGGGGTACATTTGGGGTATATTTCAGGTAGGTTTTTAGATTTTATCCACGGAAATTTTGAGTTTCAAGACGAATGATATATTGAGTAGGTACCGAGTTTTCCGGCATGCTTTACAACTTGGCTATCTCAGTTAAAATCACGTTAAAAAGGTGCCACATTCCCTTTAAGACCTGTATGCAGCTTTGAGATACTGCCTAAAAACGAACATGTTTGGAAAATGCTGTAGAATACCTACCAATCATTTAAATGAAATTCCCTATTTGCTGTAAAAGGCGCAAAAAGTGGGCGATAACGAATTTCGTGCAATGAAGGGTACCGCCCTCGCAACGCTGCCGCCCCCATGGGGTGCTGCCCCACCAGATGAGCACCCTCAAAGATTTTTGGAAAATTACACCACTACTCGAGTGACGGACGAGATTTCAATGAGTTACACTGACTGAAGAATACCCAATGGCAAGTTAACACGCGCATTGACGGGTTTCTGAGCCACCTTCGCATTGACGGGGGGCGGGTACCCGCCACCCCCTAAGATCTCGAGAACCACGGTAGGTAGCGAAAAACGGTAAACGGTGTTGGGCTGCCCATCCCTTTCTCCATCGCAAACATTTGAACCATTTCTTTGTCAGGTCACATGTAAGGTCACGAGAAGTCAAAACATGTCGTCATAGGGATAACATGTAAATTCAGTTTTTCGGCCATTTCATCTCAAAAAGTAAAGATACAGCAAAACGATTTGAACTGTATGAATCCTCTCAGCAACTCGAATCGAATGATATATAATTTGACCTTGCTAGGTCAAATCAAAGATTTGACCTGACCTGAGGTCAGGTCAGGGTCAAATTATATGAAATACATATCATTAGAACCGCAAAGCCCAGACGAGTCTAATGTAGCTAAAAATAAATGCTCTATCACCATCCGTTACGAGTTATTCCGTAAAAACCATTTTCCCATGTATTTCCAATGGAGGGTCATGCCTCGTACCTGACCTTAGGCCATCGATATCAAAAATACCGGAACTTATTTTAGAGAAATTGGTGGGGCCATTATGTGATATGAGTTTCAATCGGATAAGTTCACCCTGCTCCGACTTATGCTATCTTAAACTTTTTTTGAGGTCGAGTCACTTGACCTGTACTGGTGACCTGACCTGAGATGACCTTACCTTAAAATTTTCACAGAAGTTGTAAAAATGATGAGGGAAAAGGTATGCGAAGTACAGCGGCGCTACGCGCCGCAGTTTTTCTGCTTTTTCGAAAAACCCGAGGGGGGCGGGTACCCGCCCCCGTCAATGCGCGTGTTAAATCGGCTGAAGAAAGAGGAGGTGCCTATCACTAGAGCCAAAAATTTGACAGGTCAAAAACGTCCTCGCTATTTTTGCTTAAATTTTTATTTGGGGGTCAGGCTTAACGCTAGAACCATTGTGACTATTTTTTTTTAGTGAAGTCGCACAGGGAAGGATACTATTTTGCATGATATGCAACACTTCTTCGCAATATTTTGCTTGGGATCATAGAGAGAAGGGACTCTCTTAGGTATGCTTGCTGACACCCGACTCAGAGCCAGGGTCGACTCCGAGTGGACTCAAGTATTACTTTGGTCAGAGCTGAATAGACTCACTTCTGGATTTGAGTTCAGTCAGAGTCGACTCAATTGCTCAACCAGTTGAGTCGATTCGGCATTGGAGTCAGCCTCCAAGCCGTGGGCCAGAGTTGAGTAGACTCAACAGTGCTTAACAGAGGTGCTCAAAGGGCGGACATTGTAGACCTTTTCAGAACTAATTATTTTGAAGGATTTTATATTGTAATTTTGCGATAGTAAGCAATTCATTATTTTCATGTCAATACCAGACTATGCCGGGAACAGTCATTACACCGACGAGTCATGTAAGATATCCCAGTTCAAAAGCACACTTATTTGTTGATTATTTTGAGTTTCCTGGGCAATAGTACCTTTGTAAAAATAAGACAGCCAAATTTGTGATTTCACCCAAAATTAGATTTTTCAACTCTGGAAATGCAAACCACACAAAGCCCTAAGTGCGTGCAGTAATTCATTCTTAAGAAAAACACACATTTTTAAATTCGTTTTCTTCCTCCTTTTGACTGAAAACACTCGACAGTTAGGCAATATAACCGCCAGATAGAGGGTACCAAAAAGCGATTTTGCACATAGGCCCTGAAAATGGTCCAAACAGATGTTTTTTCACGATGTTAAGCCCCGTGCCCCCCCCCAACATCTTCAATCCAGACCCGACCCTGCTTTCTGTCACGGTTTGAGGACATCCCCTAGTAGGTATAAACACAGCCTGTACACGAAAATTAAAGCTCAGCCCTATACCTTGCATTGGCTAAATTAATTTCAGAGCTCCGAAACTGACTAAGAAATATACATCAAATCTCCTACGAGCCACTCCTCTTTTAAAAATATGATGATCATTATTATTATTTACCACTCACTACACCGGTGCGCGAAATGCTAGTCACCAACCGGCATGGTGCGCAACAAAAATATTGCTGATTTAGACTGCGATAGCCTGAGGGCAAGACCACGTTACATAGGCCTGACGATACTATACGAGTGGCTTTTCTTAAGTTCTTTTAAGTCACGTGACCTTTAAATGGCTATGCATTGCCGTCTGATTATTCTGTCAGTTCAATCACTGCTCATTCCTTCTATTTATTTGTTAAGGGTAAAAATATGCCCAAATTAGGCTAATCGTATGTCAAAAATGCAGCTGCGGGTTTTTTTGGATCAAACCTGAGCTTGGCTGCGTTGGAGTTGCATTTCTTTCGAAATGCGATTTCCTAGATCTGTTTTGGAGGTGATTGTTTTGTGTTTTTGAGGTTCGTTGTGTAGAAGTGTGAGTTCATAAGCTAGAGTCGTCACAGGATTGTTCAGAATGTACTGGAGCATGAATTGTGTCTCAAAATTTCATATGTGTAGAATATCGATTCTGTTCTTTGCATTTGAACCTGTGCTTATTGCTACAATTGTGATTTTTCTCATGAATGACATGCATGCAAAATGAAAAGCCCTCGGGCTCTTGATCTCACTCACCTGTTAGTAGCTTGCATTCTTTTTCATTCCTAAGAAATAAAAAGCTTGTCATAAATAAATGCATTGCAATTTGCATATTATTGAAGGAAGTCTGCTTCTAACAGTTTGCTGGGGGACACCTCCACATTTAACAGAGCACTCTCAAAGGACACGTTTTCGTAGTCTGTTTGATTTACAATGTTACAGGGTTAAATAAATCTTCAGTGAAAGACACAAAAGTTGTCGCTGAACGGGGAATAGGGAAACTGTTATTCAGTATTCCAAGGTCATTGGTCCCTCGTGGAGGAAAATGGAAACGCCTGAGGACCAAAAAATGTCCCCAATTTGTCTGCAGAAGGTACCCTGATCATATGGATCCTGAACTTAGAAAGGGGCTTCAAAATATAAAGAAAGGGGCTTCGGGAATTGGAAAAATACACATTTGATTGCAACCTATAAATATATGAAAATCATCAAAATGCAATATTGATAAGTTTTTAAGTGCTGCGGCGAGGAGCATGATGATGAGTTGTTAAGATGTTCCCTGGCCTCTCCCCTCGAATCCGGAAATATAAAAACACTGAAGATTGTATATTCGGGCACAGCCCTTCATCAGAATCGTGGAGTAAATATCAATAATTCTCAGTCCTAGTATAGCCAGACCTCGAATTGAGCTTCACACAAAAATGCCTTTGAGAATGAATCGTTAAAAATAAGATTGGATGTCGTGACAACAACCATATTGGTACCTCTAACCTAAAAGTAATGCCGACAATACGACAAACCTAGAGCAGTATTTGTGACAGTCTTTTCTATTATTTCAGCCAAACACTAGCTTTTGATTAACAGTGAAAAACTTGCTGAAGTACCTTTATCCGTTATTTGAATATTTCTGTTCTTCTTATATATATATATATATTTTTTTCCGTCGCCTGCAGCTAAAATGCTAACCAAACACTACCTATTAAGCACTAGTAGACGTGATACTAGAACGGTGTAAAAACTGCATACTTTACCCTTTAAGATGATGCTTTATTTACAATAAAAGCCTCCCTCGAATTATTTAGTTAAGATTGTACCTAGTGGTCAAGGTCAACTTTATTTTGTAATTGATAAACCCTTTTTTACAGCCTGCTCCTCTGGCCCAACGTTAAGCGTCGAAAGAGTATACGTGTGGCTGTAAAAAAACATTATAAATTTTACAATATACTTATTCAACAACCCTTGCCCTTAGTATGTACCTCTTAAACAAATGCAACTTTTATAGCTAGTTAATGTGAAAAATCATTGGTAAATACTTTTCCTCAGCCTGTACCTCTAGCCCAACGTTAAGTGTCGAAATGTTATACGTCTAGCTGCAGAAAAGTATTATCAATAAATAGTTGCATATTTCAAAAACCCCAACCCCAGTACGTACCCCTAAAATCAAAACATCTCTATGAGCTAGTTAATCTGATCAATCATTAATAAACACTTTTCCCTGCCTGTACCTCTGGCCCAACGTTAAGCGTTGAAAGAGTATACATCTGGTTGCAGAAAAGCACCATCAAAGATAAATTACCTAAAAAAACCTGAGCCTTACCTGTGACCTAAGTCCATCACTTCTGACTAGCCAAACTAATTCAACCATCATAGCCCTTTTCCCAGCCTGTAAATCGGGCCCCAAAGTTAAACGTCAAAAGCATATACGTCTAGCATCAATAACACTATCAATAATGTAAGGAAGTCCTACCCCAGAACACATATACTTACGCTGATCCCTCCCTTACCTCTTAAGCCACTGCTGTTAAGTGATAGCCTATCCTAGACCCGCATAATAGGCCAGGACGTACCTTGTACGTTAAGGCTGGGATGACGATCCTGAATGATTATGGATTCGGCTATCTTTCTATCTGGATGATCACGTGCCCGATAAACTACTTTTAGCTCAAGTGGTTCTGATATAGCCTGAGTGACCTGTGCTGCATGTTTCTCGAGGAAATGATCTCCTAGAGGTGTGTTCCTAGTTTTATTTTTCGCGTCCCGCAAATGTTCGTTAAATCGCAATCGGACGGGCCTCATCGACTCCCCTACGTATTGAGCCCTGTTTTGATCCTGGTTACATAGTCTACAGTCTATTTGATACACTAAATTTTTCTGTGTGCAGTCGCCTTTAAAACCTGACTTGCATAAATGACACCTCTGACCCCCAGGACATTTTGGCTTAGAAATGGCCGACCTAACCAATGACGACTTAAGTTTCTTGTTATTCTTCCAGGCTATATGTACTTTCAGGTTAGATTTCTTTACGACCTTTTTTATTTTACAGAGTAGCTGTTCGTCTACGTACGGCAAAGTCAAGAACCCATCATAAGAATCGGAGCCTTGTTTCTTTTTCTTGCACCTTCCGTTACCTGTCCTAGCTAGTCTAACCTCCCTCAGCAAACGCCTGAGAAGCCCTGCATGATACCCATTTTTTAGAAGCAGATTCCAAATCTTATCTACGCTTTTTCTCTCTTTCTCTGGGCCCGATGAGTTATCCATAGCCCTGTGGAACATGTTTCGGATAATATTGTGTTTCGTAGACGTGGGATGGGCAGATGTACTATGGAGGATGATTCCCGAGTTGGTTGGTTTGATGTAGAGCTCTGTCTCTATCTTAGTGTTTTGGCCGTGTGTTTCTGCTGTGACTAACGTATCCAAATAGGGCACCCCACTCCCACTACCCGTGTGCTCCATGGTAAATTTTAGGTGTGGATGTCTACTGTTCATATAGCTAAGGAAGTCATCCAAAGCTTCGTGCCCATGCGAGAAGATACCTGCATAATCGTCAATGTACCTTACCAAGAACTCTGGTTTGACAGGACATGTAGCTAACGTATTGGTTTCAAACATATCTAAGAACAGAATGGCCAAGGCAGGTGCACATGGATTCCCCATAGCTAACCCTAATTTTTGTCGGTAGTACTGATCCCCAAATGAGAAAACATTGTCACTCAGACACTGGTCGAGAAGTTTAGAAATGTCGTCTTTGGTCAGGCCAAAAGTATCAATATTCTGTGAATGATTGTCTAGCTTTGCTTCTACCGCTTTGATAGCTTCAGGAACGGGTATGTTTCCATACAAATTGACAACGTCTATGCTGAAGAAAATACTACCTGCTGGTATGCCTTCTGATTGAGTGTGATTTGAGAGTCTCCTCAAAAAGTCTTTGGTATCCCAAATATGCGTAGGCACAAACTGGAGAAGTTGATTAAGTATTCTCTCAAGCAAACAGGAAGTTTTCTCTGTGGGCCCTCCACAGGCAGATATGACTGGTCTGAGAGGGACTAATGGTTTATGATCCTTCGGTAAGCCATAAAATACGGGGGTTCTACTATGCGCGGGGGTTAGATCTGTTACTGTCCTATCCGGCAGTTTTCCCCTCGCAACGCTTTTGAGCGTACGTTTGGTTTTGGCTTCCACATTCTGAACAGGATTCTTTCTTAACTTTTCATAGCTCTCCGGGTCACCTAAGATAGTGTTAACCTTGTTTATATAGACATCTTTGTCTAGAATTACAAAACCCTTACATTTGTCGCTCTGTTTAACTATGACATTTTCGTTTTTTGCGAGTTCATGGACAAGATTACGTTGCTCAGCCGTTACATTATGGGTAGCTACTCTGTGACTTTTATACGTACGCAGAAGATCATCTTTGAGTTTTTGAAGGCTAGACTCGACGATCCTGTTCGAAGGTTCTGGAAACGTCTTACCGGTATCAGGAAATCTAAAGGAGAGGTTTGGAAGGCGACCTGCCCGCTGTTGGCGCACACCCCCATCAGGGTCGTCCGCCACCGAGTTGGTACCCGATGCTCCGCTGCCCAGCGCTCTTGGTGTTGCCCCGCCAGATGATGATGATGATGACGTCGGAGCGGCAGGGTCGGCTGGCACGATGGTGGGAGCTCCGTCTGTGGCGTTCTCTGATGGTGTACGGGTGGCTCCACTTGGTCCTGAGATCTTGTCCTTCCAACGTTTTGCGTACGCTAGCCGTTCCACTCCTTTAGCTACGTCTAATAACACTTCTCTCGTAACGCACTGAGTCATTGCAAAGTTCGGTCCTTTCGCTAAAACACCTATGCACGCTTCATTTATGCCCTGAGACGATAAGTTGTTCACTCTTTTCTTAGTTTCATCGTTCACTGACACATCTTGACGTTGGCTGTTCCTACAGTTCTCTTGAAGTTGTCTAAACTTCCGAATAAGACGACGTCGGTTGTCAAAAATGGTTTGGTCAAAGACTTGATGGCACTTTCGGAATACATAATCGAAACGATTCTGATCTAAAAATGTACGAAGGAGTTCAAAATTCCGTGATCGTTCACGCTCTAAAAAAGCCTTCGTCCTAAAGGACTCCGAGATAGCTTCATTCAAAAGTGTCTTAGCAAAGTAAGTAGAACGAGCTTGAATACGATCATTGTTGTTAAAAATTGCTGTCACTGGTCTTAACGAATCTTGGATGAAACGAAGAACTAAGCATTCTCTTCGGCAAGCAGTAAGGAACTCAATACGAAGAATGGTCTTGGCTAGTTTTTCGGGGTTTTTCAAACTTTCTGCCAGCACTCTTTGACGGCCAATGTTGGATTCAAACGTTGATAAGTTTTTAAGTGCTGCGGCGAGGAGCATGATGATGAGTTGTTAAGATGTTCCCTGGCCTCTCCCTCGAATCCGGAAATATAAAAACACTGAAGATTGTATATTCGGGCACAGCCCTTCATCAGAATCGTGGAGTAGTTTACTCCACGATTCTGATGAAGGGCTGTGCCTGAATATACAATCTTCAGTGTTTTTATATTTCCGGATTCGAGGGGAAAGGCCAGGGAACATCTTAACAACTCAAAATGCAATATTGATATGATATTCATAGCTTGCCTGTTTGATACGCCCGTATTCGCTTGATTTTCCCCGGGTGAGAGACCTTTTCCCCAATTAAACACTTTTTAAGGCGGCCAGAACACAGCGGAGGGCAATGGCACTGTACTTAAAATCATACACCAAGGCAGAGAGTATATTTGTGCAAATCAGGGTGCTCAAATCTGAAACAACGTCAATAACTACAACATAAAGTGATAGTGCCACAATGTGTGTTTTAGGCTTTCCAGGATCCTGTTGAACTGCATAAAATTTATTTCAGGTCTTTGAAATGAAAACGACGGAAATTTAATGGATATTTTAATACTATTTAAACCTCTCATAAGGCTGTTCAGGAACCCCAAAGAGATGAAAATTCACACCCCTGCGCCAAGGAATAAATTGGCGAATGGCAGGGAGCCTGGGTCCCCTTTCCATAAAAGCTGTCTGCTTTCAGCCAAATTGAAGAAGAAAAAACTGAAAATTACTGTACAAATTCAGTCAGTGCGGAAGGCAAAAATGAGCCCAAATCAGAGTTTTTTTCTAGAGAGAAAATTTTCTCGTCAGCAGCAAGTCGAAGATTGATTGTCACTCACTTGTTTTGCCGGTGATGGCAGTTACGCTTAGCATGGCTGTTCATTAGGGTGCCCCGTTTTGTATCGACTTTTGAAAATTGTAGGTGGGTATGTCCAATCCCGTGCATTCAGACCTCCTGAGTTCAATGACACCAAAATTTTAGAAATCCAAAAATTTCTAGGGGTCGCGAATTTGATTTGAAATTTGGAGTTTTTCTTAAAATTACCGATTTTTCAGCTATTTACGCTTCTATCTTTGTTCATAATTGGGGTAGAGTAACAAAATAAAGAACATCGTTTTTGTTGTCACCAGAGCTATCATTTGATACCCAATTTGATATATTTTTAGCACTTGGGCAGATTAGGGGTTCGGTAATTGTTCCAAATGAGTCAAAAATTGCGATGCCCGGCGAGGATCGATCTTTCAACCGTACTTGACACGAACACATCACAGAAGTGAATGTGGTTTACTTTTTAATCATCTAGATATCCGAACTTACCGTTATCATTTTCGTGCCATACACAATTACTCATTTAATCAAGTTACCACAACATTTGTGACCAAATTGCGGTCTGAGGTACACCACACCGTGCTCCAGAAATCATTCTTGCATACATGTTATGTCGGGTCAGTTTTGATTCTACCGGAGATTGAGTGTGCTCAAGCGAAGTCTGTCGATGTCAAACATAAGTAAATATGAAAAGGCAAAACTGGTTTAAAGACTAAATATCCAGTGCGAGATCATCTCACGACCCGCGCACCTAAGCTAGCGCCCAAACAGGCCCCACAGGGAGCAGAGTGATCTTGGGCAACGAGCGCGGGTGCTACGACGGGACTGTACGCACCGGTTTTACGACTAGATTTACGCACAGGTGCTAACACAACTTATTCAACTGTAATTCTTGGCTAATAAAGTAGACCGGTTTACGTGTTCAGAGGTCCCCCACATGGAGGGCTAGTGGTCCGATGCCACGAACTGCTATCATCAGGCCGCCAATCATTGTTGGTGTTTCAGCTCCAAGGGTGTCGGAACTTGAAAGACTTGAGATTCACTGGTCCTTTCTACGTCTATTCTACAGTTTCATCAGGTCAGACTTTCCAAAGCTCTGCATATCTTTCTTATTTTATTCAAGAGACTGCAGAACGCCCTGCAGCAGCTTCTTATCTTTTGCGAATCCTGCATAGTCCTGCATTAAATTTACGCCTCTTTCTGTGACATCGTTCGCGACCTTAAGTGAGGCGAGGAATGTCTGAAACTTCCAAAAATCCTGATCGAAACACTGCTGTTTTACTGGCCTCTGAAGCCACTCAGTTCCTGATACCTTCAGCCTGTGGAACACGAGCCACAACCGTTCATCGCCTAGACCCACTAGCCACGTAGACTAGTCTATTACAAGCCCATCATACTCATCATCCGTCGGATACTAGTCGCACAGTCTGGCTACAATCTCCTTGTTTTCTAGACCAGTCGCTTTTCTGCTGCGCAGTGGCATAATGGCTGTATGTGGCTTCACATACCATAGGTGCCTTTTTAGGATGCACAACGCTGCCTCAGCCACTGTACCATAGTGGATGAGATCCTTCTAAAGCTGGAGATCGTTCACCTGCTCTTCCGCTGCCAGAGAGGCCATCAGCCATGCCGTTTTGTACATAAGTCAGATGAACATGGCAGGTTTTTCCAGCCTCTGGCACCTAAATTCACTCAGTCTGAGTTGTTGGCGGAACATGAACAGTGTTCTCCAGTAT
Organism: Lepas anatifera; assembly: GCA_034440635.1. Classification (NCBI taxonomy): domain Eukaryota; kingdom Metazoa; phylum Arthropoda; class Thecostraca; family Lepadidae; genus Lepas; species Lepas anatifera. The sequence continues at coordinate 498,756 of JAOTON010002264.1, read as the reverse complement.
CCGACGTATGGTTATTAGTATGATGGGGATGTGATAGACGAGTCCACGCTGCTAGTGGATCCAGGCAATGGACGGTCGTTGTTCGTGTTCCACCAGCTGAGGGTATCCCAACTCCAGTAAAACGGTGGGGTTTCGATGGGGATTTGTGGAAGTTTCAGGCGTTCCTCGCTTCATTTAAGGTCGCGAACGATGTTGGAGAACGGGGGTAAGTTTGATGCAGAATTATGCAGGGTTCTCAAGAGATGAGAAGCTGCTGCAGGGTGTTCTGCAGTCTATTGAATAAAATAAGAAAAATATGCAGAGCTTTGGAAAGTCTGACCTCATGAAACTGTAGAATAGACGTAGAAAGGACCTGTGAATCTCAAGTTTTTCAAGTTCCCACACCCTTAGAGCTGAAACACCAACCATGATTGGCGGCCTGATGATAGCGGTTCGTGGCGTCGGACCACTGGCTCTCCATATGGGGACCTCTGAAAACGTAAACCCGTCTACTTTATTAGCCAAGAATTACAGTTGAATAAGTTGTGTTAGCACCCGTGCGTAAATCTAGTCGTAAAACCTGTGCCCACAGTACCGTCGTAGCACCCGCACGTATAGTCTCCTTGCCAAGATCACTCGGCTCCCTGAGGGGCATGTTTGGGCGCTAGCCTAGGTGCGCGGGTCGTGGGATGATCTTGCACTGGATATTTAGTCTTTAAACCAGTTTTGTCTTTTCATATGTACTCGTGCTTGACATCGACAGACTTCGCTTGAGCACACTCAATCTCCGGTAGAATCAAAGCGGATCCGACATAACATGATGTAAGACTGATTTCTCGAGCACGGTGTGGTGTGCCTCAGACCAAAATTTGGTCACAAATTTTGTGGTAACTTGATTAAATGAGCAGTTGTGTATGACACGAAAATGATTACGGTTGGTTTGGATGTCTAGATGATTAAAAAGTAAACCACATTCACTTTTGTGATGTGTTCGTGTCAAGCACGGTTAAAAGATTGATCCTGGCCGGAAATCGCAATTTTTGACCCATTTGGAACAATTACCGAACCCTAATCTGACCAAGTGGTAAAAAGGTATCAAATTGAGTATCAAATGATAGCTCTGGTGACAACAAAAACGATGTTCTTTATTTTGTTACTCTAACTAATTTATGAACAAAGATAGAAACGTAAATAACTAAAAACGGCCATTTTAAGAAAAACTAAAAATTTCAAATCAAATTCGCGACCCCTAGAAATTTTTGGATTTCGGAAATTTTGGTGTCATTGAACTCAGGAGGTTCGAATGCACGGGATTAGACATACCCAAATCCAATTTTCAAAACTCTATACAAAATGGGGCACCCTACTGTTCATTGATCGTTTTCGCATATTTTGCGTGAAGTTAGATTCAAGTTCATGTTTGGTTAGTTCACGAGCCAAGGTTATCTCGGCCCCGCCTGATGGGGGCTCCGGTCGGTACCCCTGGGTTCTCCCCAAATAATTCCAGCCGATTTGAATGAGAGATGCGTCTCCTGGTATACCGATCAGGTGATCAACATAACAACTTATGACTGAGAACTGAAACACGGCTAGGACAGGTGAAAAAGTTATTCCACCATTTCCAAACCTACGTAAGATCAATTTGTTATTTTAAAAATAGGGAGGCCAAACCAGGCGTAACCTAGTTAGATCAAGTTTCTAAGCATAATTCGAAAGCTCTTTGGGAAAACAAATCAGTATGATGCAAATAATTTGGATTTCAAGCCGCTAACGAGGTCACCAGTGGTCACCACCAAAGAGCACGTTTTTCAAATGCATTTGTTTGTGTCTTTAACATTTGAATAAAGCAAGATATTGCTAGAACTTTGGTATCATAGCTTTTTTGTGACAGACATTATCTGAAGATTCTAGTAATGTGCAGAATGATCGTGATTTGATCTTGACCTAGAATCGATGTCATCAAGACGAATATATCAGCACCCTTGGCTTTTTCTAAATGGTCTACATGGTTGGCTTGACTTTTTTGAAGATCTTATGACTCCCGAGTTACAATAATTTTCTGAATATACCGAAGTTTAACCGCTTTTGGCAACATGTGACTAACAGTTTAATCGATATGGTTTGACATTGGTTCATGAGTAGGGGATGGTAGGACACTTTCAGTGCAATCTCCTACTTTTACCGTGTCACCTTTCGTTTCCGAGATGGTAAGAGGTCCGATCGGACCCCCCCCATGCGATGGTGGGTACAAAAAGGGACCAGGTGGTGCAGGGTTAAGTGACCATCTCTAAAGACAGTTTAAGCCTGTGCTGCTCTTACTAATTTCAATCGAATGAACTGAAACCCATTTTGTGTCCTGAGAGCGACAAGGGCTGTAACTCTGCTATTCGGGATTTGTTTTAGACATGATCTAAGGTCGGGTCAGGGCTGGGTCTCACAATTGTAAGGCTGTTGGAGTTTTTTGAAATGTCTGCATTTCCGTGTACCTTTACGTCTCAGATTAACTTGGAAAGGTCAGCATCACAAGTTCTGAGGCCAAATCCCGAGGTTAATGTAAACTATATGATATCACCTTTGGCAGGCCATGCAAGGGTAAGAAATCGATTTATATGATTTTGCGCAAGATCTTGCAGTTTCGGCTTTTGGAGTCAAAGCCTTTGTAAAATCATCAAGGGACATGTCTCAGAGACCCTATTCCCACCCTCCCAACGAAGAACTGCCTCAATGACAGGTTAATTTGGCAGTCAACGTTGAACGCCTCACAAAGCTCTGGGACGGCCCCCGCTCAGACCCCCCCCATCCCTACCGCTCCCCCTCTCACCGGTCAGTTGTCAGTCTACTTAAGTCGGGTAAGTGTTGAGCGCCGGAGCGTCTTAGAAGAATCAATCCCAATCTTCCACTAATGCGCGTTCACGGCCGGAGCCCAACGCTCTTGCAACTCAGCTTTGGAGGCAAGAGCAGTGTTTTACGATGATTCAGCAAATAATTTTCGAATGAAGGTAAATATGTATTTTTTATCTGCTATTGTGATATCGCTGTGGGTCCATTGATATCGGTTGGTGTAACTATTTACATCATGACTACACTATGACACTTCGTTGGCCTGATGTCCGATCAACCTTTTAGTTTGCCCTAAAAGAGTAAAATCATACACCATTCCATTTCTATCGACAGTGCAGTCTCAACCATTGCCTTATCTTCTCTGGTTGGGAGGCTGCTAGTGAAAAGTAAGCACCCCATAATGTCGGTAACCTATCGCCCTCGTTCTCGGTCAGGGGCGTAGCCAGGATTTTGCTCAGGGGGGGCGAAAAGGGCACCTGCGACAGTGCCAAAAGGGCCCTGATGGGTAAAAAGGGCCCTGGTGGGTAAAAAAGGGCCCTGGTTGTTACAGAATAGTGCTGAAGAGGGCTTAAGAGGGCCCTGTCTGGTTTGAAATTTCAAATTTGGCCACAGAGCATAGTGCGGGCGAGCCGCGCTTCGCGCGGCCCGTGTGCTCACGGGGCCCTTCAGGCCCTCAAGGGGGGGTGGCTGTCCCTGCCACCCCCTGGCTACGCCCCTGTTCTCGGTTGATGGAGGCAATGCATCGATTTGTTTCCTAGTAATTTTTAATGGCCACCTAGACGATGTTCTAGATCATCTCCTAAAGGAAACAGACGGCGTCAAAACCGAGGCCTGCACGATACTGCAGCCTGAATTTATCCTCCCAAATTTGTTATTTTCAGTGACCTATAGTGCCCTAGAATTCCACCTGACCCGAAATATAATACCAACTGAAAGGGAAATCCAAGCATTTCAGAATGACGTTTTTTATTCACATATTTTTAAGTCCCCAACTCGGCGATATTTTCTCCAATATGCAGAAGACACACAATACACTATGTGCACGGCAGCGGCGCTTACGCTTATCGGCGCCCTTGCGGGACAGTCATGCCCGCCGTATCAGGCGGGGGACTATCCTGGTCTCTCGGGCCCGGCGGAACAGAGGACTGCTCCGGTGACACGCGGCGAGGCCGTGCCCTCGGGCGGTGCCACCGGACCGGTGCACCGGTCAGTGTTATAAGCGGCCGCGAAAACGGACAGAATACCCCGAAACCGACTTCCGTATTTCAGTAAATAACCTTGACTGGCCCGTACAGAATTGTCTGGTGCGTGCGTTTTTGATATTCATTTGTTTGTGGCTTATCTCGTTCTGCCGCTATATTGCTTCGAAGTTACCACTTCTTCATGCTCGTCCCTCGGATGAATGACGTCGTTTTCATAGTGCCTTTTTCTTAATCCCGCTGCGCGTAGGCTTATCGGCGGATTTTTTATTGTGTAGTATGAAAGGAAAGTTTGATGTCTGTTTTATAGGATCAATTATATTATTAAGCCATGTTCCATTTACCGAAGCATCATTGGCCCCCGAAATAACGCTATTTATTTTTCCGTTTTCAACTCGGAGTATTTTGTTCAAATAGTCTCACACTTTTGTGAACAAAAGTGAACAATTCAATTTACATGTCAGAAGAAAGCCCAATAAATTCTGGACAGGAGCCACCATGATTTGTTTGCATAGTTTTGCATATATACGGCTGAGACGGCATTGGAGACAGTGATGCCCCGATCTCGGCGGCAGTTAAGGCACGAACGCGTCGCGCGCCGACTCAGCTTACACCGGTGCCCGTGCCCTTCGACGGGCGAATTTGATGCCTTAGGGCTGGGGTTGTATCTGGCACTGGCGGTAATTCACCGAAAGAAAGTTTAATTTATTTCCACAACAGTTCAGAAAGTGACTGCCCTGGATATTGTGCACTGCTAGGCTTAGTTAGGGTAAGTGCTTGTCAGAGATATACTTCCATCCGTGTGTACGGTAAGTCCTGTAACAGGTCAAAGAGTATTGTGATACTTCTAATCTGTGAATACTCCCTGGTACAGAGCAATACTTCAGGTTTAGCCTCATTCGTGCGAAGAACAGTGTCGTGGTTACGTGCGGGGATAATGGAGTTCCGAGTGAGCAACGCTGAGCTGTTCAAACGGCTGAAGGAAAACGCTCTTTTTCGGAAGAACAGAAGATATTTTTCGAAGCTGCTTTTAATGATACTGTTGATTTCTTAGGTTTTCAAAGAGCGAGCATTTCACGCAATTCAGGGGGGTGCAATCCGAAAGAAGCTGGTGTCCTTCCATGTCATTCTCAAGTGAAAAGTGGAACAGTGTTCCAGATCAATCGTGGCGTGCGAAAGCAAAGAAACCGACTGGTTAGCGGAGGACATATGTGAGCCCATCACACTTGCGGATAAACAGGCTACAGCTTCTACCGGAAGACGCCACCCAGGCCGGCCTCCTTCTCCGTACGACGCAGTCGGAGAGCGGAGCAAGAGACGTCGCGTCGCCAGTACTGCTGAACAGCATGGCACACACGAGTTCGTCATGGCTGCCGCCCGAAGTGCCAAAACAGACGAGGATACAGAGTTATCAGCTGTGCTCAAGGAAAGCGTCGCTCCTCCAACTCGGCCCTCCAAGCTTCGCCGTGGAATGTGTGATAGTGCCAGGCTACAGAAGGCTCGTGCTCTAACTCCTGATGAAGCCCTGGGTGTTACCGTATCAGCAGACATGTTAACAAAAAGTTGTAACATCGTGAGGAATATGACAAATAAAGTAAGTGCGAAAGAGGTGTACCCACCCCATCAGGGTCCTGAAATTGCTTTCACGCAAGGTGGAGAGTGAGGCCAAAATCCAAAAAAGAGGCCAAAATCCCCTGCTTTCTTAACATGCCTCTTTTTTGTTTGTTTAGTATTTACAGGCTTGCAAGTCCCATCACAGCCTTTTCCTGGACCTGTTTATTGCTTCTTAACAAACCAATACTTTTTTAGGATAATACTTTGATTTAGGACTGTATTTATTTGCCTTCATAATACAAGCAACAACTACCACCAGCTTTTTTTGTTTTGACTGACAGTTGATGAAAATATCTGCTGTAGAATGGAAGTGAAGAATTGTCATTCTGCTACCTCCTAGTGGAATGAAAACATTCTGCCACTCCGCAATTGTAGGTACCTCATATATACATAGATAGGATCTCATAACCCTGAATCTCTAACCCATTAACATAGAACTAGGAAGCTACATGATTTCTAATGTTTATATATAGAATCTATTATTTGACCTTGATGCCATGGTAAATAGCCAACCAGATAAAATCCCTCTTCCCCTTATTTTGATATTCTCCAACTTTCCCCCACGCAAGCACCACACAGGCTACCATTATCTAATGCAAGACGTGGGGTTTTAACACTCAGCCTCTGCCAGGATTATTTTGCTTCAATGTGTGAAAACCACCAGCCTATATTGATATAGCCTAAAATGGCAAACATACCCAGCCTTAAAAATCATGAGCCACAAAAGGTACAGTCTGAGCCTTCCACGAGCTGTGGAAAACTTTTGAAAGGTATTATGACCTCACCCAGTACTGTACTGAGTAGGTAGGTACACACCTATCTCCAGTAGATATCTAAGATGGGAGAAATGGTTCAATTAATCGTGAATTTCCGGAAAGGTAAGTTGCAGTATCAGGGATAAGAAATGAACCTTCATCCACAATATCCCTTCCAACAACAAACTCAAATTCTTTCCACGCACTCACTCAATTTCCCGTCTTTTCTCCAACAACCATACTGACCTCAAAATTCTGTATTCTCTGCCTTGGTGATATTCCCGCCTCAATACAGGGCTCGCCAAGGTTACCGAAGTAACTAAAAAACTGACCGCGTACACTTGCGCACCCATTCATGACGCCCGAGATCATTTCGGCCCCCAAATACGACAAAGTGACGTCATTGTTCTGAATGGACGAAATCCAGCTGAGGCGTTTTCACCGAGGCCAATTCGGTACTTGGATCTCTTTGGAATCCCATTTCTCATTAATAAGCGCACGGTTGAGGGCAATGGAACGCTAGAAATGCTGCTAAGATATGTTTCAACTTGAAATAACTAACAAATAGAAAAATAAATCTGTATTTTACGAAATATATTGAAAGGTGGAATCAGCCTCACTTAAAGTGGAGATTTTTACCGAAATCACGATGTTGTTCTGAGCGTTTGAAAATTTCAAGGAAGCTCTTAAACCACATAATAAAAATACCTAGAAATAACCTATTTATTTTTCTTGAAGAAAAAATGTATTACTTTCCAACTTTTGTTCAGTAAAATAATATATATCCTAATTTATTCCTCAATGTCACCAACACTAAAAAAATAGTCCAAAAATCAGGGTGACTTGGCAGCCTCCTGGAAATTATAATATTACTTTCACATTATTGGTGGTCTTTATAGGAATCTACGTTTCATTTTGAACCTTTCAAATGTGACTTGTATCCAATTCTAGTGCGAATAATGGCCGAAAATTAAAAGTGGACGAAAACGAATGCGCCTCGATTCAATCGGCCTCACTGAACAAATACCCACGTGAAGTATTTCCTTCGCCTGAAAATCTGGTAGCAGCCAATCCCAAGCCGGCTTAGGCAAAAAGTATGCGCCCTCTTTTGTATTTGAAAGGGCCAGAAAACTTCTGTGACATGACAAAGTTTGTTATACCTCCAGAAAATCTTTGTTAGCTCACTGTTCCCATGTCACCGTTGGTGTTTTTCTGTGGGTTTTATATTTTAGTTTGGGGCAGTCCGGGGTTGTTTTGTGTTTTGTGCGGCGTTAACATGTTGTCATATCGTTCTTGGTGTATGTGGGAGGAGTAGTATTGGCGTTTGAGATTGGCGAGGGGACGTAATCAGGCAAGATATCACATCAATGGTGGTTGGGAATTCTATTTATATGGTTTGGGTATTCACTGTCATAATATAGATGTGTATTATACCGGTTTTCATGTCCGGGATTCCTCTGCCAGGTGAGGTCAAAACAAGTCCCTGGTGAGCCCTAAATAAATCTGAAAAAGATACGTTTTCCACTTAAAATTGTGAATTTCAAGACACTGCACCCCATTATAAAGTTGTGAACGCCCGGAAGAGATGTTTCCCTGGCGAACACATCAGTGTAACCGACAGCTCTGCCGATGTGCCACTGCAAGTCATATTAGACAAGACGACAAGGAGACTGATAGAGGCTGAGGTTGACCCAACAAAGGTCGGAGCTGACGTCAGCCAGCCTCAGCCAGGTACATCAGAGCAACATCCGATCCGCAGTGAGGCTGATTCTGGAAAACTGTACTGTAAATGGGGATTTGATAGCGCCACCGAACAAAGTATATATAAGCAAGCGGCGCAGGGTGGTGCTGCTGTGGATGAAGAGAGCATATTTTGACCATTGTTAGTCCCTCTACGGTTGGAGATTAACGTCAAATGCGTGTGGATCACCGAAAATCCGTCGTCAACTCTGTATTGCCGTCCAATGCACCTTCAATATGTCGAGGAAACCTCCGCAGTCTCCCGACAAGAAATGAACAACTTTTCTACTCAGATAGAGAAGCTCCAGCCCTGTGCAGTCGACCTCGCTGGGACCACTGTTCTAGTATCGTACAGTATTCAGTTGACAATGGTAGATGGCAAGGTTGCGAATGCACTGACTGGGACAGCGTCATCTCAAAGATGTCACATCTGTGGGGCTAAGCCGACTGAGATGAATGACTTAGAACAAGTTCATCAGAAGGTGGCAAACAAAGAGGCTTATCAGTTGGCCTCTCAACACTCCATGCGTGGATTATACTTTTTAAACTTGTACTTCACATTGGCTATCATCTTAGTTTAAAGTGTGGTCCGTGAAGGCAAATTAAAAATAAGCCATCATCGGCCATTACGTTTGGATTACTTTTGCGAGTCAATCGATATGCATATTGATTATGTTAGGTTGGAAAGTGACCTTGACCTGACCTCAGGTCAGGTCATTTTTGTGTTATGACCTAACATAGTCATATTATACACAGTTCGATTCGCCGCGACGAGGGGAAAGGAATGGTGCCCAAAAAATGATTCTAACTCAACTCTGTCAGACGCTAGAGCCCAAAAACACTCCCCTAACATGCCGCCTTCTTTGACATATCATGACCTCAATATTGACCTGAACGAAAAGTGACCGATATATTTTATTCATGAATTTGTATGAGCTATATACCAGCCTTCGCGTTTTTTTCGCTATCTCGCATAGGAGCCGAGTTCGAAGGGGGGACGTTCAAACACCCCCCCACGAGGGCGAAGGTGGGTCGGAGGCCCACCAGGGCGCGGGTTAAGTGTCAAATTTGGTGTCAAAAGGCGTGGATAGTGTTATGGTACACATCACTTTTTGTTTCATGAGGCTCCGTCACTTAGTTCCCGGGATATTGAATTATGTCCGTTTTCGCGGCCCCTTACAACACTGTGCGGTGGGCCAGTTTCAGGGCAGACCTAGCCAGTGCCCCAAATAGCACGGGCGCTGGTTGGTCAATGCTAGTCCCTTAGTATAGGTGAGCACTACCCAGTGTACTGCACTTCAGTATAACGTTAAGAAAATATTTCTGACTACGTAAGCTACGTTAGGTCCTGAGATAAAGGAGTAGTGTCAGTCCTTCTCATGTATTCAACCTTTACCTCTCTTGACATCCCATGACCGGCACGTTGATATGACGAGAGCAATGACTGCAGTTAGGGTGTGGATTTCTATCTTTTTGGGGTTGCCTTGGCACGCCCAGTGATGTGCTGGGCACCTCCAATGGTGATTTGGGCACCCTCAACCAAACGGTGAAGCAAAGTCCTTATAAATTGCCGAAATAGAAGAAATTATCAACAAATACCTGTTCCACAGCGATATGGTGCCATCTGACCTACGACTGAATATTTTATCAAACAGAAAGTCTCAGACATAATGGACAATAAACATCGATGATGTTTCAAGTCCCAAACTGGATTTTGTGCATTTTACCATCCCACACGGAGCAAAGCAGCACGTGTTTCTGTCTTGTGGTATATTATTTGGTGTACTTCGGCAGCGCTCCCTATTAGTCCTCACTCTCTATAACTCGTCCGACGTGTAAGTTTTAGATTAATGAACGTCTCTCTCCTCCTTCCCTCGGTTACCTTAGGACAGGGCCTCAATCCTGTCCACTCAGCATAAACCCATCGTGACACTCCCGACTTCAGCAAACTGGGCCGCTGGCTAGCCTGCGCTGACTGCCGCCATATCGCCTGTGCCGAATAGCAGCCTCGGATGGTGTAGCAAATAAGCAAGCCAATCGAAAGCATGGTATGGCTAGAAATGTTTGAAAAACAATGATAAAACATCCCTTTGCTAATGGTTTAAAGCTCTATCATTTTCATACATAAATTTCCGATTAATATCTCTCGATACAAGTGAACGCGCCTCCACCAATCAGCGGCCTCCACCCGCCGGCAGCCGCTATTGCCTGCGGGCACAGAGGTTAGAGAGGTCACGCTGGGCGTCGCTGACGCCGAGTTCAAGCCTCGGTGGGGAGGGGTCGCGGTCGGATTGTAATGCTTACATGTGTGGTGTTGAAAACGGTCGTCGTTGTGCCTGGTGTCAGGCTGAGGGAGGGGACCGGTGTAGGGGACATTGTGTGCACGTGGGTAGACATATAGATTAGGCGTTTGTGCAATTTGCAGTGCCGATAACACTGGAAAAACATAAAAGAGTTCAGTATATAGTATACTTGGCGGGCGAAATTGCAGCCACCAATTTCGAGTCTAGAGTATTTTTTTCGGTATTGGGTAGATGATGCAGCTTTTCAAGACTTAAAATTGATACACTTCATAGGAGTACAACACACACGGTGTATGTGACACACACGCCTATCTGACGTTTCATGCGTATGCAACACTAAAAGTTTCAAATGCTAAAATGACAATTTGAGGCAGAGAGATTAGAAGTTCTCATCGTGTAAACAAGGAGTGCCCAAGCAAAGCACAAGATGCCCGAGGGAATTAACTGATAAGTATGTATACTTTAATGGTATGAACATCACTGTATTCCTTTAGCATACGCCATTCCCCTACTAGTTACCACATCCTTTCGATGTCGCCGCCACTCGCCCTCCATGCAGCCAGAAACCACTGTGCATGGCTGTGTAACCGTAATTGTCCGACCTTCATCTTAAGGCCTAAAAAAGTCGGTTTGTATGCTATAATACTCCACCATCTATATATCTCCCGGGTGACGTCGCCGTTCCTAGTTAGTTATTGCTTATCAGGATTTCAGGGGCGTAGCCAAGGGGGGGCGGCAGGGAGAGCCGCCCCCTCCCTGAGGGCCCGAAGGGCCCCCTGAGGACACGAGCCGCGCGACGCACGGCTCGCCCGCACTATGTTCTGTGACCAAATTTGAAATTTTATACCAGACAGGGCCCTCTTAAGCCCTTTTAACACTATTCTGTAACAAGCAGGGCACTTTTTACCCATCAGGGCCCTTTGGAGCTGTCGCAGGGCCCTCTTCGGGGCGCCCCCCTGAGCGAAATCCTGGCTACGCTCCTGCTGCTTATTATTATCATTAGTTGTGAAAAGTTATGTACCGTTGTTAGATCAAGATGTTCAACTCTCACCAATCGCATTATACTAATTTGGTGAAATTGAGGCAGTTGGCGACTTCACAACTAGTGTCAAGCATCAAAATGGCGAATCCTAGCGAAAGAAATTCTGTTGGTAGATGTTGTTTTTCAGGCCAAAGTTTGCGTGCTGATCAAAACAATACAGCATACTATAATTTTGAACACGAGGATGTGAGAGTCAGGATTCATAAGGACTGTGCGATTACTAAAGCAAAGATAATATAGTGCTATCTCCTTCCATATGGTGGTCATTAAATTTGCCTTCCTCAACTTTGGGCACCCTCCAATCGTGTTCGCAAATCCACAGCCCTAGACTACAGTAACCTCGATTACATTTTAGAGGTGCTTGCAATTGATTTCTGCATCTCCTTTGCCCCCTAGCTTTCGAGTTAATCCGCGTCCTTTCCACCCACGTCTCTCTTTGCTAACACCCGGCAGCAGACCTTTCTTACGACTCCCTAAACCCGTATTAAAATTACATTTCAAATTTATCATCTATCACAAGATCATTACGTGTGGCGGCATAACGTGTTGAAGCTGAGTTGCTTTGTTTTTTTATCATGTCGTTATCGCCCTTCACTTGTTTTCGTTAATGGAGTGTCTCGTGGACAATTAATCAAATGAGTTATTTATTAGTCTATGAGCAAGGCAACCCAAAAGCAAGTCAGGTCAAGAAATAAAATAAGAAAAGCTAATCGATTCACTTTTAGTTACAAAACTAAGAATGGGGCCAAAATTTCCCCTTCACTTCCTTTCTCTTAATAATTCACCACCATGTCTGCCCACAAAAAACTGGATACAATGATATGTGTAGAAATTGGGAAATGTGCGATTATAAGTATTCGATTACGAAGAAATATGTTTTAAGAAAACATAAAAAGCACAAAAAACTGTTAAAACCACGGCAAGAGATGTGAAATGCAAATTTTGAGGAGCATCTTGCGCGCAGCCTGCCTTCCTTAAAAGGAATGTGGCACCTTGGTCCAATCCAGGAATTTAGTGTAATTAGGCTTAATTTTAGCTGAAAATAATGAAACCACTCATGATTTCTCAGAAAAATGTACAATAAGCTCAATATTTGCATTTTTAAAATAGTCCTCTAGGAAAATAAATAAATATCTGCCTGTGGACGATGTCATTAGCTGGCAACCAATACCTTACTCGAAACGCTTCAAGGGCTTCGATTGGCTGATGCTCATCGTGACGTCAGCATATGTCGTCACCCAACAGCTCACAAAAATGGCCACCTGGCGAGAGGTACATGAGAGGTACATTTCGGGTAGGTTTCAGCTTTTTCTATGGAAATATCGAGTTCCAAGACAAATGATATATAGAGTACTGGGTTTTCCAACTTGCTTTACAACTTGGCTATCTCAGTTAAAACCACGTTATAAAGGTGCCACATTCCCTTTAACGATGGTGTATCCCTTCAACGGTGCGCCTCGCACAGACAAGCTGTGCCGCAGCGCATTGCCTGTAGACACGCTGCGCCGCCGAGCCTCCATTTGGCGGGGTTGGCAGTGGTATACAGCAGCACGGCCGAGCACCCTCCGACTGCGGCCAATGCCCATTAGGCCACGCCATAAGCGTTGCCACCGGCAAAAAAGTGATGGAGCCAGCCAATCTTGAACCTGCTGCTGACAAGTGACTTTTCCACTTAGAAACAAAGCTCATCGGATTTGGGCTTATTGTTGCCTTCCACACTGGGTTGTTTTTGAAATGAACCGATTTCTTTCCAATGTGGCTGAAATCGGGATTTTTATGTGAAAAGTGGGCCCCACCAATTTCGACCTCCGATTTTTAGTTACTCAAAGTCATATGCTTATGCCACGTTAGAAACCAAATGTATGACGTGCTAAAAAATCGAAGGCATTTCATTTAATGGGTAAAATCAAATGCCGCATCGAAATGACAATTCTGACAGTAAGAAACCGTAACCAAGGCATTAGAATTAGAGTCTCCATTGCCTTTTACTTGGTCCTATCGTCCCCATTCACGTCGCAAGACTTCTCGTTTCAGCAACATTTTTTCGTGTATGGTTATGGACACGCACACTTCCATGCGGGTGTCAGTAAGGCACGGGATGAGTAAGTGAGGTTGCATGTGTGAATGAATGGGTTGTCGAGTGAGTCGGTGATTGAGTGAGCTATTGATTGAATATGAGGACGAGTGGGTAAAGAGAGGGAACATATGACATGACTTATGTTCTAAAAGATGACAATACAATAGCTTTGAGCCCAAGAGCAACCTGGGCCTGAAAAATTCATCACCTTTGGTAACATTGAACACATGTTCTTATTTTGTAATACCACCTTCATTTTTTTCTTAGGAAGGGCCAGGTTCTATAAAATAGATTCAATGTTTTGCTATTACCTAAGGATTACTTGTCGCGTGTCTGTCTTCAGGCAATCCGAGATGAGAAAAAACATTAGTTTTCCCAAACAGATACCATTTTTACCATGATCTAAGGAATTTTTCCTGCGAAAGGGGTTGTGAAGTTTTTGAGGCAGGAAATGACTCCCCAATAGGTACACAGAATGAAAAGGTTTTGTGTCAAACTGTAGTAACGCACTATTTTCAAGGGCTTCATTTTCATCGCAATGGGCACCAAACTAGCTTCAAAATACTGAGTATTGTGTTACTCACACACGCATGAAGCCTGCCTGTGTACACACCGCACCGAAAACACGGCAATTGAAACTACAAGTTGTCCGGTGCGAACGAGGAGGGAGCACCGAGTTAAACCAGTCGAGACTTTAACTAGGATTGCATGCCGTAAGGATATTGTCATTCCCCCTATTAAACGAAACTTTCTCATACTTTTCTAGTATGCAACTGGTTTTTAACATACCATGTCAGAGAATATCACTGACTTTCGCAAAATCGAAAATCGGAAAACGACGTGGCCTAAAGGTTATGCAAACGCTGTGGATGTCACCAGTGCAGCAGCCAAGAGAACTATGCCCAAGAGGGGCCTGCCCCATAGGATAATTTGTTATCGCCGCACAGGTGGCAGAAACAAAGTCTGGTGATAAGCATGCGCTGAAGCTGATAATGAGCTCAGGCTTGATATATTTTTGGTAATTGAGTGGTATCCGAGATCCGACAGCCATCGGGGGCCCCTGCCGGGGCCCCTTAGGAACCAGAGCCCATCTCCCGTTTTTCCGTATCATATGGCGGCTTCACATTTCCACAAACTAAATTTTGTTGCACCTTTTTAAGTGTTTGATTTTTGCTTTGTTTCTGATTCGTTTTTCATCTATCGGACCAATAGTTTGTAAATTTAGGTCACCAAATATTGCAGCTTGCCCATTATATGACAATGCGACTAGCGTAGCAGCTAGCTTTAGGGCATATTTCGGGAAATTAAATGCTGTTGTGTGCATATTATACCTGACTGCACCTCGATTCACTCGGGTAATCAAACTGAACAGCCTTACCAACTTTGATCTCGGAGCTATTAAAAGTCAGTCGTTCTGAGCACGAAGCATTACAGTCTCCGTCTTCCGGAAATGATTTCCAATATTTTGCGAGTACCGAAGTCATAAACTAATGCATTTTGAACTCAATGAACTGAACTGAATGAGCTCATATATGTTCAATGAAACGATCAAATAAACGGAGCACAATACAAAGCATATGGGAGTGTGTCCCAGATCCATTATATTCCACTGATAGAACCTGTTGATTTAACCCGCGCCCCACCGTGAGTCCGGCGCCACCTTCGGCCCACCGGGGGCATCGATGGCCTCCTCTAACTCCGAACATATGAGGGTTATCGCAAATCTGCAAAGTGCATTGGAAAGCTCGCGTAAATTCAGTAATAAATTATTTAGCATGTTTAAGCACTCAGGTCAATGGTTTGACTTCCAGAGGTCAAGTAGGTCAGGATAGGCTATTTTCACTCAAATATGCAATGCTTAAGCAAACTGAGCATAACTCTTATGCAATTAGAGCTATTGAGATCGGGCAAAGAACATTTGATGGGAAAATGCCAGACCTTTTCCCGTTATCTGGACCGTAATGACCTCGCGTCAGTGGTTTGACCTCCAGAGGTCAACCCGTGACCTAATATGTCCTGAGGTCACGAAAGGTCAGAAAGTGACCTTGCTGTATATCAAACAAAAGCCGGTGATAAGACATGCACGATGATGTTTGAATCAACGCTCTAGCTTAACTAGGTCAAAAGTTATTGTCAAAATACTGTTTTTGATCCCTCGTGACCTTGGATGACCTCAGAGAGTCAAAGGGCAAATATCACCCTTGGGATCCGTGAAAGGGTGTCCAAGAACGCTTTTCTGAGCAAGCCGAGCATTTCCAATGGTTTTTTGTGACTTTTAGATCATAAGACAGCTTTTCCCCACGCTTTTTCAATGGGAGAGGGTCACCTCGTGACCTGATCTCAGGTCACGAAAAAGAAAAATCCCGGATATACATCTTGTAGACACTGGAGGGGTCATAAAGTGTAGGAAGTTTCAAATCGATCGACTTATAAATGTAGCTCTTATAGAGGTCAAAAGTTGAAGTGAGATGAACTTGGTTGACATCACCTGGTGACGTGACCTTGAGTGACCCGGGGTAAAAAATTTCAGGGATGGTGGGAAAATGATGGGGTGAGAGATAAAGCCCTCAACCGCAGTGCTGCGCCTCGTCGTTTTTCTGCTACCCCGAAAAAACCTTAGGGGCGAGGGTTAACACATTGACGGGGGACCCGTCCCCCTCGGATTTTCGGAGATAGTAAAAAACGGCGGGCGTAGCGCTGCCGTACTGGTATACCTTTTCACCATCATTTTACAACTTCTGTGAAAATTTAAGGTTAGGTCATCTCAGGTCAGGTCACCAGTACAGGTCAAGTACCCGACCTCAAAAAAGTTTAAGATAGCATAAGTCGGAGCGGGTGAACTTATCCCATGAAACTCATATCACATAATGGCCCCACCGAGTTTTCTAAAATATGTTCCGGTATTTTTGATATCGATGACCCTAAGGTCAGGTACGAGGCATGACCTCTCCATTGGAAATACATGGGAAAAATGGTTTTTACGAAATAACTCAGTAACGGATGGTGATAGAGCATTTATTTTAGCTGCATTAGACTCGCCTGGGCTTTGCGGTTCTGATGATATGCATTTTATATAATTTGACCCTGACCTGACCCAGGTCAGGTCAAATCCTTGATTTGACCCAGCAAGGTAAAATTATATATCATTCGATTCGGCTTCTAAGAGGATTCATATAGTTTAAGTCGTTTTGCTCTATCTTTACTTGTTCAGATGTAATGGCGGAAAAACTGAATTTACATGTTATCCCTATGACGGGCATGCTTTGACCTCTCGTGACCTTAAATGTGACCTGACAAAAAATGGTTCAAATGTTTTCGATGGAGAAGTGGATGGGCAGCCCAACGCCGTTTACCGTTTTCGCTACCTGCCGTGGTTCTCGAGATCTTGGGGGGCGGGTACCCGCTCCCCCGTCAATCGAAGGTGGCTCAGACCCCCATCAATGCGCGTGTTAAATGCAGTTACTTTATCCTCCTTGTATGTTGTAAATTAGAAAATGAAAATGGTACAACTGAAGGAAGCCAAATTAATGCATTACAGACTAGTAAAGCGTAGTTTCCTATGTAATCAGACATGCTGAGCTTAAATATAATACTCACTTCCCGCGCTGACTTTATTTTAGGATATAATTCGGCACGAAATCCGCCATATATCTCACGACTACCAATGCGCCACACCGGAAGAATCGTGTAATAAACAAACACGACGTTAATTCACGATGCCAGATTGGATTCCATAATAATAATTCAATACAAGAATAACACTCTAGATCTCTGATAAAATACTCCAGAAAAACGCTATATGAATCAGCAGATTTCCCGCTAAGAGAAATCAATCTCAAATTTCGACTGATCTCCCCCACCAGCGATGAGGCACGTACAGTAAAGGAAAATCCAGATTTATCAATTCAGTGTGGTCCAAAGATTTCGCGAATCAGGACAGTACGCGAGCGAAGCGAGCGCAGCCCGCGAGTGAAGCGAGCGGAACATGAGTCCTCCGAAGGCCCGGCCTTTGCCGGCGTTAGCCAAAGCCGAGGCCGCCGGAGGCGAAAGTCGGCGCCGCAGACTAGGTGCGCCGCAGGCAACGTCGCTAAATCGAAAAATGGTTAGGTACGGTTAGGTTATGTCATGTTTTCAAAGAAAATTTTGATTTTTAAAAGGATTTTGTTACTATCTGGAGTTATTTAAAACAACGTTTATCAATCTAAAGGTTTTTATTTGCATCAATGCGAGATTGGAAAACACCATATCTGGTATCGTCTCAACATTTCTCGCACTGGTTACGGTCTCCGCCCTGTGTGGTGTGGTATAATACTACTTAGATTTTCATTTTCATTTTTGGGCGAATTGGTGCTTTGGCGCGGATAACTGTGTTGAGCATCGATGAGAGTGAGATGGAAAGGGGCGAAAACCACATCTCTTAAGTGTCTAAGTGATTGATTTGTCTTCCTTCAGAATTACCTAGAAAATTACTGATTTAATACGTCCGGGATGGCTATTGCCTTTCTCGCCCTGCTATTCTTACTTTTTGAAATATTCATGCATTTAGTTTTTTTAAGACTATGTTTATCGATTCCCGTCATTTGCCTTCGGCAGGCCCGCAGACTAATTCTAGGAGGTCCCCCAGACAAATACTCGGGAGCATTCCTGCGACTTATTCTCAGAAGACGCCTGAGACTGACTCTCGGGAGCCCCAGATTAGCACTCCGGTCATGGACTTACCGGTGCGATCCCGTCCAGCTGTGATGCTGGTGTGAGCAATCATTCTCATGCACCTGTTGCAAGTACTTACACGCGTCTCAACACCCGCAACACGACCGTGGTCCCAGTAAAACAGGCGACAGAGGGCCACCACTGTGAGAACTCCACCCCTCTACACAACTGTGCGCGGCCTCCCGCGCCGGCCGAGCCAGCTCCGAGGTCAGCCCCGCCCCCTCGGGCACACTCGCAGAAGCGGGTCCAGGCAGCGAGACAGGCGGGGTGGCACCACCTGGTGACGTCATGGTGAGAGGACGGGCTGTGACCTTCCCATCAGCCACTTAAACATCCGGTCTCTTCGCGACCACTTGCCTGAGCTCCGTGCCGATATTCGGCGTGCCTGCGGATTCGACCTCCACTGTCTCAATGAAACGTGGCTGACTCCTGAAATTCCCGATCGACTTCTCCAAATTGAGGGCTTCAAGCTGCTCCAAAGAGACCGGACAGCCAGTCTAAAGCTACCTAAGGGGAAGGGCGATGTTGCCATCTATAGCCTGTTCAGCTTCAGCACAGTTTGTCAGCAGGACCCAACCCCCTCCAGAAAAGTAACATCAGCGCCAAACCGCCCATGTTTGTCTAAGCAAAGGGAACTTAAACCTTTATACCATTAAAAAATATTAGGCTGCCACTTCGCACTTACAGTTTTCATCAGCACAAACAGCAGGCCATCAGCCCGTAAAACCTCTAGAACTAGTTCCCGGGGGAGGCACAGTCCTGTGACGTAGGCGCAACGTGGCCCATGGTGCACAAACTGTGCTGACGATGGAACAGGGCTTATAGCCCCGTTCCACCTGTCAGCACAGTTTTGTCAGCAGCACCTCTAACCTCTCCTCCAGAAAAGTAACATCAGTGCCATAATCGCCTCTTGTTTGTGCTAAGCAAAGGGAACTTTATATTTATTCCATTAAAAATATTAGGCTGCCGCTTCGTGCACTTACTATTTTCATCAGCGCAAACAGCAGGCCATCAGCCCGTAACACCTCTAGAACTAGTTCCCGGGGAGAGGCTACAATCCTGTACGTAGGCGCAACGCGACCGCTGATTGGTGCTGACAAAACTGTGCTGACAGCTGAACAGGGCTTAGTCAGCGGTTCCCTTCATTGTGAGCTGCTACCAACGTCGCATACAGCAATACGGGATAGCACATTAGAGTCAATCTGGATTGCCGTGAAAGTAAGCATCAGTGTAAAATATGTCGTATGTTCTGTTAATCGAGTTCCAAACAGTTCACTAAATCAGCTTTCTAAAGACCTGGATAGTTCCGAATTACAGCTTCAGGCCATGCTAGCGAAATATGTTGATTACAAGTTTGTTCTTAACGGTGATATTAACCACGCAATGTTTGAAAAAAACATCAATACAACGCGAATGTCTTCCTAAGCTTTTATTAACGGCTGCCTAACGACAGATTTGACATTGTTCATACCACACGTGCAACTTGCTGCCCTGCTTTGCTGTCTTAGATGTCGCTACCAACTGTTCTGACCGAGTTCGTAGGAGTGGTGTGACCCGGTGCTATTATGGTGGGCTGCACGATATGCAAAATGTAATGTCGCAAAAATCTTATACAGCAAGCGGAAATCACTATAGATACCTTATTTTAATGGTTATGTGCCAACGAGATGAAAGTGACGGCCACCAGAACTGAAATGTTATTTCTAGAAACGAAGGCTATGCTACGAAATTTTACATCGATCGATTTTATCCTTTATTGCCCATAGCCATATACTATTTATAAGCCAGGATATTGATCAATTCTCTAAAAATATGATTGGTGAAATACCATCTAATCACGTTCCTCTGTGTTCCACAGCCTCCACAGAGCTATCTTTAACGCCTAATGCTTGTTACGAAAGAAAGTAATGGAGACTCAGGAGCAGAAAATGAGCTTAGAATAGTTGAGAGCCTCCACCAAAATCTTCTTTAAAATGAGGCTTGTCCATCAAGGGGTAGATAGAATCGTGAAGCCTTCGGAGTATGAAACTGCCCTCAGAAAGAATGCTGATAAACTGGTTGTGCCGTTTTCATCGTCTTTCCACTCACGAAGGGTGTAAAGGAAAGAGAAGGCATCGGTCCAACTTGAGCTATCACACAGGGAGACTTATAAAATAGTCCGGCTGTTATAGAAGCCCCAAACTCAACATTAAGTGGAATTAAGCTCACTTACCTGACGCTCTGGCTGTTCCAGAAAGGCATGGGCGCCGAAAGCTGGGGGACGTGTCCCCCTGTTGGCCAACCAGGGGGGACGTCCCCCCAAATTTTTGGATCCATCGTCATTAATGCTGTCAGGTACCGAATATGCTCGAAATTCGCCTCCCCGGTCAGCACCAGCCCAGGTCCGTCCCCCCTGTACAAATTCCGTGGCGACGCCCCTGCCGAAAGGCAATGAAACAAATGAGAATGTAAAAACTCAACGGAAGCTCCAACCATGCGATGGATGGGTTTGACTGCATAAGCCAAAGCATCATCTTCAAGAACCGGAATTGGAGATGGAATTCGGAGGTGCACACGCAGCTGGATCCTGGGGTAACCATGTAGAACACCTGGCTACTGCCTGGGAGAGGTGCAACTATACTTTATCCAGATTATAGAGCGACGCTGAACGACGAAGCAACCTTCTGAACAGCCGAGCTTACCGACGGCGATAGTCCGGCAGATTCTCCACAACCAGGTTTTTACAGCAAACAAACTTGTGATCCCAGTCGTCAAACAGTGGACCTGGACCCACAAGTCATGATGCAAGTCATAGAGGAGGAATATTGGAGCTATCAGGTATCCATTGGTTGCGGTATACTTAGTAACATTCCTCACGTACAGTTCAAAAGTACCTCACTAGACTGACCCGAGAGAGAACATCTGGATGGGGTTCAGATATACTTCCTGGAGGTCTAGCAATAAAGAACTGGCTGATTCATGTTTCCACGAGCATTCTGCAAGCTCACTTAGTTTGGTTTGGATACTTTGTCTTTTGGTCAGCCTTTTAATACCGCTGTTCGTGGGGTTTAACGCGGCAAGAAGCGCTTAGGTTATAAGGCGTTGCTGACTCACTCCGTTTAATGGATTTCGCGGGTCAAATTACGCTTGCTCAGTGCGCGCGCCGGGACTTGAACCAGGGACATACAACTCGGGGAAAGACACTATCCACTGAGTTATGCACCCCCTTTCAAGCTCGTGCTTGTGCCGATGGCACTAATGGTTTGTTCATCATTATGATATTTTCCTGCAACCTGCAATGTTTATTATATATATATATATATATATATATATATATATATATATATAAATATATATATGTTTGATCAAAAACGACGGCATATTTTAGTTTTATGTTCTTCTTCTGTTGTTTGTCTTTTCTCCGTACCACTCTTCTTTTATCAGTGTCCAAAGAAAAAAGTATGTTTTCTAAGTTCATTTACGACGTTTCGGTGATAAATACATCCACCATCATCAGGCATTGATAATATGTTTATAAACAGGCTTTACAGTTTACAACTTCACTATTATTAAAAGGTAAAAGACAGGGACTAAAACCTATGTTTATACGGTCAAGAATTCGATAGTTATAAGTGAAAATATTGAACGCTTGTAACGACGGAAAATTAATGATCGATCGTGCTGTTTCATATGGAAGACTTCTCGTGTAGATATACATAAAGAGATTGCAATCTAAGGAACTCGCGGTGTAGTACCGAAGTATGCCAACCCCTTAACCCAAATGGGTGCTGCTGAGGGTTATTATGCCGTCATGATCCAGCTGGTTGTTCATGCTGGGATTTCGGTCCATAATTTAGGCAGCCTCCAGAATTTGCAGTCTGGGCTTATAACCACTAAGGTTGGCCCAGCAATAATCAATCAACAATCAATCAGAATTTGCAGTCTTTTTCTGTTGTTTTCCTTTGCTAAGATTGTGGTGTTGCTGTTGAGGTCCTGTCTGGTGAGTTGGCGTTGGTGTTTCTGTTTGGTATTTAGCGGTGGACCACCGGCTTGTAGGTGGCAGGTGAGTCTCCGAGAGAGCGTAGTTGTTGTGTGTCCTACATAGCTAGACGTGGACTGGAGCTTGCATTCTCCATACGGGCATTTATACTGATATACCACGTTGGTAGCTTTTAGCAGCTTGTCTTTGTTGTTTTCTGGGTTGTTGCACATTACAAGCTGGGCGGTCTTAGCAGACTTGTAGTATCTCATCGTTTTTTATGTTGTGTCCCTCTTTCGGCTTGATGTTCCTTTTTAGAATATTCTTCAGGGCTGTTTCGTCTTCTTTGTATGCCGCGGTCATTTGGTTTTTATAAAACAGTTTGTGAGTCGTATTTTCTGGTATGTCGGTCTTTTTGTTTTGGACGCCATGTGCATGGTTTGGATGGAAATTTTCCAATGCAGTTTTGATTTCCGCATCGATTTCATGACACGTATAGCTGTTGTTCACGAGCATTTGCTTTACGTGACTGAGTTCTTTGTGAATAAGTTCCCAGCTGCTGCTGGTGTTTAGAGCTCTTCTTACATAGGTGCGGATCACGCCCCGTCGATACCTACAACGGGGCACGCACTGAGGGCGTTCGTGCATTGTCCCCTGTTTGTCTCCTTCCTGTGTACACTTGTGGTAAATTGTCCTGTGCTGGCATCCACATTTACGTCGAGGAAATTGCAGCTTTCTTTTGATTTTCCAGTTCATAGGTGAACTTGAAAACTGATTCTTCTTCTAAGATGTCCTTCAGCTGCTTCAGATTCTCTTCACCTTCGATTTCCAAGTATATGTCATCCACATATCGCATGAAAATATGTGGTTTTTGCTCGAGTTTTTCTATTGCTTTCTCTTCTACCTGGCACACATATGAGTTGGCGAATAGGACTCCCAGCGGGGAGCCCATGGCTACTCCATCAATCTGTTGGAATAGTTTTCCACTTGGGCATCGGAATGGCGCCTCCGTTGTGCATACTTGAAGCATTTCCCTGAGGATTTTTCGAGGGAGTTTGCTTGGTGGTGGAAGATGGTTATTGTTATATACATAGTTCAATATAATTTCTATTGTTTCGTTTACAGGAGCGTTTGTGAACAAACTTTCAACATCCAGCGAGGCGATGATGCCTTGTGGCTTGTGAGATCTCAAATTGTCAAGAAATTCATCCGTGGACTTGATCGTGTATTTCTCAGGGATGAATGGGGTCAGCAGGGTGTTCAGCCGCTTTGCAAGTTGGTAGGTGGGTGTTGGTATTTGTGAAATTATGGGCCTTAAAAAATGTGACACCTTGGTCGAATCCTGGAATTTAGTGTTATTAGGCGAACTTTTAGTAAAAATAAGAAACCACTCACGATTTCTCTGAAAAATGTACAATAAGCTCAATATTTGGTTTTTAAAAATCCTCCTAGAAAAGAAATAAATATCAGCCTGTGGATGATGTCACGATCTGGCAACCACTACCATACTTGAAACGCTTCAAGGGCTTCGATTGGCGATGCTCATCGTGACGTCGGCATATTCGTCACACAGTAGCTCACAACAATGCCGCCGGCGACGGGGTGAAGGAGTGGTGTCAGGTAGGTTTAGCTTTTTCTACGGAAATATCGAGTTCCAAGACAAATGAAATATGGAGTACCGGGTTTCCGACCTGCCTTACAACTTGGCTATCTCAGTTAAAATCACGTGAAGGTGCCGCCCTTTAATGGATTTTCGAACCTATGTGTTTCCACCGTACCGTAGAGGTAGCCTGGCTCGAATTGTCCGACAACTTTTTCGAAGTGAAGGCCATTTACCACAGCGTTAGCGGTTTCGATAATCGCATTTACTTTTTTCTTGAGAGGTTCTGTTGGATCCCTAGTGATTCTCTTGAACTTGGTTTCATCTGCTAGTATGTCATTGATTTTGCTAACATATTCTTCACAGTCTAATATGACGTAGCTCGAGGATTTATCGGCCTTACGGATAATAACGTCGGTGTCTTCCCTTAGTTTTCTCGCGGCCTACCGTAGCTTAGGTGATATAACGTTTGAACTTTTTTGAATTTCCCAGATGGAGATTTAAGCCTAAGTCTAGAAACTCCTTTTCATCTGGGCTCAACTGTTTCTTTGACAGATTAGCGTGAGCTACTGTTTGATCAGGTATCAGAACTGTTCCTTCGTATAGACTATTCAACTTCTCGAGGATCTTACTTTTGACTAAACCTTCAAAGTAGATGCTGTCTTCCTTAAGAATGGTATCAATCTGGGTTCTAATTGCGTGTGGTATATCAATAGCTTGGTACTCACGTTCAATATCATTCAGCTCCTCGGTGGCTTTCTGTAAGTTATCTTCCTTTTGTTTCAGTTGGTCTTGTACCAATTTCAGACGAAAATCGGCGGCATTTGGTTAAGGGGATGGCATACTTCGGTACTACACCGCGAGTTCTTTAGATTGCAATGTCTTTATATATATATATATATATATATATATAAATATATAATATACACGAGAAGGTCTTCCATATGAAACAGCACGATTGATCATTAATTTTCTGTCGTTACAAGCGTTCAATATTTTCACTTATAACTATCGAGTTCTTGACCGTATAAACATAGGTTTTGGTCCCTGTCTTTTACCTTTTAATAATAGTGAAGTTGTAAACTGTAAAGCCTGTGTATAAAAATATTATTAATGCCTGATGATGGTGGATGTAATTTATCACCGAAACGTCGTAAATGAACTTAGGAAGCATACTTTTTTCTTTGGACACTGATAAAAGAAGAGTGATACGGAGAAAAGAGAAACCACAGAAGAAGAACATACAACTGAAATCTGCCGTCGTTTTTAATCAAACATTAATGAAAGAAAGATTACTGCCAACATATTCTAATATATATATATATATATATATATATATATATATATATATATATATATATATATATATATATACACATCCGCCCCTCTACAGCCTAAAGTGATTTAGCTCTTAACATTAAATACAAACTTCTTGCCATTCGCAAAATAATCACAATCCATGACCAGATTTTGAATGTTCTGCAAAAAGGTTGGGCACTTATGGGTAAAATCCCTTTGCGCCAGGGTTATGAACGGACTTCGAAAGCGCGACCACATTTCTGATGTTGTTGAGCGGCTGGAGTGGCTGGACGCCAAACACCTAACACAGTACCACACCGTTTGTTCACTCCACAAAAACCTGCACTCTGGCACTACACCAGACATAGCACGTACCATTGGCCCACCACGCAACACCATCCAAAGCCACGCAACACGCCGGTCAGCGGGGCTGTCCCTGCCAAGGATCCGGACGTAGGCCGAACTTTGGCAGGGTTCGGCCTCCGTTGGTATATATTTATGAGCCGTAGGCCGAACAGCACCGACTTGCCTATACCACGGGGCAGCACTGCTGAACGAGCTGGACATCGGAGGCGGCGTACCTTTCAAGCCTAATCTAAGGAAAGTGTTGAGTGAGAGACAGCTGAGGGAGTTGGAGCGAGTGAAATGGGTTTATGTGAAATATTGACCTGTGTTATTATTTTATCTGCCCTTTATCAGTAGCGTTTATTGTCAGTCTTACCCTTGCTTAATAACTGCCACCGAGACGTGAAAAGCCACCTTTTGTTTTACTAATGTGTGGATCGTATATGCCATTTGATATTTGAAAAAAAGAATCTTCTAAGCAAGGGTTCAAGCCCCAAGTGAAAGTAGAAAACTGAGACGAAATTTGTTCTCAACTTCGATTATTATAAATTCTAAAATTATTATAAATTTTAAAATTCTAGCTCAACACTGTTACTTCTATTTGTCCCCAAGGGAAGTGTTAAAATTGTCTCCTTCTAAACGAAACATCCCCTTAACGACTCGGTGCACATGGAAGCTACTGTGCTCATTTTGGAGAGAAACAATATTAACTCTAATTAAGTCTTCTTAGCGCACTCAAGCTGTTTAGGCTGTAACTTATAACATCCGACAATAAGCTTCACATCTTTCAAAATGAGAAAAGTTAAAAAACACCCCCAAAACACACAATCGCAAACAGCGCCCAACTAACCCACCGCACCGTGTCGAAACTTTGGGAGAGGAGGCATCAGCTGATTGCCCATTTCTGGTGTTGCAACTGGCGACATCCATCGGTTAATTTAGAAAGTATGGCCACTGTTACAATCATCCCGTGTTACATTTGACCCCAGTCTCCCCTATTGCTCACACCTCCACACTATTGAGGTGACTTTTAAAATGTTTCGTCAAGAGCATGAAGCGACTAAAAACTATGGAAGGATGAGGAAAGGTGAGGATAAAGAGGGATATGCTCCTCCAGGCTATATGACCGCACAGGTTGGCGCTCTCCTAAGCCCAAAGAATCAATAAGTCTGATACCCTCCAAGCCGCTCTCAAATTTCCTCCAATCCCCTCCCAAATGGAGGTGGCCTTCTTAGGCGAGGATGGAGAAGACTCAATTCTGACTCATGAATTTCAATCGATAAACCAAAACGAACCGTTTCACTGTAAGTAACAGATGGTGTGAGAAGTTTGCGATTGTGGTTTCTCGGTTTTTCTGTGTGCAATTTCCTCTAAAAAATATTTAATTAGCATAGGAGGCCCTAGTCAATTTTCGATAAGCAATCATCTTCACTAAACCTCACTATTGTCTATGATCAGACGCAAATAAACCATGTCTATGTAAACCGGTGATACATCCTGCAAACTCCTCCCAGTGTGTTCCGGCGGGCGCCAATTTTCGCATCTTCTCCAAGCTCCTCCAAATTCCTCTCATTGGTTTTCTAAGAGAAGGCGCTGCAACAAACTCACAGATTCAGCGAATGGGTTCCTTTATTCCACTTCGAGAGCTATCCCACGCATCTGAGCGCTCACTCGTCGATGCTGCTGCAACAGTTACAAGCCATCTGGGCTTGAGCCGTAATGCATTGGTCAACCACCGAGGCAGCCAGCACATGAATCCCTCTGTCGGCTGACGAGACATCAAAGCAGTGACGCACGGCAACAATTCAACTTGCTCCAGATAAGCTTTACGGGTGGGAGGATTAATGATTTGGCGGATCAGGTGCAATCGCTTGCTGAAATATTTTGCCGGAAAATGATAAGTAAGGGGAAAATGATATGCAATGATAAGTAGGATCAAAGACCATAGCCTCCCTGCGGATCTTTGCCAGGTATTTGCCATAGGAAAGCACCATGATTAGGTGCTACAGCTCACAAAGGAGGCATTGGATGCGTGTAAAATGGTCATATGTTATACCTCAGGAGCTAAAAAGTCTGCTCGTGTGCCACACACTGTCGATATTGTGTTTCTCTTTCTATACGGTCCAGTGGTTTTGCTACTATTTCATTCATTTTTAGATTGGTACCTATATTCTCCATAGGTTTCAACCTTTGTTGCGTTGAGGATGCTTAGATGTTATTTGGCCCGTCTCCTCCAAACTGAGATGGAAAATTGAGTAAGATCAGGGATTAGCTACATATGCGGGCAGAGTGCCTCTTCAGAACCTTCACGATACAACTGGTTAAACAATAGTCAAAGGTCATCGCAAGAGAACCGACCTCGAGTGTAAGTCGGCGATCATAGTCTAAACATCTTATGTTTATACTGTAATAGGGTTGGACCAAAATTACGTCTTTCCCCAAAATTGATCTCTTTCATGTTCCCGGGGATTTTTGAATATATTTTGATGTGGAGAACAAGAAAGAACATTTGTTTTACCCATAATATCGTGTGACCCCATTTACCAGAGTTCCGAAGCTTGCGATTATCTTTCCGATATCGCACTTTTTCAATCTTTTTTCTTTCGATGGATTCGGACACAAAGTTGTCAAATGTTGTAAGTATCGCTATTTTCTATTACACATTCTTATTTCGAATGGTTGTTTTCAGCCAGCCTCCAAGAAAAATGCAATAATTTGTGTTCTGGTTATACCTATTTGGGCTAAGATAACCTGTAGATTTGTTCAGCTTGTCGCGCCAGCTACAATACAGTTAGTTTGATACATGAATGAATGTAAGGTATGGAGGCAAAAGAGCCATCAACTCCATATTATGCATCCATATGTCTCCCTATCCATGTTGGGTGCCAACAGGGGCCGGTCCAAGATTCCACTAGGGAGGGTAGGCCGCCAGTAAGGGGCACTGAAAATGAAACGGGGCTGCCATGGCCCAAAGGCGGCGCCAATTTACTTTTGAAACTTAAGAAAAGTATGGAGGAGAAACTAAATTCATTGCGGCTTCTTTTATAATTCTGTCAAAGCAATGGATTAATATATTAATAGCCTAAAATCCGATCACTGAAATACAAAAATCCCTGGTGGAAGGTTGGCGGGCTGCGGGTGACTAGTACCACCCCCGGGAAGTCTGAGGATGGATTTCCGAGGGGTCGATAGGCGTCGGTACAGGGGTCATCACCACCTTCGCCGGTACGGGGAGGGGGCAGGTACATACATACATGCATACTTCCCCCGTAAGATCTCAGAAAGCATGCCAGGTAGTAAAACTGGAGAATTGCGTTCGATAGCCTATCTTAATATCAACAGAAATTGTGTAAACCATTTTTGATCAGGTCACTTTTGAGGTCACTAGCAGACTTGTTGATGACTATATTTTTTAGTCGACTCAACTCGTACTCACAGCTTAGTGGCTAACTCTGATTCTGACTCAGCTCACTGCGTTGAATCGGTGAGTCGACTCTGACTCAGCCCAAATCTCCGACTCAGGCAAAATGCCAGCTACACTGAAAACCGGTGGAGAACCCGTAGAGTTCTTGCACTTAACTTGCACCATATCAATAATCGGACAGCAAATTTTAAGACCTGTCAGGGTTCTCAACGAGACTGATAGGGGTTCTCATATCGAGACGTGATGCGCTTCTTTATGTTCTTCGGTGAAACGTATTTCATTTCTTTCAGGAGAACTCAAACAGTTCTCAGCTGTCTTAAGAATGTTCTGTGAGTACCCTTTCCGGTTTTTAGAGTTTTCTAGAAGAAGCCGTATCCATCTTTCAAGAAGTAATAGATTCTCGAAATTTTCACGCTGCGTCTACTCTGAGAACGACTACCTTTCTTCTTGAAGACGTGCTAAAATTCTTTCATATGGTGCTTAAAGGAGGAATGCCGCTAGCTTCACGTAAATTATCCGCTTATTCGTAGCACTTAGCAATTAGGTCTAAGGCCGGATGCCAAGTCACATTTTTGATAAGCTCCACTGTTGTGGTGGAGCTAATCAGAAACATGACCTCGTGTTTGAGTCTCAGCCAAATTGTTAAGCACTTAGAAAAAAGCGGATAATTCACACAGAACTGCAGCTGAAAATGGGCATACGTAACCGTGACTTCTCCAAAAGAATGGGATGCCAAAGAAGTGAAACTGGTGGGGTGAGGCATGGAAAATCACGCCAAAGTTAATACAATGCACTGGTGTTCAATCAAATATTTATAGACTCTTAAAGATTCACTTGGCGACAAAACAACACAATGCGTTTTCTTTATATTGTAACACAAACGGATCAAAATTGTTATGATGTGGCCTGCAAACAGTGAAGGCACATGACGTCAGTAGGGAGGTCGAACGCCCCTATAAAGGGAGCATAACTAATGATCAGGCCCTTATGTCTGCAGATAAAGAAGATATCTGTTCACAAACGCACAGGGCTTTGCGTGAGGCCCACTCACGTCCAGCATCTCCTCTAAAAGCTGCTGATCTCTGAGGACTAGGCTGACCTCCTCGATTTTCAGCTTTGACGAACCACCAACCCAGCCGTCCCGAGCAGGCTTTTTGATGGCTGCCACTTGTTCTGCCTCTGAAAAAGGAAATGAGTCTGCTCAAAACACGCGAAAAATGGACCAAAAACACCCAAACGTTTGAGTTAATGTGGCAGATCCAAGACTTCATTTGAGGGGGGTGGGGGCTTGGAGCCTGCCCCGCCAGCACCTCGGACAGCATCCAGCTATGCATTTACTATTGGGGTTCGGACATTTCTAAGGGGCAGGCCTCTTGGATCCGCCACTGGTCTGTTCTATTTGAGCATTAAGATGCCGGTTCATAAGCTATATTTTACCAGCTTTATTTTAAAGATATATCAGAGGAATATGAGGGATGCATAGACCGATCTATGGGACAAAGATACTTTTTAAAGACTTTTGCCACCACTTCGCCCAACCGATTATCGATGCCCCCTGAGAGATCAATGACACTTTCTGAAAGGTCAATGGGGGCCCCCATAAATGTCGCTTCCTTCCCGGGAAGCAAGAATAAGCGCTATCGCGATCGGATTTGGCGCCCAACGGATATATTTGTGCCGCCCTGGCATTGGCGTCCCCCAGGTCTGGATGACGCCCTGAACATGTGTCTCTCCCCTGATCGGCAATTCAAGATCTGCCTATGGACGGATGGACAAAACCAACCCTCCCCCTCTTTCCCAAACCTTGCCTCTCACAGGAAGACGGTAAAGTCAACCTAACTGCACATCGCCAGTGGATCCCGTGACCCTTCTTCAAAGCGCAAAGCGTTTTGTTTTTTTTGTTGTTCAGAAACACTAAGTTTTTAATTTTTTTCCAGGGCTGGCCCCATCCAAACGTTTTGCCAGGTCTGCCACAAAGTGTCGGTGGTACCACAGTTTTGTACAAAGATGCAAATTTTCCATAGGCCAGTAGCCACATTTAGTTACCATACACGACAGTTGTTACCAATTAACAAAGTGCCGTCACACTTACCTTAACAAAACAGGCGCCAGATGCTCCACTTCTCAACTCCCGGAGCTTCCCACTGCAAATGAACCATCCGCTGTCGCGTCGTTGTGTTGCCATGGAGACGCAGCCCCGCAGCGTCACGCACGCGCACAATCAGCTGAGACCATTCCCGAGAAGTAGTTCGAGAACGCTATCCCTTCTTTGCGTTCTTTACGAAGAAACTAAAATTGATCTATTTGAGTGCCGGTGCTCGCCTGTTCTCTTGCATGAGAACGGTCCCAATGGGTTCTCATCCGAAAGATACGTGGGGCTTCTTACACTTTCCCGCCAAAATGCAAAGAACTCAATGAGGTATTGGGATAGAACAGGGAGACACCACTGGCTTCTAATGGGAGAAGTTTGTGGCAAAGTTCTCCTGAGCGGTTTTGAGTGTAGAGTGTGAGCTAAATGTTCCTATCGTAAATAGGTGGTGTAATGGGCTGTTTTGTCTAAATGCTTGACTAACAACACTTGAAACCATCATTATCGCATCAAGTCGCCGGTCATAAACATTCGGACAAAACAGCTCACTACACAACCACTTTAGGATAGCTCTCACATTGTAGTAGGCATTTTTATTCACATATATTTGTTGTGTCCACTAAGTAGAGGGTCCACAAAATAGACTGCAACGTTCCATGCCTTGGTTCATTAAATAAAAGTCATATAGATCTACTATAGTAGATATATAGTATATATAGTAGATCTTTTTGAATAAAATGCAACCCAGCGTGTGATACTATATTCAGCGCCAAATCACCTGTGTGCTTATTATCAAGTAGCTGATAACCTGTATTGTAAAAATATCATGAATATGTCTTATGTGAGACGAAACGTCGAATTATCCCATTTTCTAATATTTTACAACACCCAGACGAGAATGACCGCAGCCTAATACGAAAACTCGA
The DNA here is from genome assembly GCA_034440635.1 of Lepas anatifera. Classification (NCBI taxonomy): domain Eukaryota; kingdom Metazoa; phylum Arthropoda; class Thecostraca; family Lepadidae; genus Lepas; species Lepas anatifera. The sequence goes on along the minus strand of JAOTON010002264.1, from coordinate 466,855 downwards.
GTCGACCACCAAAAAACTTATCAACGCCAGATGAACTGTATAATTGAACGAAGTATTATATACGTATATCTGTATATATATATATATATATATATATATATATATATATATATATATATATATATATATATATATATATATCAGTAGATACCATTCAGATTTACTTGCCAAGCCCGATGCTAGGCAGCAAGGTCTGGTCAAGACCAGCGTAGGGCATAATGGGAAATGCCTAGATGAAGGGCAAATTACGTTAGAATTATCGGATTGCCTCAACCGTAAATATATTTGGGAGTGCTGCAACGAGAAGCATGATTTTAAGTTGATAGGTTATAAATTGGCCTTTCTCCTCGAATTCTAAATTCACAAGATAGGAAATTCGTAGTGATTGGAAAGTGATTGCTGAGAATTTGCTATACCTACCTGTTTACTTCCAACCCTTCAAACCACGGTGAATTTGCTATAATGTGTATGCGAGATTCGAGGCGAAAGGCCACTTGACAACTTATTAAGTGATTACTTAAGGCATCAGTTCAATATTTAGTCCTTCTTAACCATTTAATCATAAATTGGCCCACTAATTAAATTATAATTAGGACCGACTCAATAGGTCATAATCTATGCCATTCGAACAGCAGTGGGAGGCCGAATACAATAGCGCCAAAATAAACGTTATATCACCATTTCCTGGGAAGCTATCTGTTGTAAACCAGTTTCCTCTTTGCTTTTCCAATGAAAATGTCATGGCCCTGACCAGACACCAGATCATCAACGTGCGAAATATCGTAACGACAAACTGCTGCTCTCGGTGACCCAGGTATGTACATACCTATGTGATGGGAATCTCAGAACGGTGGATACTGCATGCTGTTCTTTGGCAATCTATGGAAAGTTTTAAAACTCTCAATACGTTCTAATATGCATTCTAGTCTCGACATCACGGCATGCAAATATTTGTTTGCAACGTTTTGCAGAGAAAATCGTTATGCCGTTAATATTGCCTCGGGGGCAAGATTGTGGCAAATGTTTCTAAATACCTCCTGCAATATAATGAGAAAATGGCCTTACGCCTTAAAAGAAGCGTGTAAAGACCGTCAAAAAGACGTAGGGACAGAGCATGCTACACAAGGGCGAGAGCTCCAACTCCTAAAAAGCTGTTAAGCATTTAAGGCCCATCCAATATCACCTCCCCCCCACTACAATCACCATTGACAAAAACGACCAAGAAAACTTAAAATACCGATATAGCTGAGCATATCCAAAATTAAAATAAGGCGCTAAAAACCGCACCTTAAAGAGATACTTTCGCTACAACAAGACTAGCTTTAACTTGTTTTACGACAGCAAAATATATCCTGAAATGATGCAAGAACATAAAAAGTATAAAACATTCCTAAAGAGGTGTTGAGTCTTAGTACGTTTGATGTTTGTCAAAAAGCTTAGGAGTCCCTTTCTCTAAATTCCCGTCCTCTTTCCCGATATTCGGACATTGACTGAAACCTCGTGGTTAACCCAGGGCAATAAAGGAGGGCACACGGCAGTTTTCTCCAGCGTTCCTATGACGGTCGCAACTTTGCAAGCCCCGTAGTAGAATTGAAGTAGAAAGCTTTGGAGGGTCTGGTTTTACGTGGTCTCTTTTAGATCCTTTGGGTTTTAGCCGCCTTACCTTAAGGTTTCAAGATGTTTGTATACTCCATTTTAGAAGAAACATTTTCTTCGTTTTGGAGAGCCATCTTAATTCCTTCTTGGTCTGTTTTATAACTTTTACGTTCTTGCGCCACTTCAGGAAAATTTTTGCTGCCGGGATTCAATTTTAAGTCAGTCTTATGCCAAACGTACCTGCACAGGGTGGGGTTTTAGCGCCCTCTTTTAATTCCGGGATTTCTTATCGATGTGCGTCTTTTACAGTTTTGTAGGTAGTTTTGATCAGTACCGATTGAAGTGAGTAATTATTGAGTGTCATTTAATTGTTCTAATCGTTCGGTATTCCAAACATTGGGGCTTTGATCTTTGTAAAGCACACTCTATCTCTCTATCTTTTGACAACTTTTACGTGTTTCTTCTTAGGTTAAAATATTGTTCCTCTTTAAAATCTTAGATGACGTCCTATCTTCAGCAAGCTCTCCAAGAATTCCAATATCTGCATTAAAAAATTCTGAAAACAAAAAAATTAATATGAATGGAGTTTCTCCCGACATAGAAATGCGTGGAAAAACCTGCATGTACCAAAATTCCTCCGACTACTATCCGTGGGAGGCAGTTGCGTCTTGGAATCTACTGGAGCATGGCGCGGTGTGTTTTTTATGGAAGTTCATTGTCTCGTGTATGAACTGAACGCTCTGTCCGCCTCAGCCTCGTTGTGGCTTCCCGAAGGTCATGCTGACAGAGTCATTTTCTCATTAAACATCATGCAAGCGGAGGCAGTTCACATCTTGCACGGCGGAGCGTATTAAACAGCACGAAATCACAGTTGTGTCCGGCATTGGAGCTCCGCCGACTCCACTACCGCGCCGACATTGAGGTAGCGTAACCTTGAGCCGGCTGCTCAGGCCAGAGCGCATACAACTTGTAGGAACCGCAGCCCAGCCGGTGCTGACAGAGTGTCATGCGAACGCTTGCTTCACTGTTTCCACCTGCTGCGTCCGCTGGCTAGCTTTTTGTCTCCGCCGCGCACCCTACGAGCAGCTCTAGAGGTGGCGCCAGTAGCTGAAGGTATAGATGGCGTCCCAACCGCTGCGGCTCGATGTCTGCTGGCGGCAGTGCCAAGGGGAGCGCCACCCGTGGCAGGGGTCGATACCGCGCCTACGGCGCTGGCTGCTGGTTTATGAACCCCACGTTTTGCTGCTGTTTTCAGGAGGACATTATGTGATCCAGAAACTCCAATTGGCACATGTGGCCTTGTACCTGCGGCACGTCCCCTCGCCGTGCCAGTAGACGGCCCTGCTCCCCCTCTGGCGCTTCCTGCTCCTCGCCTCTGCGCTGCTGCCACTTTGGCAGCACTGGAACGCCTCCTGCCCACCGGTGGAGGGTCTGCTGTGACCCCTAGCACCTTCCCGTGGCCTGAGCTGGAGTGGCCGGCCCCGCCCTCGCTGCTGCCGCCGCTGTCGCGCGTTGGACGGTGTATCTCCGGGGCAGAGGGGCTGGTACCGTGGCCCGACGCGTTCCACCCGGGCGGGGTCTGCCGCGCCAGCAGTGGGAGGCCGGCCCTCCTCCCTGCGGTGCGAGCCGCGGCACCCTGTCGCGGGGAGCGTAGGGGGACGGTAGGGGACGCCCCCTGCGGCGATGCCGGACTGGGCGTGGCAACCCCGCGGGGAGACACAAGTCCTGCAGGGACGCCTGATTCTGTCTGCAACAGTGGAAAAGTCGGGCTTATTATCCAGGAATGCAACATAGACTGTGCAGGAATGGGGAGTTAAAGTCATAATGCAGTCAAGTGTATTTTTCTGAGGAAAATCAAGGAAAAGGAAGAAGAAAAAACGAATGAACATTAGGTATGCATACATTAGAATGAGTGTAAAATACGGACCAGGAGCTTTTTTACCTATCTAGTTGTTTTACTAGTTTACACCAGCTTCGACATTGCGACAGGTTTTAAAAGTTTTAACATTCTGAGCAAGAGAAGTTTTTAAAATCATTTAATTTCACTTCATTTATTCAGGTTTATCAGCAACAGGTATGTGAAAACCCAATTACAGCTGAAGTCGAGGAATAAAACAGCATGTACGTACAACATACGAACCAGGAACTGTTTTTTTAACTTCTCTTCCTCCGTCAATCCCTTATGCCTGTCACAATATCGAAGCTGGTGTAAACGGCCTGAGATGCCTGACCTGCTGGGTGACCCCAGGCCCCGGAACATTGACGTCATTCCGCTCCAGGCTGACGTCAGCTGATGACGTCATCTCGATCCTCCACTCTTTCATCAGTGTCAGGATGTCTTGGGATGCGCTCGCCTGCGTCTCCTCCCCCTACAGAACGAGAGGCGTGGTCTATTGATGGAATGTTCACATGCCTTCTTCATTGCTTTAGCTCACTTGTTCAAGTGCTTTATCGATTGCATAATTGCAAGAAATATCAGATGAGGAGTGAATGATTGAAAGGGCTCTTCCCGCGATGTTTCCAACAAAAAAGAGTTGCCCACCTTGGGAATTGAAGCCACGTTAATTCCTCTGCCTATCTTAACTCAGAGGGCTGTATAACACGACTTGTGTTTGTGAGCACGTATACGAGGTAGACAGGTTCTAAATTTTTCATTTTACCTAGCATCCCACAAGATGTGTTGAGTCGTGACTCAGAGTCAGAGTGAACTCACTTTTGTTTAAGACAGGACAGAGTTCACTCACTTCTAAATTTGAGTCGAGTCAGATTCGACTTTGTTGCTTAACGACATAGCTCAAGTCAGTACAAGAGCAAACGAAAGAGATGACCCGACTTAACACATTAATTATTTGTAAATATTCGCAAGAAAGACTGAGTTGGCGTAGAACATTTAAGAGACACTTATTGAGCGTTCAAACATATTTTTGAAGATGTATAATGTAAAATACTTAGCCGGCATCGCCTGGGCTTTGTATCTTTTACCGCTTGGTCAGAATCACAACAATTTTTGGGACAAAAGGTGGCATGGAATATCGAAACAGCGTTGAAAGAGTTTCACCGTTTACTACTCGTTAACCGAGTTTGCACCACATTTGCAAGAAAAACTGAGTTTACGTAGAACATTTAACAGACACTTAATGATAGTTCAAACATATTTTTGAAGATCTATAAGGTAAAATACTTAACCGACATCGCCTGGGTTCTTGCTGTAACTTTTACCGCCTGGTCCAGGGGTGTGGATTTCCAAAAAACATTGTGGGTGCCCAAATTTGATAAAAAGTAAATGACCACCATATGAAAGAAGAAAGCATAATTTTCATTTTTGTTTGAGCCATTACACAGTGCTTTTAAATTCTGAAAATGATTAAAATAAAATTCAAAGGTTATTTTAAACACTAAATGAACATTTCATTACAGGTGCCCGGGAACTCTCAAAGGGATTTACTTCACACCCTTCTATGGTACCGCTCATTAACCCGGCACCACCTGGGCTCTTTTCATCCACACCACCGCCTGGCAGCTTAGTGAGGGTATCACACCACTGCCTGGGGTGTGATGGGACCCCTTCCGATCTCGGGAACTGGAGGTGATACGGACAAACTAAAACGGTGCTGAAAGCACCTTACCCTCTTCTACTCTGGTTCCGAGTTTGAAGCGTATCCGTTGACCAGTGGCGTTACAGTGAGCCAAAATGGGTAACATTTAGACCCATTTAGAAAATCTCTTACACCTCGGGAACCTGAGACCTAGAATAAAAATTAATCAATGTGTTCGCCTTGCCCTTATCTTTGGGTCATGGGTCACTGAGTACCTACTATGATACCAAATGTAGGACTGTATCTTGTTTCTTTCAAAAGTTATAGACACGAAAACTTCGCAAACCGTGACCTCTGACGACCTTGGTTTTGATCTTACCATGAAATGTATGACAGCATGCAGATTTTTTAAGAGCTTTCGAACGATGTTTAGAAACTGTATTATGTGTATGTAGAAAGTTTATTGATGTTTAGAAACTCTTGTAGAAGTCGAGTTACACCCTGGTTTTGTCAGCCTCATTTTAAAAGAATGGAATCGCCTTACACGGGCCTAGCAATGATATCATAACTCTTTGACCTGACCTACCTGATGTCAATTTTGAGTCATAAGTTGTCGAACTGATCTGAGTCCTGCCAAGCGACGCGGGTCTGATCTGAGTCGTCTCAGAATCATTTGCGAAAACCGAGGGGGTCCGAGCGGACCCTGCAGGCGGTGATGGGTCAAGGTCAAAGCAACTACCCATCACTGTGCGAGATCGTTCAGCTGTCGCTTCCATCGACATGTGCCATACTAGCAAGATTTCACTATTTAACTTTAAACATTTTGAACATATTTAAAAACCTAGCCGTTCAAAAACTACCGCTGCTTGAATTTGTTTTCTAGAATTGCTTGATGTTCATAAGTGTGCTCTCCCATCCTCGTACCTAAACTTACGTGTGCTGTATTGTTTCAGTCAAATCGAAGTTTCGGGACTGAAAAATCAAAATATACCAAAAACTATTCCTTTTGTTAAGATTCACCATTTACAATACTTGGCGTGATTTGTGAGGTCACTCCACTGCCCCAGTTCCGACAAATTATGTATATTTCGAAAGCTGAGTGGTAAACGTCTTAATTTAATAACGGTGTAACACATGAAATTAATAAACAACAACGAAATAGGAACACGACGTCATCCGGGAGATAAAGAGTGGAGTATTGCGGCATACAACCGAATTTTCGGGCCTCAAAATAGAAAGTCGGACAATCATGGTTAGACGACAGTGCACAGTGACTTCTGGCTGCCTGTAGGCCGGGTGTTGGCGGCATCGAAAGAATGTGATCGAAGGGAGTAGCCCATACTAAAGGAAAACAGTGATGTTAATGTCATTAAAATACACATACCTACTCAGTCAATTGCCTCGTCCATCCAGTGATTTTCCCTGGACCCCCTTGTGTGAACGGTCAGAGCTACTTATCCCTCCGCCTCAAATAGCCATTTTATCAGTTTAAACATCTAGTGTTGCACGCACCTGAAAAGTGGGCGAGTCGTGTATGTCGCATGTATCGTGTATGTTGTATTGCCAATAAGTGTCTGACGAAAAAAGCTGCATCATTTACCTTGATGTCGAAAATGACTAAGGATTTGAAATCGGTGCCTGTAATTTTACCCGCCAAGCGTATTCATATACCGAACTCATTTAATGAACTCATACGCATGTTTTCTAGTGATATAGGCACCGCACACTGCACAAAGACCTAACCCATATGCACAGAATGCCCCCTACATCTGTCCTCCCTCAGTCCAACAGGAGGCAGAACGACTACCATTCTCATCACCACACGTTTACGTTTTATAATCCGCCACGCGACCCTCCCCACCGAGGGTTGAACTCGGTGCCAGCGGCGCCAAGCGGCGTGACCTTTCTAACCTCTGTGCCCCGCGGGCAATCGGCATTCAGCGGATAACAGCTGCTGATTGGTGGAGGTGCGTTCACTCGTATAGCGAGAAATTCAGCGCAAAGTTCTCCATGAGAAAGATAGAGCTAAAACCATAAGCCAGAAGATGTATTAACATGATCTTTTTCCAGAATACTTGCCGTATTTTTCCTACATTGACTTGATTATCTGCGCCACCATCCGATACCCTTTGATACAGGTGAGACGACAGCAGAGTCAGCACTGGCTGCTAGCCGGTGGTCAGTCAGCTGAAGTCAGGAGTGTCGTGAGATGGGTTTCTGCTAAGGTAGAGAGGAGTGGGGCCCGGCCCGAGGGTAACCGAGAGAAGGAGTAGAGAGACGTGCATAAAACTAAACCTTAATCGTCCCATGAGTTAAAGAGAGTGTGAACTAATGAAAGCGCTGCCGAAGTAAAACCAGATAATATACCAGACGAAGGAAGAACGTGCTGTTTTGTTCCATTTTGGATGGTGAAAAGGCACTTTACCTAATTTGGGACTCAAAACATTGCCGATGTTTTAGCGCATTTCACATTTCAGACGTCATACTACGATATCTAAAATAAAATTTATATGGTGAAACCTAAAAGTTACAGGCAACGGAATGTTTTTGTCTAGTGAGGGCACTCTTAATCGATCCACCATACTAGCATACATCTTCAAAAACCATTGGGGGCACCCAAATCCGAAAACTGCAAACTACGACAGCGTTAAGAGAACCATTGTATTATAGACACTGTACAATACACTCGCTTAAATACATGAAGCTATGCTGCACTGCTTAATATGAAAAATACGAGGTAACTGGGCACTCCACATCCAAAGATAGAAACTCATACCCCAGCCCTGTAGGTATCTACCTAATTTCAAAGTTTCATTTGGCTAGGCACTGAGCATATGCCTAGGGAACATAGTCCTAAAGTATAAAACATTTTGTAAAAAATATAGGATAAGTGACAGTGGAAGGAACGACATATCTACCAGTCAGTTATAGCTTCTGCCGAGTGGTAAGACTCATCTGGTGGTATGGAGGCCAATAACGAAAGTAGCTGCAGCATCTAAAAACTATAATTATTGTGATAATGAGGTTCCTGGCCATTGTAAGGTCAGCGCCAGAGATCTTACGTAATCGTACTTCAATATCCCCCCCTCCCGTCAAACTGTTATGTCCCCCCTTCCAGCTGCTTCACAAATATTATTTCTCCACATACCTGCCTATGCTCCAAAAATTGTTCCCAATAAATTTGGTTGAATATTTTCTATGAGCCGTTATGATCTAAACGAAGGTAGGTGGTAGAAGCAAACGCATTATTATTTGAAACGCAGGCCCTCATATCACACACAGAACTGCGTTCAGTTTGTATTCGCATCTGAGACACTGCATTTTTCGTTATTAGGTAGGTAAGTGCCCCATAAATGCTATCATTTAACCCTGTGAATCAATAATAACCAAATAAATATATTTGCAAAATATCAAAACATGCTCATCAAACATATTTATATGTGATTCTAACAATTCTTAGGGTACATCAAATATATATGTCTTGTAGTGTTTCAGTGTCATTTCTCGTCGCCGTGCTTGATTATCCCTCCCCTTTTTATTTTTTGTCTTATCTGGCGGGGAAAGCAATTGACAAAGCGACAGGGCAAAACGCTCCTGGAACATCAGGTGAACAGATGATATGAATTGTGAGAAGGTTGAAACAGATTCTTGGTGATGTCTAATTTATCTTGCCCAAAGGCTTCAAAGGGAGTTTGTTGGTTGATTCATGAGATTGTTTTTCAGGTGCAGGGGATCAATACAGGAGTAATAAAGAACTAGCGTTTTATATTGGGAACGATGCCATCCTGGATTTTGGTTTGTACTTGATGATTTGTACAAAGTGTTGTGAAAATGACCTAGGACCCTGAAAAGAAGATAAAACAGAAGACAGTAAAAACGCTAAAAGACTTAAAACCCAAAAAAGCTAAAATCTAAAAACATCAGACGAAGGCAGCCTAATATGCCCAAGTCCAGAAACCAAGACCTAAAAAGCCAAAAAGGCTAAGCCAAGGTAAAGATAAAGAAAAAAGGCGTGGAATGAGGCAAACGCAACGTTTCGGCCCTTGACTGTCGTCAGGCGAGGAGTCTGACGAGGAGTGCCTCCTCGCCTGGAGTAAAGGTATAGTAGGCCCTCGGACTGTCACGTCATGACAGATATCAGCCAGCAGAAACGCAACAGAAGAGGCGCTGTGTTTCAATATTGGACAGTCAGTAATATGTCGAGGCATACCAAAATTGACAAATTTGTACACATGTTTGAAAACACCTGGCGTCACCGACCAAAGGTCCCCATGATGCGCCTTTTGTCGATTTTAAATACTTCTTTCAATGTGTGAACGAATTGTGTGGTGAAAAATATGCACGTAATTCGACTATTGTAATTTCTACTCTCCTGTAGCTTATTGACTGCATCACTGCTTAAGTATGGAGTATGCAATAAGTTCTCTTCCAGGTATGTACATAAATCGACAATTGTCCATTGTCAATAATTGTCCATCAGAGGCAGATCCAGGAGGATCAAAAGGCATTTGCCCCCCTTCCAAACGGAAAAGCTCGGGGCAAAACTATGCTTTTGCCCCCCAAGCTGTTGAACTTTTTTGCCCCGACTCCTTTTTAGTTCATAAGCAAGGTTTTGGTATTTCAACCCCCAACTTCAAACAGAACCAGTCAACTTCAGTGTAAAGATTGGACCTTGGATAACAAAACAAACAACTTGTGGCTACGTGTTTGACCCCTCCACGTTTTTTATTATTGACTCTTGGGTTTACCCCCAAAACTTACCGTCTACTTAAAGTGTGGCATACTCCCACCGCGTGACGTTTATCGACTTTGGATTGCCCCCCCAAACCTACCGGCTAGATCCGCCACTGTCCATAATGCCTGGTTATTTCCGTTGCTTGGTAAAATATTAGGCTCTAGGTTACAAGCAGAATGTCATTATAAAACTGTAACACATATTTATTGAAAATTTTCTCTTCTTTAAGCACTTCTTTAGGACTTTGCGGCACATTTTGGTTAGGGTGCCCGAATAACCAATGGGGGTGCCCAGTTCATCATTGGGCGTGCCAGGGCATCCGCAAAAAGATCGAAATCCACACCCCTGGCCTGGTCAGATTCACAACAATTTGTGGGACCAAAGGTGGCACGGAACATCGAAACAGCGTTGAAAGAGTTTCACCGTTTACTACTCTTAGTTAACCGAGTTTGCACCATATCCGCTGAGCTATGACGCCTCAGGGGGCCAAAGTGGGTCAACATTAGGCTGATTTAGGAGATCCCTTATAGCACGGCAACCATTAGATCTCGAACAAAACCAAGGACACCGCTATGGTTTTCTCTACTTGATGATTTCAATGATATGGATCAAATAACGTCAAGGCCATCAGAAACATCACTTCAATCCGTAGTTCCTGCTCACCATTGTATTAACGAATTTATTTCTGTATTTTTATCGTTCAAAAGTTATAGACACAAACCTATTCGAGAAGCATGGTATTTGGTGATCGATGATGATTTCGTTATTGACCTGACCTCAAGTTGACTGCAATACTATCGATTTGAGTTTAAGAACTTTCGAATGATGTTAAAACTTGATTCAGTTCCAGGAGCTGAGTTACGGTTTAGTCTACCTCTTTTATCTAAAACCAGGAGATTTGTTCAAGAGATTTATTCTATACTGTTAAAATATTTGGATATGGATTGCTTTTATAATAATAGACCCGAACGAAAGTCAGCACCCACACATTACAAAGGCTATCATCTGTTTTTTTCTTTAAAAATATTAAGGGAAATGAAATTATAACGTAAGCATAAATGAAGTTGGCATAGACACCGTTATGATATTGCTCACAAATTGGAGACTCAAGGATCACATGAAGTAACAAACAGAACTATTAAAGCTAAAAAATAGTGACACTATGTTTGAAAACTTCATTATGACGTAATGATGTCAAGTTTGAGTTCTTTCACGGGACATTTCACGGTACATTCGATCTATCTGCAGCATTTCGTAAAAACGCATGAACGGTTTCGTTTTGATCCCCACTCTTTACAAAAGAGGGCAATGCAATGCGTTTTTAAAGCCTACACTCCCGTCCAAAATTAATTAGAAAAACGTTCAATCACACTTAGTACGTGCTTAGATACATCCCCGAGCTAAAAATGTCATCGTCTTTCTTAAAACAGTCGAGAATATCAAAAGCTTTTATTTTCAAAACGTTATTCTTCACCCGTAATAATGAGTCACACGTTTACTTATTTCAATTTATCATTTGACCGGGAAAACGTGGAGGAAGAAACAGCAGCGTTTCCAGGAAGTGCAAAAAACCAACGGACAAAAAGAAAACTGAATCAATAGAGCACGAACTCAAAACATTCACAACTGACCTCGGGACTGCAGGATTTCGCTACATACAGCTGCATAGAGGACATGAACAACATGCTCTGCTCTGCAGCGATAGCAATCACGAAATCAAAAATAGCGAAACTCAAAAGACTGATGTACCAGGGTTTATTGGGGTGTATGTACATTAAAACAAACAATTAAAGATAGTTGTCTGTTATTGCATAAAACCACCAAACATTTGCCCGAGCGAAACAAAACACTTAAGACACAAGGCTGTGATTGCATAAAACCACCAAACATTTGCCCGAGTGAAACCAAACACTTAAGACACAAGGCTGTGATTGCATAAAACCACTATAACTTTTCCTGAGATGGACCCACTTCCTGGGTTTCCATCTAGCTGGAAATATTCAGGATGATTGTAGCCTGGCACGCAGAGGCATTGCTAAGCTATGTTTTTTTGTATTTAAACTCTCAGCCACTCCTGACACTCTTCGCCATCGCTGCTTGCACACTAACAGTTGCGCTGGCGCAGTTTTCCAGACTACGCACGATTGTGTGCCCTGACAGCTGGCCAGCATATACTGCTGGGCATCCTGCATCCCGCACCTCCTTGACAAAAGAGCAGAGTATCTTGTTCATTCATGTCCTTGCTGGTGTATGTACGTAGGGAAATCCTTCAGTCCGATACCAGTTGTGATTGTTTCGAGTTTTGTGATTCATTAATTCACTTTTCACACCGTCTCTTTTTTACGCTTTCTAGAAACGCTGCTGTTTCTTCCTCCACGTTTTTCCGGTCAAGTGATGAATTGAAATAGATAAATATGGAACTCAATATTACAGGTAAAAACAACGTTTTAAAAATGAAAGCTTCTGATATGATCAAATGTTCTAAGAAAGACGACAATGACGTATGGGAAAATGATATCCACCCATGGTGGTGACAGTTGTTTATTTTTGACCTCGTGCTCGTGACAACCAGCACCTCGGGTTCGCCTGGGGCCGGCTTTCACCGACCACTTGGTAAAAAATAAATAAATTTCCCAGCCCCGGGTGGATATACCTACATCTGTGGGTTTTTGCGGGGCATTTATGCATCTTCACTATTAAAAATAAATACATCGTTAGCTATGGGATAGAAAAGTAAATCTTATGACATCATGGCATTGGGGTTTCTAGCACAGCTGAGCCCAAATATTACCTGCATGTCTAAAATTCCATTCCGGCCTCAACTATGTAAAATAATAGTAAAACGTGCAGTGTGTGGGGTTTCGTGGTGTTATGACGTAATTCGTTTAATATCTTTAATTAAACGGCTTCACCAAAAGATAAAACAGTAAGTACGTTCAATAAGTCTTTACAACGTGAAATTACTCATAACTCTCTCATGAGAGTAAAGGACGAAAACAGACAGATGAAATGGTAAATGAGATTTTATGCGAAGCATACATTTTTTGACGTCACTGTATATGCGTGTAGCACGCATGAAGAGTCTCAACTCAGCTTTATGACGTCACTTTGAGGTAATGGAATAAACTATTTCTCTGGTTCCCATTAAAGACGACGAATTCATATCTTGACCTACTAAAAGTCTCTCTCCCTACCTATTAAGACTAAGGATATAAGCTTGGAGGGGGGGGCTAAACACACACCCGTGCCAGGCGTGAGTTAACTCGGAGTCACAACACCTCTGGATCTGCCTGAATCATAGACGACTCACCAGCTCAATATGCTGAGTTGAATCAGAGTCATATTCAGCCACATAGCTTTGAGTCACAGCTGAATCGACTCGAAGAATTTGAGTCATCAAGAAGCCTGACCTGTAGCACCCTTTCGGACCTAAAGTTCCACGAAAGCAACATAGGTCCAATGCCCGATGCTCGAGCAGCTTAGAGCACAAGGCCATCTAAACAAATCTAGGCCGGTTAGGAAAGCTTGCCAGTCAGGGACAACAACTGCCTTAGATGAAATCTGCCAACTGGTCAGCCGAACCCAGTTAGAAGAGTGGTTTTGTTGTCAGATTGAGGCGTCGGCTGCAGAGAGGACAGCCACCATGACCAGTCGACGTTTAGAATGCAGCGTATGTCCTTGATTATTGGCGTCATGGCTATTGATTGAAAAGAAAGGAGGTCCTCATGTCATTTCAAGATCGCTACAGGGTGAAGTATATGGGTACTGAAAGGGGGTCGCGTTTTCGACGAGTGGTGGACACGTATATTGCCCCGTTTACGCCAAAGGATTTGGAAGCATGATCCTCAAATCTTACGGGGAACACACGCAAAGCGCTCCGAAAGTTTCAAAACTCTATGGGGAATAATGATCTGGGCGGAAAAGCGAAACGGCGAACATATGAAAGCGGCAATATAATGGCCCCACTTTCCGGAATGGTCGAGCAGGCACCGTTCTCCCACGCAGCCGCCTCTGTTGGTTTTGCGAAGTCCTTTACGTCGAAACATTCTCATCAAATACCTACTGATCGCAGTCAGAAGGCGTCCGCTGAGGGGGAAGGGTTGCCCGGACCAGCACCAGCCACGATCCAGGGGTGTTCGACCTGCGGCCACTCACCACGATCCAGGGGTGTCCGACCACCTCTGCGGCGGTGATGCGGTAGGCTGGGTCCAGGTGCAGCATCCTGGCCAGCAGGTCTCGAAGCGTCGCAGTCACTGTCTCCAGACTGGGGTCGTTCTGAAGGACACCGTTCACTACGTCACGGCACGGGACGTGCTCGAGGCCGGCGGACCTCGTACAAGCCTGAGTTGAAGCAACTGTTTTGTGTAGCGAGTAGGTCTTGTTAACCCGGCACCGTCCAGGGGCGGGCGCAGACCCGAGTTTTGGGGGGCAAACCCATGTCTGCCCCTCCTCCTGGGGGGAGCGAATATTTTTTTGCTCTGCAGACCTAGTGTAAACACCTTTTTGGGGAAATGTTCCGGCGTTTGGGGGGCAAAAGATAGTTTGCCCCCCCTTCAGCGCTTTGGAGGGGCCATGGCCGGAATAGCCTCCCCTGCGTCCGCCAATGGCACCGTCTGGGCACTTTTCGTACACACCACCGCCTGGGGGTTTGATCGGACCCCCTACGATCACGGAAACCGGAAAAGATACGGGAAAAAATGAAACGGTGCTGGAAGTGCCTTAGCGTCTTCTATTCCGGAGCCGGGTTTGAACCATATCCGCAGACCCGTGGCGTCACAGTGGGCCAAATTGGGTCAAATTTAGATCCATTTCGCAAATCCATTATAACTCGGGAACCATTGGACCTAAAAAAACAAAAGACACCGATGTGTTTGTCTTGACCGAAGGATTAAAATGGTACGAGGCATGACATTGTAAGATCGCATTATGACCGTGTCTTAGTAAAGGTGAAATAATGACCTTTAAAGGTCATGTTACATATCTCTTGAATTCTTGGATTATGCCATATGCACATTAATATGATTCTAAATTTAAGACTTTATCTTGTTTCATTCAAAAGTTATAGACACAAAACAAATCCGAAATTCGTGGCCTTTGATGATCTCTGGTGACCTTGGAATTGACCTGACATTAAAATGGATGACAGCAAACATATTTTTCGTTTAAAGAGAGGCATGATCTAGATCTAGAGGATCTAGATCTAGAAACTAGATCTAGATCTGCGCTTCGAGAGGCCGAGTTACACCCCGTTTTTTCCAGCCTCATCTTAGAAGCTACTTATGTGTAGACAATCTGAGCCTAGTCCTGAGTATATTAGGCCACGCACTGGCAACACAACATGACCGTCACGCTCCAGCACCGGGTTTCCAATGCCCCCGCCTCCACAGGTCTCACTTGCGACGGGTCACCCCGCCCCGGGCTATGGCCAGCGCTCGCGCAGGGCGCACACATGACCACGCCGCACTCACTATACCGAATTGCCCCAATCGGCCCCACGCCCAGCCACGCCTCGGCGCAAGCCAGCCCACGCACAGAGCAGGGAGGGTGACCGGTCAGGCGCCCGACAGGGGTGCGGGCAGGGGACGGCGACCAGCCGACCGCCCGGCAGGGGCGCTGACCGGGAGCAGCCGCACGAGCCGACTACATTCTTCCTTCCTTTGAAGACTCGCGATCCCCCCTGGGGACCAGGAGTATGGTGTGAGACAATGCCTCACACAAATAGAACAAACATTATTTACCAACACATTCAGGGAAACGAGTGCACGAGATGAGTGAGCAAGAGAGCATACGATCGCAGATACGTTCACAAAGATGGATTTGACAACACTCAATAAAGCGGGCCCTAGAAGGACTCGCTGAAAATGTACAGACATAAGCGATCAGGCGGACGCCGCTCCCTGACTGAGCGCCTCGGCATCAGTCCGCCCGGAGAGCACTCGGCTCCCGGAATCGTGATGGAAGCATCGGTGCCCTCACCCTCGCTATCTTCAGGATGAGGACAGGGTGAATGAAAGACGTCATCTGACGCTGATTCAGGAGGGTTCTCATCTGCTCCCGGAAAGAAGAGTCTACCCTGTTGTCAGTGTTACTCACTGGCGCATCAGTTGACCCCACTTGAGAAGGTTCTGGTGATGATGTCTCTGGAACCGCATCTGTTTCACGACAAGAACCACCAGTCACATCACCAGCCACATCCGGGGAATCACAAACCACATCTGGGACCCTTCCCAGATCACTGTCGACCGTGGTACTGCCCAGATTCACTGCACCATGCACAGGTGCATCATGGGACTGATCCACTGTCGGAACGTCACCCTGCCGGACACTGCGTGGCTTGAGCCGGTTATGGTGAACACACAACCTTTGCCGTCCCCCAAGCGCACCCAGTAGTTCAGCTCACCTTTGCGAGCCAGTACGACAGCTGGCTTCCATGGTCGCAGAAACTTATGGTACTCACCTCTCTTCGCCACTCCACGGAACAGCATGACCAAGTCTCCCTGGTTGTAGGTGAATGAGTTAAGTTTCTGCTCGTACAAACTCTTATTACGCTTGTGGCTGTGATTCGAGACTTTGAGAGCGTCTCGATACACATCTCGAAGTCCATCACAGAGCTCGTCGATGTACTGTGCCGCTGGCTTAGAGCGCACGCTGTGGGGTGCATCGATCTCAACATCTATGGGCAGCCTTGGTGAGCGCCCAAACATGAGATAGAACGGTGAGTATCCCAATGACCTGTGAATCTGGGCACGATACCCCAACATCAAGAGAGGAAGGTGCTTATCCCACTCAGAGTGGTTGTCCGACAAATATTTGGCCAGCATGTTTAGGACAGTCCGGTTAACCCGTTCACAGCGACTGTTCCCCTCCGGATGGAAGGCAGTCGTGTTGGACTTCTGAATGCCCATGATGCGACACAACTCGGCAATCAGCTGGCTCTTGAAGTTCGCGGCACAGTCTGAGTGCAAGCGTGAGGGACAACCATAGCGGGAGAAAAGCTCAGTGGCCAAAGTTTTTGCTACAGTTATGGCTGACATGTCCGGCAAGGGAAACACCTCAACCCAGCGTGTGAAATGGTCACAACAGACAAGCAGATGCTTGTTCCCGCGTTCCGTCACTGGCAGATCTGTCAGGAAATCAATCGACATCACCTCCCATGGTTCTGATGAGAACAACTCTCCCATGGGTGCCCTTGGCTGTGGATTGGGTGAGTTGCGACCCATGCAGCGGTCACACTGAGCACAGTAACGTTCCACATCAGAGGTCATGCCGAGCCAGAAAAACCGACTTTGCACCTGCTTGACCATCTTATCAGAGCCAAAATGTCCACCGCAAGGACCCCCATGTAGCGAGGCAAGGACCCCACCAACTAAGCCAGGAGGGATAACAACTTGCAGCTGTTCAGGGGCACCAGCCCGCCTGCGATATACACGAAAGACCACTCCCCGCACAAGGCGGAGCCGAGGCCAATGCTTCAGCCAAGGTCTTAGCCGAGCAGAGACACTGTTGCGGGACGGGTTCTCACCACTGGCCAAAACGATCGCAATCTCAGCCAAAGACTCGTCCTGCTCTGCTCTTCCTGGATGAAGCTCAAGGGCCAATCCCAAGCAGCCACACGTGCACAATGTTCCCCTCTGTGATCCGGAGCTGACGTTGAGGAGGAACATTCATCAGGCTTATCACACACAGAGATGGACCTATCAGGCAATGCGTCTCTGTCTGCAGGGTTCTCGACGGCGAAAGCCCTAGATCGGTGATCAAATCCTTGGATGGACCCCGGAGAGTGCTGGCTTAGTTCAGGCCGTCTCTGCACCGTGCCAGGGGATTCTGCCCTGCCGTTAACCTGCAGCAGGGTTCCGTTTGGCATCCAACATCTGTCAGCTCAGAGGGTCGCCTGCTCAGGGCGTCAGCTGCCGAATTCTCAGCCCCAGGTCGATACTGGATTTGAAACTGAAAATTCCCCAGGATCTCCAACCAACGTGCCAACATTCCGGAAGGATTCTTAAAGTTCAGCAGCCACTGGAGAGCTCAAACCAAAGCACATACGCCTATATCTCCAGTTTCCGAGAGGAGTAGTTATGGTGGCCTTGTCCCTATCACTGGGATCAATTTCCACCTGATGATACGCTGCGTTCATGTCCAACACACAGAAGAGTGATGAACCCGCAAGCGCTTCAAGCGTGTCGTCAATTCGTGGGATCGGGAAAGCTGGAAGTCGTGTTACAGAGTTCAGCTTACGCATATCAGCACAAATTCTCAGCTCACCAGACTTCTTTTTGACCAAGCAGATGGGGACGCCCATCCACTTTCAGACTCCTCCAGGATTCCCTGACTTACCAACTTATCAAGCTCGTCCCGAACTTGTCCCGTCAAGTGTGGAGGAATTCGCCGGGGGCTCTGGCGGATCGGGGGCTATCGCCTGTGTCTATTTTGTGCGTAACGAGTGAAGTGTGCCCAATGTGACCATCAAACATAGACTCGTGTTTCTTAAGCACAGATATCAATGCACGCCGCTGATGGTCTGATATATCAGCGCCAGTTAGGTCAACAAGTGACTCGATGTCCACGGCATCACCCGGCACCCCTGGTTTTTGCATGTCCTCCTCCACGAAACCGACCTCCAAATCTGCCATTTGTGAATGTTTTGGCAAGGTAATGTTATCTGTCGTTACATTACGAATCAATAGTGGTACAGATGACTTTTCTAAGTGAGCAACACACCTCACCACCTCCACGCCAGGCATATCTAGACTCGGTTCCACAACAATCAAGCCCTCATAGTCACAATTGTGGACACGTCCTGTCACAAAACACTCCGATCCTGGGGAAGCGAGACATCACTGCCAAGAACAGCACCACCCACAGATGTGCTATCAGCAGAAATGGAGCGAATATTCTGATTATCCACAATAACTAACTCTTTACCAGGGAGATCAATGACACAAGGCACAGATTTAAGGAAATCTAGACCGAGAAGGCACGGCACATCAATGCTGTCAGAGACGTACATTTTTACTATATGGGTTTTACCAGCAACCTTAATAGGGACAGACACTCTCCCCAAGAGGGGTAATTCAGCTTGAGACGCTGTTTTCGCTTTAGTTGAAGTTTCATGAAGATGAAGACCTGATAGCAAATCATACAGATTTGTTAAGAACACTTATGGAAGACCCAGTGTCAAGCAAAAATTTACAAGAGGTACCAGAGATAGAGCCTGAAAAAGTCATGCTGTCATCAAGGGCAACCCTGCCCTCGGCCGGCCCCGATCCGCTGGCTTCAGGATCTGCGGAACCTACCATTGTTGGTCCTGAAAAGATCGTGTCAGTATGGAGCGCAACACTGCTTTCATCTGTGCCACAATCAACAGGCTCAGAAACAGTGGCACCTATTGCTGGTGCTGACTCGGGGGCGCTGTTCTGCGCTCTGCGGAACCACGCCCCCGTGTCCGTTTCCCGCAACGGACACACATCAGAGGTGTGGCTACGTCGGCCACATCTTGAACAACACGTGTCACGCAGAGGACATGTCGCTCTAAGATGAGATAAGCTGCCACAACAGTAGCAGGCTCGTCTCGGAGCAGATGAAGTATCAGGGCGTCTGGTGTGACTGCCCAGATTCCCACCTCGTTGGCCCCCTGACCGTGACTTAAGCGACGCTCGATGGACTCGATACGCTGCAAAATTTGTTCCATCGCTGTGCTTTCTTCCCTTCTCACCTGTCTAACTGGTGTCTGGAAGCACTCACTGCGAATCAAGTTCCTCACTTTGCTCACGGCGTCATCGAAAGTTTCTAAGCCTTGAGCTATTATCTGTTCCTGGTACTTAATGGGAAGGGTGGGCAGGAGACTATGGAACAGCACCTGATCGCTTACGTGACCAGGAAAAGCCTGGCCCATCAAATGTTTGAACTGGATGATGAAAGCATCAAGTGACATGGATGCCTCAAATTTTAACTCCCGAAGCTTTGCATGGGCATCCAGTGCGCATGGTCTGACGAAAAATTTGGTCAAACTCTCAACTGCAGCATCATATGATCTCCTGTGCTCAGATGTGAGCGACTCAAAAGCATCTCGTGCGACCCCAGTGAGGCAAAGGGGAAGAAATCGAAGCTTTAGATCATCATTGAAGTTATGAATTGTGTAGAACGTGTCCAAATCAGATTTGAATCTGACAAATGATCCATCCCCTGAAAACTTTGGGGCCGGAAAAGAGAAGCTACTAGTACCACAGCTAGGTCCCACCCCAGCTACCTCAGCATCAGATTTCATAGTCATCACACAGTGAAAACAAACAAATAGATAAACAACCAAACACAAAAGCACAAACAGCTTATCTTTTCGTAGTCTTCAGACGCCACGCGGGACGGCGGGAAGCATCATACAGCAGTGGCCGGATCAGCAGCAGGCCGGAAAATCCAGCGAAGGCAGTCTCAGTAGCCGGTGGAACGCGCAGCAGCGCCAGGGGCGGCCAGAAACAGCTAGCCGCGGCAGAATCCACCGAAGACGAGAAGCAACCGCAGACTTGCTCCAACCGGAACGTGCAGCAACGCCAGTCACCACCGAAGAGGAGAGGCAGGCTCACCCACCACTGGTGACGTAATGTAGCAGCCGGTATCACCAGTGAAGCAACAGCAGGCACCACCAGTGAAGCAGCAGCAGGTACCACCAGTGAAGCAGCAGCAGGTACCACCAGTGAAGCAGCAGCAGGTACCACCAGTGAAGCAGCAGCAGGTACCACCAGTGAAGCAGCTTCACGCAGCGCAGAACCACCAAAAAGGTTCAACAACTTCAGGAACAGCCGTAGAGATGCAGCAGTCTCAGCAGCTACTGAAGGAGTGGAGCATCGTGATGTCCCTCCATGAAGGCGCAGAAGGCTCAGAGGCACCAACGGTGGTACAGAAACCAATCGACGTACTGTAGAGGGGCAGCATCATCGCAGTCCATCGAAGACACGCCCCAGCCTAATGAAACACAGAAGGCTGAAGGAGCCGATAATAACAGCAAAATCACTGAAGACTGGTAGCCTCTTCAGTTACTTCAACTTCAGTCACTGTTTCTGGCTGACAGTGACGCGGAGCGAGGTGCGATCCAACATGTCTAGCGGCAGGGCTGCCACAGCTAGAAACATGCTAATTTGAAAATAAAAGGCGTGGGACGAATAGTGCAAATCATAGATAAGCACAAATGGCTGTCACCATTGTAGACAATCTGAGCCTAGTCCTGAGTATATTAGGCCACGCACTGGCAACACAACATGACCGTCACGCTCCAGCACCGGGTTTCCAATGCCCCCGCCTCCACAGGTCTCACTTGCGACGGGTCACCCCGCCCCGGGCTATGGCCAGCGCTCGCGCAGGGGCGCACACATGACCACGCCGCACTCACTATACCGAATTGCCCCAATCGGCCCCACGCCCAGCCACGCCTCGGCGCAAGCCAGCCCACGCACAGAGCAGGGAGGGTGACCGGTCAGGCGCCCGACAGGGGTGCGGGCAGGGACGGCGACCAGCCGACCGCCCGGCAGGGGCGCTGACCGGGAGCAGCCGCACGAGCCGACTACATATGTATCCAACCGAGACCAAGTAAAATTTATGTATTTACCACATGTTTTAACCCTGAAGCTGCTGTTGAGTCTTAGATATTCGTACAAATTTTTGCATATATTTTCTGTGAATAGACACTAGTTTCGTGAAAGTCGCACAGTGCATGAGGCTAGGAATTATGGATAACCTAAAACACGGCTAAAATTCGTATATTTCCCAGGCTACATCCCAAAAATATCAAAAATGGAAAAATTTCCTTGTTTCAAATTAAATTTGGCCGAAGGCTGATTCCAGACGGGATTTTTTAGAATCGGACCAGTAGACTTCGAGTATTAGAGGGGGGGTGAGTGGGAATCCGTCTCCTGACAGAATAGTGGTACGGGAGTCTGACAGGAATAGGGGCTGTTCACATATGACGTCAGCGACCAAAGGGGAGGGATCTGGTATTTTCTGACTTTTTTTTACAAAGGGGAGGAGTCTGGCTTTTTCTAACGTTTTCTGACGAAGGAAGGGGGGGGGGGTAGAAATCATGGGCTGTTGTGAATTTTTTATTGAGCGAGAAGTGTGCAAGCTCAGGAGAATTTGATCTGATATTGAATTTGATCTGATATTGATCTTATATTGTGATCTCAATATTGACCTGACATAAAAAGTTATTACAATTCCTCTTCGTCTTGTTGTGACATTTCAAACGCCGTCCGTGATTTTACTTTAGCTTTCCTAGGAAATTATTTAGGAAAGGGGTGAAATACACCCATTAACAGCAAAGTGCATCATGCCAGGGACCCCAGTGTAGAGTGTTAAATGGCATCGCAAAACAGCACGCAAAATAAATGTTACAAAGGCGCCTTTTATGAAACCAAAGTCCGGCCCTAATACCACAATACCACAATACCATTGTACGGCCACGCATTGCACGGCCACAATACCATGGTATTGTGGCCGCCCTCAGGCTTTGCCCCTTCCCTCCCTTAGCGAAATCCTGGATCCGTCCCTGGGTTCACACCCGGGATGTTGCTGTGTGGTTCCAGCTCACCCCTGGCCCTAGGGTAGGGGTGCAGCCAGGATTTCGCTCAGGGGAGGGGCCGGCGCCCCGAAAAGGGCCCCTGCGACAGCGCCAAAAGGGCCCTGATGGGTAGAAAGGGCCCTGTTTGTTACAGAGTAGAGTGTTCAAGAGGGCTTAAGAGGGCCCTGTCTGGTATGAAATTTCAAATTTGGCCACAGAGCATAGTGCGGGTGAGCCGCGCTTCGCGCGGCCCGTGTCCTCAGGGGGCCCTTTGGGCCCCTCAGATGGGGGGGTTTGGTTGTCCCTGCCCCCTTGGCTACGCCCCTGCTCTAGGGTAAGCGTTATTTTCAGTCGCTGTTCTTGAGGGTAAACAAAAAGATCAGCATCAGAGGCTCGTATGGTCTTCTGTTGGAACCACAAATCTCCAACGCATGAATGTTTGTAAATTCGCCAGCTCAAACGAGCATTCCTCGTTGTTGGTGTGATTTTTGCCACTACGCCCGCCAGAAGCGCGATGAGTGCCAGGTTTAAAGGAAATGTGACACCTTGGTCGAATCCTGGAATTTATTGTATTTAGGGGAAAATTTAGCCGAAAATCACGGAAGCGTCCATGATTTCTCTGAAAAATTTACAATAAGCTCAATATTTTGATTTTTAAAATGCTCCTCCAGGGAAAGAATTAAATATTTGCCTGTGGATGATGCCATGATCTGGTAACCACTACCATATTCAATACGCTTCAATGGCTTCGATTGGCTGATACTCAACATGACGTCAGCATATGTCGTCACACCAACAGCTGACAACTGTGGCCTGCCGCTAAGGGTACATGTAGGGTACATTTGAGGTAGTTTTTAGCTTTTCTCTACGGAAATTCTGAATTTCAAGACAAATGATACATAGAGTACCTACCGGGTTTTCCGGCTTGCTTTACAACTTGGCTACCTCAGTAAAAATCACGTTATAAAGGTGCCACATTCCCTTTGATGGTTCAGTCCCCCGAGGTTTCAGCGTCCCTGTTGAACGGCCACCTCGGCGGCTCGTCTATTATGTAGAGCTGATGGAGGCGTTACTCCCGCCCGCGCCACAGCCTCGGCGCCGCGCCCGCAGTGGAGTTGTCAAACAAGCCAAAAGGACGTATTGTGAGACTCCCAAGCTCCCTGGGCCTAGATGCTCAAAATAGTATTTCCAGCCAGTTTGATGGCATTAACGGACACAGAGCCTGAAAGTGGTATTTTTATCACCTACTCAGGGCAGCTACCTAAATATGTTCGGCTTTTCAAGAGCTTTATTCATCGTTAACTCAGACGTTTTTTTTGCTTCCCTTCTATGTAGTTTTTCCGCCTTCGAAGCACGTGTTGACCCCCGTTTTATCATGCAGCGTACAACACCCCCTACTCCTTCATGAGACAGAACCTGAAATTTTAAACTAATAAGACACTTCGGTATGCTGTGGTGCTCTACCTGCAGGTTGGGGTGTCTGTAGATGCTGTAGAGGACGTCGCGCTCTGTGCCTCCCATGTAGGGGCTGTTGCCGGTGACCAGGGTGTAGAGGATGACGCCCATCGACCAGACGTCGCACTGTTGGCTGTAGGCTCGCTCACTCAGGATCTCCGGTGCTGAACACAGGTCAGCACCGGAAAGTCAAACGGCACGAGGTTCGTTTTAATATGATACATTCAGGGGCGTCGCCGCGGAATTTGCTGGGGAGGAGGATAGACCTCGGATTGGCAATGACGGGGGGGAAGGGGGCAAATTTTGATCAGATAGGTCGTCTTTGAAAACACTAAACAGCAGGGCATATTTAATTAAGATAAATAAAATGACGGACCACGAGGATGCACTTCAACACACATTTACATGCAGGTAAATATGTGCTGTGTTTGTTCATGTGGGAAATAGGGATAAAATGCAGAAAACCTTTTCGAGTCCTAAAAACGTCGGGGGGTATCCCCTCTGATTCGTGAGGAGGGGGCACGTCCTCTGTCCCCTCGCTTTCAACGCCCATGGATATATTGCTAACTGTTTTGACAGGAGGCGCAAGGCTAGATAAGAAAACGCCACGGATAAAGTTTTGCCTAATAGGCCCATTTCACTGTTTATTATTTTTTGGTGGCGTGAAATGATAATCATAGTGGTAAGCCCTGCAACGAAAATGAATCTTCCTTCATCCGGACTATTTAAGCGCATAGAGGATATAATTGAATAGGAATGTAACATAAAATGAGCCAACTCAATACACCCAACTACTTGCCTTGATCTCAGAAATACATCGGAAAACGTTTCGACATTATCCGTCATAGATGTCTATTTTGGAAAAGGTGAAATAGTCTGAACCGGAGACAAACCAACTCTCATGGGAGTCAGCTGGAATAATTCCTGTCTACACTTTAACTCGTGGTGCCCCTGTGTTCATTTAATTACATATGTTGACATAAAGGATTCGATAGTCTAAAATGCAGTGAGATCGATCAAAAGGTACAAGATAGAAAAAAAACTGGTGGATCCATAGGAGGTAAGATGTTTATCGCCAAAATAGACAAATTGAAACATGCTGATCTGGCGCCAGTACCGAATGAAAGGTAAAAATCTAACATCGTTTTTATCATCTACAAGAACAAGTTGAACACACACTTTAGCTGATTCTGAATTGATAAGCTCAACCTCAATTTATACCTTCCTAAATATTCTGCAATAAACAACAACTCTTCGTAGGAAATCAGACAAACAAGGGTAATGACAGAAATGGATAACCATAAAGAAAAATGCATGAGGAGTTAAAAAATAATAGTAGCAGGGTGAGCCAAGGCGATAAATACCTCGGGCCCTATTGCCTTAATAATTTGTTCATCTACAACATAACAAGGGTAAGAGAATAACTGTGGTTAATTCACCAGGATCTGTTCGCAGAATAGACGTCAGAGAACGTCCGGGACACACTCCCATATTCCTTGTACTCTGCTCTATTTTTATTTTTGTTGGACGTTTCCTGCTTAACCCGCGCCCCACCGGGGGTCCAGCGCCACCTTCGCCCCACCGGGTGGGGGCCATCGATGGCCCCCTTTAACTCCGAAAATATGGGCGATAGCGCAAATCTGCAAAGTGCAATAGAAAGCTTGCGTGAATTCAGTAAGAAATTACTTTACATGTTTTAGTGCTCAGGTCAATTGTTTGACCTCCAGAGGTCAAATTAGGTCAAGATCGGCTATTTTCACTCAAATATGCAATGCTTAAGCAAACTGGGCATAACTGGTATGCCATTAGAGCTATTGAGGTGTGGTAAAGTACATTTGATAGGAAATTGTCAGTCCTTTTTCCGCTATCTGAAGCGTAAAGGCCTCCCGCCAGTGGTTTGACCTCCAGAGGTCACCTCGTGACCTAACATGACCTGAGGTCACGAAATGTCAGAAAGTGACCTTGCCGTATATCAAATGAAAGCCAATGACAAGAAAAATACGATGGTGTTTGTTTCAGCGCTCTAGCTTATATAGGTCAAAAGTTATTGTCAAAATACTGTTTTTGACCCTTGGTGACCTTGGATGACCTTGGAGAGGTCAAAGGGTAAATATGGCCCCTGGAATCCGTGAAAGGGTGTCCAAGAACGCTTTTCTGATCAAGCTGAGCATTTTCAATCGCTTTTGTGACTTTTAGATCATAAGACAGCTTTCCCCATGCATTTTTCAATGAAGTGAGGTGACCTTGGTTGACCTCGTCTGGTGAATTGACCTTGGGTGACCCGGGGTAAAAAAATTCATGGATGGTGGCAAAATGATGCAGTGAAAGGTAGAGCTCTCAACCGCGGTGCTGCGCCTCTTCGTTTTTCTGCTATCTCTGAAAAACCTTCGGGGGGGGCATCGATGGCCCTCCCGGTGGGACGAGGGTTAAAGAGTTCGTGAATTCAGCACTCGCAAGGTATTGGTAATCATTTCCCGTAGACGAGACTGTAATTCCTTTCATTGGCGGACGCAGGGGGGGGGCATTCCGGCCATGGCCCCCCAAGCGCTGGAGGGGGCCAAACTATCTTTTGGCCCCCAAAAGGCCGGATAAATTTTTGAAAAAAGGTGTTTACTCTAGGTCTGTCGAGCAAAAAAATATTCGCTCCCACCCCCCCCCCAGGAGAGCGATCATGTACTTGGAGAGGTAGCTTATACTAGGTCTGTCAAGCACCCAAATTGCACGTTCCACCCCCCCCCCCAGGAGGCTAGGCAGACATGGGTTTGGCCCCTCCCCGCAAAACTAGGGTCTGCGTTCGCCCCTGATTTCTTCGTGCTCAAAACGACTGACCTTCAATAACTTCAAGATCAAAGCTTGTGCGGCTGATCAATCTGATAACCAGAGTGAATTGAGGTAAAGTCATGCTTAACATCATGCACGCAGCAACATTACATTTCCCGGAATGTGCCATTAAGCTAGTTGTTATTACAGCCACACTGTCATATATGGTATGTATGTCATATATGTCACACTGTCATACATGGCCGGCTTTAACATATGGTAACCTAAATTTACCAACTCCTGGTCGATCGAAAAGGTCAAACAATAATGAAAATAAGAACAAACACTTAAAAAGCACGGCAAAATTGTATTTGTGGAAATGTAAGGTTAAAATACGGTACAAAAATATACTAGATGGGGGCCGGTTACTAAGGGGGCCTCCCGACCTGTGGGCTCCCCGACAGTTGTCGGATCCCCCTTGACAGAATCCTGGCTACGCCACTGTTAGTGTTAGATTCCACATTATATATCGTGTTATTTATGAGAAAATATTCCTGACGAAACAAAACACCGCGAAATAGTTGAACGTTCAAGTAGCTGCCATGAAAATAGGAATTGGCTTAATACAATTAATTTTCATTCACGACGATTTCAGCAGTTTGTGACGCATCCAAATCGAGCTAGATGAAGACATTATGTACAGAGTGTCCCAAAATTTCGCTTTCGCACAAACTTAGTACAACGTTGACGATGTTCTCCCTGATTTTAGTGTTGGAAGAGTTTTGCGGCATGACCAATTAGATCAGTTTCCTACATTGGCGGACGCAGGGGAGGGCATTCCGGCCATGGCCCCCGCAAAGCGCTGGAGGGAGGGCCAAACTATATTTTGCCCCCACCCAAACGCCGGAGAAATCTTTTGAAAACTGTGTTTACACTAGGTCTGTAGATCAAAAACATATTCACTCCCCCCCCCAGAGCGATCATGTACTTGGAGAGGTAGCTTATACTAGGTCTGTCGAGCACTGAAAAGGGTGTTTACACTAGGTCTGTAGAGCAAAAAAACTTCGCTCCCACCCCCCCCCAGGAGGAGAGGTAAACATGGATTTGGCCCCCAAAACTCGGGCCTGCGTCCGGCCCTGGCTTTCTTATACATATTAGCCAAAGTCAGTAAGCGTCCGAACTGTGCGTGACATCATGTCAGATATCAGCTTCCTGTCTTGCATCAGTCACTAATGTGGATTTCTGGAAAAGGCTTCGTCGATGTGATCGATCTGTTTTCGTGCTATAGAAATGCGTAGTTGGCATGACACGTGACATTGGGCAAAGAAGAATGGGCTGTCCACTAGACACATTAAAATTATTTCGGGGAGTATTTTTTTACAGGAAGCGCTGGTTGAAGAGCCATTTTGGGTCGGCTCTTGCTCGTCAGCCGAATGACCAGTAACGTCCGCGTAAAGGCAGCTGAATAACGGGGCCAGGGAGTGCGGACATTAGCCAAGAAATTGACGAAGAAGAGTAACAAAAGCAGAAATTTACAGCTCGACAATTCCGGAGCGCATTTGGAGCTTCAAGCCCTTGAAAAAAACACTTCAACGTAAAATTTCGGTGAAGATAACGCAAAATTTGGTTTTGTGTCTTCAATTTTGAGGAAAAGTAGCTGGGGAAAGGCTTTGCACGGATCATATGGAGGGACGTGTCTGACTTCGAAATCCTGCACTCCTTGAATCTGTAAAATGATAAAGTGGTATTTTTAACCAAAAATTTAGTATGTAAGATATAAAAAACGAACAAAATTCACATAAGTCAGGCAATCCCTAACTACACTGATCTGGACTGAGAACTTAAGTATGTACTAATGCGCTGCACGTCGGATTAAGCGATGAAAACTCGCCTCCATTGTTGGAAAGTCATGTGCCAGAGAAGCTCACGTGCACACCAGGGGTTCAAATACTCGGTGTGGTGTGACCGCGTGCGTGTCCTTGATATTTCTGCGTGTTTGTGGATCCTGGGTGAGCAAATTAGCCTGCTCAGCTGGGACCGGTCAGTTGACCGGCCTGGCCGTCCTAGGTATACGCCTTTTTTGGACGTCCTAGGCCGGAAAAGGTGTATGCGAATGTCTGCATAAGATTATTTACGCTATCTAAATGATTAACCGAAAAAAGCGATAAAGTTACCAGGAAACCCGGCACTCCCACATTAGCCACGATGCTGCAACCGAAATAAGACGCCTTAAAATGCTAAATGTGCCCCTGAAGCTGGGCTAGTGGCACTGGTGGAACAACTTTTTGCTCAGCCCAGGGTGCAGCCTGAGCACACACTCACCCATGCAGTAGGGCGTGCCACAGAACAGGTCCATCATGTGGTCATGGTCACGTTTGTCCTTCACCTCCGCCAGTCCAAAGTCGGATAACTTTGCACGTGGCTGCTGCCTAGCAGCGCCACCTGCGTTCGCTTCGACAGACGGTGGCGCTGCCAGCAGAACGTTCTCTAACTTCAGGTCTCGGTGCACTATGCCTGTGAAAAATTTGTAGTCAGGAACTATTTCCGGAAAGGAGAGTCTGTCTGACGCAACCAGGTCATACAGAAAAAAACCAGCAAAGTGGAGGGAAGACTGACTGGAAAGAAACGCAACCTAAAGCTCAACACTTAAAGTATGATGGGACGTGCCATACGTAATATTTATATAATTTTTTAGTTTCGCAATGATAAGAAATCACATTCCACATAGAGAATTTTAAGTTAGCAGGATGCATAAAAACATTCTAAAAAATATCAGCCCTAAAACATGACCCCGAGGTAAAATCTAGAGACCAGTGACCTCAACTTGTTGCGTGTTTTTGTCCTAAATTTCGCTGTAATGATTTGCGATTTCGGCACACTTCGAAGGCTCCCGTAATTCCCAGGATAACCGCTCCGTCAGCAAGAAGTGAGGGGGCCATTCAGTCTTCAGCCTCCTACTGGCAAATAACTTTACTCTTTAGAAAACAAAAGCTTATAGGACGATGACTACTTGTAAACTTCCGCGCACGCTGGCCGCAAAATTTTCCAATTTTTACCGATCTGACCAAAATCGAGGTAATTTTGGACGAAAATAAAGAAACGGCCCTGCACTCCTCCTATTAGTTCATTTGTTTCTTGAGCATAATCAGCAACAGGTATGACACCCAGATATAGCTGATGTCAAAAGGATAAAACATCACAGTGAGTATTTACAATCATATGCACGCAGTAAAATATTAAGGCGGATAAATGAGTAAAAATGAGACAAGGTAAGATAGTAAAATGGTAAAAAATTACAATTTTAAAAGGAAAAATAAAAACATGGATATGAACCCCGAGAAGCTACATTCCGGCGCGTATGCTGCTCGGGGTCGTTTCGAAGAGCCTGACAGCTGGACCCCAGGACCTGCGTTGCCTTTGACCTTTACAGCTGACCGTGTCGGTGGAGGTAGTGGATGGCGTCGGCCACTCCCGCCAGGATGTTCTTGGCGTCGCTCTCAGCAAGCCTGCCACGATCCCGGCAGAAGGTGCCCAGCTCACCCCGCTCACAGAGCTCCAGAATCAGGTACACGTTCTGGCAGCGGAATGAATAGTGTAATGGAAATGGTGTTATGGAGCCCAGGAGCTGGCATGTCGAAATATATTGGCAATCAAGACTCATTCGTCGCTTCCATCTCAGCCGTTAAGGGCTATAACACAGCCGGCCCCAACGCAGGAGATAATCTTATTGAGAAAAAGTAGAACAAATGCCTATCGCATGCTTTGGCTCAGTTCATAAGTTTTCGACAAACATATTATTCAGCCTTCTGAAATCTGCTAATCGCCACGAGCCAAATTATGAACATCAACAACAATATCACATCACAAGCTCTTCACCCTAGGCTGCACCGAAATTGTTTCTTATCATCGGATTGATTTTACTCCACTGGCACTAACCTCCGGTGTCTCGAATATTTCTCTCAGGTAGACGATGTTGGGATGCTCCACCAGTTTCAGAACTTGTATCTCCCGGCTGAGAAGAAGCATTTTTAACTTATTCTGCAATCAAGTGACAAAGGAAGGCAAAAAAGCGTGTAAATATAAGATAATTCTTTGAAAATCTTGAGTTCAGGGATTTTTTAAATATAACACATATACCTAAGCCACTTAAAAACGGTTATCCTGTTTTGCTTGTTCAGGCAATGCTTTACGAACTAAAGTATGGTACCTCATCCGCGTCGGAATAGAGGGGAAGGGGCAGCGGATATGGCCCCATTTTTCCTCCGAAGGCTTGTATCTTTAAGACAAATTGGATAGGAATTATACAATTGTGTAAGCAGCCTGTGTGGAAGGCACGAATGAGCCAAATCCGATAAGTTTTTGATTCTAGATGAGCAAATTTCTTGTTCGCGACGGGTTAAAGATTGACTGCTTAACTCACTTTTTTGCCGGTGGCAGTGGTGTGGATTTGCATCTCTTTGGGGGTGCCCGGGCGCCCCCAATGAAACGTTGAGCTGGTGCTAAAATTTCCTTTAAATTTAATTATGATTTTCAGGACTTCAAACTGGTTTGATTTGATTCATCAGGCTTGTGTGAGGGCCAACAATAAGACAACTATCTGTTTTTGCGCTATGGTTACTGGTATTCTTTCAAATTTGGACACCCCCAGTGATTTTCGGAAATCCACACCCCTGGCCGGTGGCAATGCTTATGCGGTACCTATTTCTCTCTCACCCAGAGTAGAGGGTGTCAAGAGGGGCTTAGTCGTGCTTGAGGCTTTGTATCTCCCTTACCTTTAATGTGATAGGGATGGAATATTCGTGGTGATTTTGTGAATAGTTGTGTACCCGCTCTCAAACGAATTGAATTTCGTGCCCATTTCTTGGAGCAGCGCCATTTGGTGCAGAATGGTGTAAAACTCATATTTCCCCAAATAATCCGGTAAGACGGTTTTTTGCGTTTAGTGTATCTTGTACAAATAATTTTCACATAAAGCTTCACATCACCACTTCGGGGTAATTAAAAACTTATATCCCATAGTTCATTTTGATGTCCCCCGCAGTAGATAATGGAAATTTTGTTTTCTCAACAGGACCAAAAACTGTCAGGAACACTTCACACATTTTCCAAAATTTCAAGCAAAAACCATAGCTTACGTATTCGCGCTTTGGCACTTGGCAAAGGACGAAATGATGCACCAGAGTAATTGATTGGGGCTCCGTACCAATGGTAATTTGGCCCATATAGCCTCTGCCCCTTTACCTATCATGTTTGACTTTCAACCATCTCGTTACCATTTCCCATCGGAACAATTGATATTTTCAAGTAATTGTTACGGTACTAAGCAGTAAAATTACAATAGTGTTTTAGGTAAAATAGTAAAACAAGCTAAAGTGTACCTGTACAAAACACTGTCTTCAACCGTAACAATGAAAAATCGACTAGGTTTTGGAATAGTGACTACAGGAAATGTAGCTTCTACCATGAATGTGGTCAGGTTCTGTCTAGCCTTCAGAGTAGCTCTGCAATTGTTTACTTAGAATATATCGTATCATTTGAGGACTTAGGGGTACATACTAAAAAAAACTGTTGAGTGAAGCAAAGCTAGATCCATTCCAGAATTAACGTGACTGGGGTCAATTCTAGTCCCGTCATCTACAATTTCTGATATAATTCAACTCACGCCGCTTTTGGGAACCACTTTGGCGGCCCACACCTCGCCGGTTTTGCGTTCAGTAGCGGTCCAAACAGTGCCGAAGTTGCCACGTCCTAGCTGGGTTCCCAGCTCGTACTTCTGGCTGACCTGGTCCGGCGAGGGTATCCGGCAATGGGGCACCGACTGCGCGCGCAGACCCCGCAACCGCCAAGGAGGAGCACCTCCTCCACCTCGACCCTCACCAGTCCGGGGACGGGCGGACGACGCCGTGGTCGACATTCGAAGACTTTCAACTTGGAGAAGCCGTTTTGGACAAGAGGAGATATGGCGGATAATTCTACATCATCAGGAGAGGCAACATTTTCAGTGATTAGCTTCAGCTCACAGCCATTTGCTCTTCCTCACTGTCTGTTGGCGGTATGGTTGTCCCAGGTAACACAAAGGGGTTGGTGATGTAGGATGCTGCAGACTATATCACACCAGGGCTTACATTTACTTGACGATTGTTGGACATCATTTAATTTTTGAAATCAGGGACCCTAGCTCTAATATTTTAACTCTGCACATCCAAATTATATGATAGCCTAGACAACTTTACCGACCCCACAGACTCCCAAGATGACCGACTAACGAATTCTAGCATTCTCAAGTCTGTTAGATTAAGACAGTAGCTTCACGTGACAGACTTAATGGTGATTCCACGCGTTTCTTTGGAACATCATGCTCACTTGCATTTACTTTTCAATCAGGTTGGGGACTTGGTTTGAATTTGGTTTGAAATTTATTTCTCTGTGATTGGCTTACTTTTAATACCGATTATATTGCATTAATCAAGATGGTTGTAGAGAGAGAGAGAGAGAGAAAAAAGAGAGAGTAGAAAATTAAATTGCAATGTTTGTGTTATATGTTCTTGAACCCGGGCGGTGATGTGAGACCATGCCTAATTTTTCAACGCCTTCATGTTTTCAGTGCTTTCAGTGATTTCGCAGCACCTTTTAACTTCGTCTTCATTAAGGACTTTGAATATGTTTCAGTATCTTGATCATGCGTGTTCTCGGACTCGGTAACAGTGGATTCCATTTTATATGTATAGATAAAGTTGTAAACGTAAAAGTTCAGTTTAAGCTTCCGTTATACCTATATATTACCCAATATTAAATTTCAGTAATACATCCTCAATGCAAAAGCTGGAGCTGAAGGAATGGTCTTAAAATTTAGACATTTTGAACACACTAAAAAACCTAGCCATTCAAAAACTGTCACTGCTCGAAATAATTTATTTAAGGCTGTTTGATGTTTCATTTGTGTCCTCTCCCATCGTAGTACCAAAATTTCAGTACGCTGTATTGTTTTGGTCAACACAGAAATTTTGGCCTGAAAAATCAACATGTATAAACATCTGCATATACATCTATATTGGACCCGTAAAGTCTTTCTCTTGCTAGGATTCAATGCACTATGAGGTGTTTGCTTTTTTGGGAATGCAACATGATACAGCCGTAATTATAGGACCATTGTAATCCTCTCATTAATACAAATTGAATGACACATGACTTCACTATGCAATGTGAAATTCAGAGTTTGACCTGACACTAGGCCAATGAGTCGACCCGAAAACACATGGTGTGGTCATGACGTAAATAATCGAACTTGCAGTGACAAAACAAACACCATGATGTTGAAATAAAATTATATCAATCTTTACAAAAATATTTACAGGGTAACGTATTCAAATTTACTTATTCTACCTCAGATGACCTCGAGAAGGTTACGAGTAGTTCCTTTTTAAAGTCACCCTAAGTAATGGGTCGGGAACTCATGATCCTGAAGTTTTGAAGTCGATCTGAGCAGTGCGGACTGAAACACAGGCATTTCAAAATGTTCCCATGTGCTTACACATACGCGTCGGAAAAGGGGGGCCAGGGGGCCTGGCCCCCACTTTTGGCCAAACATTTCACGATCTCAGTCAAAATGAGAGAAAGCCGGACATTCTTATATCCAGCCGCTGCGGAAGGCAACGAGGAGTCCAAATTCGAACAGTTTTTGATCCTGATGTTAAAAGTTTTTTGTCAGCATCAGGTTGAAGTTTGGCTCGCCCCCCACTTTTTTCCGGTGGCGACACTCATGTGCTTACAATCGGAGGCCATGACCCGTACATGACCCTAGGTCACCGATATAGAAAATCTCGTTACCACATATTGTTTTACTCGGTGGCATTGTTATGTGCTATTGGCTTCAGATCAAAAGATTTCACCCTTCACTGTCATCTATACAACACACATCGCCAAACTCTTCTAAAGCAACTAACAGTCTATAATGCAGACATCCGACAAGCACAAACAACACACTTTATGAACATTCTTACACAGGGCACAACACTTCACGCCGAGCAGGGTCGGGCCGTGGCCGGAGCAGTCCAGGACTTCATTGTCGCCGCGCTTAATACGCGCAACCATTCGTTGTCCGGGGGAGGCGGCGGCGCTTCACCTCTGTATGGGTAGGGAGCGTGGGCCAGAAGTGACTGTGGCGGCGACAATTGTCAACGTGTGTTTGTTTATTTGCTTATTTTGATCACTGATTTTTTAAATTTATCTACTGAGGATGTTTGGAGAGGCGCTTGGATATAAGTTTCGACTTTTGCGCCAATCCAATTTTTACTTTTTTTGTATTTTTTGTGTGAAAAATTAGATGTCAATAAAAATGCATTCCACTCCATAAAACATACTCTCACTGGTGCTACTTTGGATATTTTTAGATGTCTGGTTACTTGACCTGACTTGGTAACCTGAACTAACATGACCTGGGCGTAAAATTTTCAGGAATGTGCAAGAAGAACATCGAAGAGCTGTGCAAAGTACGGCGATGCTGTGCGTCACTGTTTTCCGGCCATCCTGGAAAAACCTTAGGGGGGAGAGACTCCCACCAGGGCGAAGGTTAACACTGTGAAACATTTATTTGTTGATAATTTCTTTTTCCTGAAGCACTCCACTAGGACTTTGCCTTACCCAGGTTAGGGGTTACCAAATCACCATTTGCGATGCCTAGTGCATCTTTGTAGGGGGGGTGCCGGGGCACCCCAGAAGATATAGAAATACACACCCCTGGTTATGCGTAAGGAAATTGAGATGTAGGGGAAAGTGGGGTAAGATACCCAGGGTTTAGGAAAATCCGGATTATAGAATAACCGCGGTACCAACAGCGCTGCTTTAGATGCCAAGTCGTGGTATGATCATTTATCTTCCTTATAAAGTCGATGAAATTGCTGATAATTATCATATGTTCTAACTATTATGATTTTACTAGAGGCTTGCAAAGGGGCGTCTTACCCCATCGGGTGGGTAAGACGCCCCTGGGGCTTGGTAAGATGCCCCACCCCTGGGGATCTTACCCCATTTTGGTATATCGTTGATGAAGTAGCTTTTTGTAGTTCTTAGCTTCATTGGTAATCATTTAAGTATTATTCAGAAGTCAGAATGTATTTAGAAGCATCCACACACATTGATAAAACGTGTACCTAGGTGGTTTTTCATGTTTCTTCGTCAAATGATAAAACAAAGTTACGTAAGACTCACGATAAAAACCAAGGATAAAGGCATACCATAAAAGTAATATAAAATCACACACACTCACAAACAACGAAGTACGAAACGAAGTAGGTGAACTGGTACGAGGTTTCTGGGAACCTCCCCTAAATCACCTGCCTTGTCTTTTCTGTGTTCTCTTTGCTTCAAGTCCCCATTTTATAAAAAATATGGGCCAGATGTTGTTAAGTACAAAAACATTCACTTCAGAGAGCAAAAATGGCTTGTGGTGACTCGAAGCTTCCTCCCACTAACCGTTACAGACTCCCAGTCTATCATTTATGGCGCATAGCCACCTTAGCATTCTCGTCAAGGCACACAGGCCCAGCCTTCCCAGGCAGTACACTCGATCTATTCTTTGCACGAGAGAACTGAACTCACTCCGCAGATGAGGTATCTGGTATCGTCATGCCCACTGTCTTTCTTTCCTTATACCACTTTTGCCTGCCTCGTCTACGTCTTTTTAGATACATTTGCTTTCGCAACCCCTTTCACTAGTCTATCTTCCAGAGCCTTTTTATATGCATGTTGTTGCAAGTTCGGCTTTTGGAGTCGGAGTCTCGCTAAAGTCATCAATGGTCTTGTCACGGAGACCCTAGCCCTACCATTGGAGCGAGCAACTCCTGTAATGAAGATTTGATTTAAGTCAAAGTTAAACATCCCACAAACCACAAGGACGGCCGCCCCGCTCAGGTCACCCTCTCACCAGTCAGTTGCCAGCCGACCTACGTCGGGTTAACTATTGAGCGCCGGAGCGTCTCAGGGGAACCGATCCCAAGCCTGGATATGCACTGCCACTGCACGTTCCTGAGCAGCGGGCCGGAGCCCAAAGCTCTACCAACTGGGCTACTGGGATGGCAAATGTAGGGACGACATAAGAGATCAGGTACGGAGCTTAGCAGGATTAACCATGTGGAATATTTCAGGTCTAGCTCATTCATAGGCGAATCCAGGGTAAACAGTTCAGCCATAGCCCCTTTCTAATTGGCCAAAATTGACCGATTTCGGCCAATTTCGTTTAAAATATGTTTTACGGTTTTTTCATTTTAATTTAATTGTTTTGCGCCTCCACCACACCAGTTTGATCTGAACCCGCCATGAGGTTATCTCCGATTGAGGCATCAGGCTAGGTCCGGTGAACTCCCAAACAATTGTCTCAAGGTTTTTAATGATTGAGCTGGGATTAGCTTTATCGAATGAAAGCACCAACCACAGAATTTTGCTGTTATGGGATTCCTTGCGTTAGTAGCCTGGGTTCAGGTGCGAGGCCTTCAATTGGAAAGGTTAGTCAAAAAGCGACATATTGAAGTGTGCTCTTATTTAACACGTACGATCATGCGCGTCGAAAGCCTAGGACAGGAACGGGAGGACGTATCCCCTAACTCGCCAGTCTGTGAGGACGTCTCCCGACAAGTTTTGGGAATCGACCTAGGTTTTTATTGTTTCTCTATTACCTACATGTTTTGACCTACGTAAATTTTTTCATGAGCTTCATGGGCATTAGCTTTTCAAAGACGATCAATTTAAAGTTCACGTCCCCCTGTCATCACCAGTCCAGGGTCCGTAGCCCCCCAGTAACAATTCCGTGGCGCTGCCCGTGGGTAAGGTTTGGACTAACCCCAAGTTTAAAACACAGTTGTTTACTCTAAGAAATGGCGTTATATTGCTCTGGGTAAAGACGCGCCCTTTCCACCGGGAAAGTTGCCCATGGGGCATCTTACCCCATTCGTTGAGGCGGCATCTTTCCCATCAGTACCCAAACTAGATAAAACCTAAAGGGCAAAATCATACAATTAATACACTCTAGGAAATGCTCAGTTAATGAGTTGAATGTGCCATCATTCGTAATGCGAAATCAAACAAAGCACGCATCCAATACTCTTGGAGATATCTTCAACCTATGTGGGCAATTTTTTCTTAGAAAAACATCTAAATAAAGACTTATCCACCAACTTGAAGCAAATCGCAGGAGGGAACTGAATTTTTGCACAAGAAACAATCGAACCCCCTGCTTTCGACCAAGAACCATATTATTTACCAGTGGTGGCCCGGATTGCCAAAAGAGGGGATGGGGCGTCTTACCCAATGGGGCATCTTACCCCACTCTCCCCTAAATCAATCAATTAATTGTGGCCTCTGGTTTTTAATTAACCATCACAAGTAATGGAAAGAACAAATATAATCATTGTAAATCGAATTGGGTGAGCGACATAATTAAGAGTCTGGTAAATACAACATTCGGATCAAGGGCGGACGCAGACCCGAGTTTTTTTTTGGGGGGCAAACCCATGTCTGCCTCTCTTCCTGGGGGGGGGGTGGGAGCGAATATTTTTTGCTCTACAGACCTAGTGTAAACACCTTTTTTCAGTGCTCGACAGACCTTGTATAAGCTACCTCTCCAAGTACATAATTGCTCTCCAGCGGGGGGGGTGGGAGCGAATATTTTTTTGCTCTACAGACCTAGTGTAAACACCTTTTTACGAAAAATTTTCCGGCGTTTGGGGGGCAAAAGATAGTTTGGCACCCCTTCCAGCGCTTTGGGGGGCCATGGCCGGAATGGCCCCCCTGCGTCCGCCAATGATTCGGATTGATCCTGACTTACACTTCGACGCATTATTTTATACGTAACACATCAATGTATGTAACAACCAGTTTTTAAACGTCGTATCTCATAAGCTTGGTCACTTTTACAGTCTTTTACAACAATACGAAGCATAAAACTCCAAACGCTTCGATTCCATGGAGTGTCATTTTTAAGAATCTAATTCGCATTTGGGCATCCCTGGTTGTGACCAGCTAGTACTAAGGTAAACCTTGAATTTCCCTCGGAACTGTATAGGAGACGTCCTCGACCGTGCTCAACTGTGTTTAAGCCGTACCTTCCTACTGTTAAGGTGAGGACAAGGCCATATGGTATTATGCAGTGTCGCGTCCACCCTGTGTTGTCGGCTTGCAGAGACGATTCAGTCACTTGGATACTTCTGCCTCAATAGGAGTCTCCCGAGATTGACATTACGTGAGCAAATGGATGTGAATTAGCGGTGAGCAGGAATCGTTTTATTCAATACCCTTGCTGCCCCACGACTTCTACTTCTGACTCACACTATTTCTGTGATGTATAAAAAAGTAATCAATTCTCATTTTCTCTCCTGTTCCCTAAAAATAACCCTGGATAAGTCGACGAATACTTGGGCACTGCTCTGGGACATTTCCAGACTCACCCGTAGCGTAGGAAATACCCGAACCTGTTTCAGCACAGACAGTCCTGCGGCGGAAAGGTCAGAGGTCACCGCTGGGTGGCGCGGATCAGCGAGTCACGGCAGGTCACCGCAGGTCACCGCCGCAGGGCGCGGGACGGGGCATGGATGGTGGGAACGGCCCAGTTGTAGCGTAGAGATGAAGACACTCCAATTAGGGGGTCGTAGCACCAACGGGCTGGTTGATTTGGCGGTCTCGCGCTGAGTTATTTGTCTCAAATGAGGTACGACTAAGGCCTGACCTCACGAATTCCCAAGCTGCGCCTGATGGTTTCCAGGCGCCGTCTGACACCTCAGTAAGACCCGGAAACATTATACCTGACATGATTAAAATATACTATTATGGTTAAGAGGTCAGATCTGGTTCAATAAACATGTGTCTGGTATAGACAACGTGTTTATTGAAGCTATAGACAGTTACAAACGAGGTGGGTATCACATCGCTTGTAGAAAGCGTGCTATAGCTCGATAGCTAGTCATCACCTAAATATCACCATCTGGCCCGCAATCAGCCTTCAGTGCTCACTGATTGCGGGATAAACATTCGCTACTGTTCGCTGGTTAGCACAGGTCTAGAGCTTGACGGTCAACCGAGTGAAGGACTTGGCGAGCACACCTCGCATAACTCCCTTAATCAAGGGAAGTCAGTCACCAAGCTATTGTATCTTTGAAATTTATTGGAAAAAGGTCAACCAAGGTCAGCAGCCTCATCAAAGGTCAGGCAAGGTTACTGGCCGTACAGGACTCACCTGTGTAATCAAACAAAAATGTTTGCATATGCTGCTAGCATCAGTATCCGGGCACGTGGATGAACCTCAGGTGACTTATTGACCTTGGGCCTTCCAAAGTCAGTCAATGTCAGTGACCTGAAATGATCTAACTTGATATTGTAACAATATTTGTCGAAGCATTCAAGCGCATAGGAAGTCATCTGATTCTGAAGCTGCTCGAATACTCTGGAAGGTTAAAGTTACGAGTTTATATTGGATTTGAAGTGTCACTTTCTGGCTTTTTAAGACCTGAGGTATTACATTGCACGTTCAGTACATTGCAAATGTCTCAAAACACGATCCTGTTGTATAACATCACTGGATTGCGGCGCAAGACCGCGTTGTGAGTGTGTTTTACGTGGTTTTTGCATGTTTCGGTCATGTATGTGGCCTCTCAATGTCACCAATCGATCTAGAGTCAAAACAAACTACACATACCATCGGAGAGTTCAGGTGATAATAAGCACACACTGCAACGCTCTGTTTCTTTCTATCTTTCTCAGCTCCCAAATGGCTAACGGGGTCAAATCGGATGGAGAGGGGGGGTAAGTAGACTCACTCGCCCCTTAATGAACGAGGCTGCAAAATACCTCCCGTAGACTTCGGGTTGAGAAGAGAGCACATGTTGTACTGGTCCCATGGATCCGCAATAGTTATTGTTGCTTTCAAGCATCCTTACCTGACGATTGCAACGCTTGCTTGCCTCACCATCTTCCATCTGGGCCGCGGCACTGAGCCGGCCGCTGAGTAGTCACCACGCTTCGTATGTTCTCACACGGACGTTAATCAGCTGGTGTTTACCTCTCAACCCTGTCGCCAGCGTTACCGTGCACGCCGACCTGGGCTGTGCGGCGCCTCGGCCGTGAACGTGACTCATGGGTGAGTACAGCAGCACCACCACCGGCGGCTGCCGTCCCACAATCAGCGAAGTTACCCGGAGTTACCAGACAGGGGGCGGTTGAAGCGCAAAGGTCAGCTAACTCGGTACTGAGCCACCTGGCCTGTTTCAAAACTGCGTCAGCCTCGTTCAAAAGACTTCACCACTTCAGGAGGCTGGTCAACTAAGTAGGCTGTGGGTGCGTGCCTGTTGGAAGTGCAGTGTGCTGAGCTCTGAGCTTCACTCTTCGCCACGGACCGCTGCACATTGACCTAGGCGTTGTCAAGCTGTAATAGACTTAGAAGAAATAAGTTAAAATGGAATAAATAAATAAATAAATGAATGAATTCTGGTTAAGAGGTCATACCAGCATTTAAAAAAGAATACAATAGCTCTTGAGCAGCGTAAGACATAGGCAGATCCAGGATTTCTGATTGGGGGTGGATGGTCGGGAGACGCCATCCGGACCAGGGAGGGGGAGGCACCGCTTTTGGACGACAGGTCTAGCAGGACGGCGCCAAACTCTATTGTGGGGGCGCCGGTAGTCGCATCCTGAGGAAGCAGCATTTCAGGGGTCGTAATCGGCCTTTCAGGAGGCACCGGTGGTCGAAATGGGGGAGGGAGTACCCCTTGCCCCCTGGATCCGCCCATGGCGTGGAACAGGTGCAAAGCTGTTTGAGACTAGAATTGCTGTGATTCTGTTAACAAAATATCTAAGGGATAGAAACCATTAAAGGATGGTCCCGGGAGCAAGAATGACTCCCAGTTTGCATGCAAACAATATTTGCTGTGCCTCGTCTATAACAAGCCACCGCATTTTACCAGTGGATACGCTGCAACGCAATTTTTTTTTTTTCCCCCCAACCCTTTTTTTTTTTTTTTAATTTTTTTTTTTTTTTTTTTTTTTTTTTTTTTTTTTTTTTTTTTTTTTTTTTTTTTTTTTTTTTTTTTTTTTTTTTTTTTTTTTTTTTTTTTGTTTTTTTTTTTTTTTTTATTTTTTTTTTTTTTTTTTTTTTTTTTTTTTTTTTTTTTTTTTTTTTTTTTTTTTTTTTTTTTTTAACTTTTTTTTATTTTTAATTTTAAATAAATTTATTTTTTTTTTTTTAATTTTTTTTTTTTTTTTTTTTTTTTTTGTTTTTTTTTTTTTTTTTTTTTTTTTTTTTTTTTTATTAAAATTTTTTTTTTTTTATAATTTTTTTTTGTGGTAATTTTTTTTTTTTTAAATTCACTTTTCTCCAAAAGTGGTGTTTTGTAGGTGGGATTAAATGTAGTTCATGCAAGACGAATTTATCGCTCAGTGGAGCTTGAGCACCACGTCACATTCCAAACGTCACCTCATA
The DNA here is from genome assembly GCA_034440635.1 of Lepas anatifera. Taxonomy (NCBI): domain Eukaryota; kingdom Metazoa; phylum Arthropoda; class Thecostraca; family Lepadidae; genus Lepas; species Lepas anatifera. The sequence continues at coordinate 424,769 of JAOTON010002264.1, read as the reverse complement.
CCACGTGACCACCCAGGGAGGGCGTCTACCTCAGTTCAAATCCCATTATGAGGGTGTTGCATTCTCTTTAAGCGTTATGCTGTACCAGCGCTCATGAGGCGGCCGGGTCTTCTGTTGGGACGCCCTGTGATTTTTTTATAATTTAACCAATACATGAATCAATGGCACGGATTCAGGTGCGTGATCAGCTAAGCACAACTATGCGTTTACCTTTATTTGTACGGGAGCCGCACAGAATGAAAGCAGAGACAGTCCCAGCCATCAAACTGGTGCTTGTAAAGGAATGAATAATAACGGTATCAGTGGCGGATACAAGGGGCTCCCCCCCCAATGTCTTAGCATCTGTAGTAGCTGCATAGCCGGAGGCTGTTTGAGGTAATGACCGGGGGAAGGCTTGAGCCCCCCAGCCCTGACCATCCAAAATGAAGTCATGGATCTGTCATCGAATGCATTAACGTAGAAGAGAATTAGCTCTGACTATTCATAACCGAAATGCAGCCCTTGCAAAAGTGCCAACATGGATGTTATGGAATGTGTTGTATACTTGCTGGGGGCTTACTCGCGTTCGCGTGACCATAGAGCCCTTGAGTTCGCGTGCACGTGTACCTGGCAGAGGCCCCGGTCGTCCTCTGGAACGTCCTTGCAGTGTGGTGACGAATGTTGCGGGGGCTGGGCGAGACATGAGGCTGCATAAGGCAGCAGCGAATCACTCAAACGCCTCTGCAGGGTTGGAACTGCAGCTGGAACGTTCGGGGGTGAACCAGGAACTGTAGCTGTGGTGGCACACCAGCTATCTTAGCGTCAGGATACAGCTTTGAACGTCGAAACTTGCCAATGGACAGGCGTGCCCAAAAACTAATTCAGGGAAGCTTTTGCCGCCGCATGTGGCCCCTGAATACAATGGCTAGGCTGGATGACACATTGTCAAGCTCTCGATGGCCACGTGCTCCCTTATATAGCCGGGGAACGCGCCGTGGCCGAGGTACGTTTCGTAGGGTGGGGGTCTTGGAACAGCGGTAGCCTTGGACAATTATATTTGGCTCGAAATATCTGCTTCTTTAGGGGGTACATAACACTTCTATGATTAGATTCGTACTACGATCTGGAATTTAGTAACATATGCAGAAAACTTGGTTGAAAATGTAATTTATTCGAAAGTACGGCGCGAGTGGGGAAATGGTTTGTTTTCAAGGGACTTTAAGTCCGCCTTTGAAAAAGGCGGAAAAGAGTTCACAATTGTGAACCCTTTTCCGCCTCCGCCCGGCGGTCTGCGTACTCTCGAATACACACTGCACAATAACATAGAATAGACGGGGAGCGAATGGTTTTGTCTCAGGAAACTCCTAAATTTCTCGGATAATGATCGCAGTTGGGACAAACACACTATGAAACCGTGAAGATTTTTTAATGCATACAATACTAATCAACAGATCAAATCCAAAGGGGTGGTGTCACATTCCCTACAAGCGAAAGACGGAAGGTAAGGATGAAGCACCTGTAAAGGAAACCTTCACAGCTCACCTACTATGTCCATATGTTGAAGAATAGGGCAAATACACGGCGTATAAGCAAATATTTGACATTCTTATTGTGCTATTTTAGTTTGGAAACAGCATCATGGAACGAAGCTGGAAAAGATGGGATGTAGATAAATGATGCAAACATCCGTACACTCTGTAATCAGTCAGCTTTTAAAACATGATAGCATAAATAAAAGATAAATGCTGCTGGCATTGAACGGTCACGGGTGGTCTGGGTGACAATTATAAAAAAATATTCAAGAATGTGCCTCAAACGATGGCCCGGAATTTTTCCAATGATCTATTGCCTACTTAAATATTTTGATGAATAACTGTGCCCGAATCTGCAATCACTTGAATTTACTTAATTTTACATCCAGGACTCGAACATATATTTGGTCAACTTAAACCTAACATCAACCTAACATGTGGTCAACCTAAAATCATGCTTCCCGGTGCATCACTGTGGAATCTTTGGGCTTTTGATAACTTCTTAGCTCAAATGAATTGAAGTAGGCATCTAGGTTTGGAAAAAAACTGAGCAAGAAATACATTTTTTATCATCAAATGTCATCTTGCAGCCGACGGAGCATTGATTGAACAGCAACCGACTACCGGGACCAGATCTCAAACTGCCGGGAAAACAGGATCTGAAACTGGGAAATCCGGATTTCCAGATTTATCGCTATGTCCTTATCGTATCAGTTCTGGCACCGAAGAGGCTGTAGCGGGACTGTGCGTGGGGTCGGTGCCATCGGTCTCCGTCTTTATCGCCTCCCGGTGCGTCTCATCTGCTGCTGCGGGGGCAGCGCGGAGCCGTGACTCAGCCGGCAGCAGCAGGCGATCCTGAAATACAGGGAGTGGCGCGTGCCGTCACCACCGCACCGGATCTGATGACGTCACGGCGGCAGCAGAAACGCCGCGGGGGTAACACGAGACCGGACGGAACCGGCACCTCCTGCCGAGACGGCCTGAGTGGTGTAGCTCCTTAGATGGTTGTCTGACAACGAAGTGTGGTCATCAATGGATGGAATACAATGTTATAGATATTTTTCAAAGCATAGTGCAATCAGAAGGGGTCTTAGTCTTTGTTCTTATGTCCTGAGGGGACAAGGCAAGTGAGCGAAATCTAGAAAAAAACGTTTTGAAGAACATTTTTTTGCGAGGCAGGCGAATTAGGGGATGATTACCTACTCGTATAGCTCCGCCGAGGTGGACATAACACTGATCTAAACATGAATGTGCGGAGTGCATCGTTACATAATTCTAAAAGAAATATGATTTTCAAATGCAACATCGTTTCTCTCATATACTGCTCGAATTTTTAACGCGAAAGTGCGGAATAAGCCGGTGTGTGTTTTATGGGTAGGCTTCCCTTATCAACCATCTGGAGACAACATGAGAAACGTTAGAAACTGGAGAAGAAAATTGAGTGTGGCTGGAGAAGGTGCTTTAGAGGAAAAATTTACTGAGAAATTAATAAACGTAAATTTTGTAAGTTCTAAAGCAGGCTCCAAAAATTTATTCGGGATCATAGTGCTTAAATGCCCAAGCCGTACATTTCTGTCTGGAAAGAAGATAATCTGGCGGATATAGTTGAATGGAATTCTGAGACAGGTTTTTACTGGTTCCGTGCGTAGCTGAGGGCGTCAGTAATATCCGTTCCTAGGCTTAGAGGGTGCTATTTTGCCCAAAGCTTCAACCCAATCCACTGGAACGCATTGGCAATCTTCATAGATCAGCTGATAACACGGGTTGCGTTTCTCATTCCCATGCTGTCGATGATTCTATAAGAATGCCCATAAGAAAACAAAGCGATTCATGGGGAGGCGTATACCGAAATAAAAACACCAGAAATTGGCACATTTCTGCGGTACCGGAAATGGAACTTGATTCTGGAGTTGTTTTACACCCTATTTACGCCGAAGAAAAAAGTGCACGCATGCATGCTGGGAGAATATTTGGGTCACCCACGTGGTGCACTGAAACATTCATTACCCAAGCAAACATCCTCCATATTTTCCTCATTCACAGCCGCCGAAAGCGGGGGACACGGGGGACGTGTCCCCCTACTCGCGAGTCAAGGGGCACGTCCCCCAAATTTGGGACCTTGTCCTATTTTTCATTTTCTGTCTGCTACCTTTGTGCATCTACATCAATGTGTTGGTTAAGTGCATCGTCGTTGGTGTTTCGTATGCAGTCAAAATTATGCAACTCAAAATTTGTTTCCCACCCCCCAGTCATCGTAATTCCGGGGTATGTCTCCCCCGAGTAAAAATTCGGTGGCGACGCCCCTGTTCAACATGTGTTTCCTTTTACACCGGCATAAACAGGGATTACAGCAACACTTGCTTTGAAGATCTTTAAAGCAACAATGCTTTAAAGATCTCCGGAGGGGAGGGGGCTCACTAGGTCCAGTCATTTTTGGCACCTTATAAATAGGTATTCCTGGTTATGGTGCAGTTTTCAATGTATACTGGCAGGTTTAGTTATTAAAATTAATTACTTACACACAAACTAAGAAACAATTTTCTATCGACTTCCATAACTTGCTGGGCTATAGCGGCAATAGCATTGAATAATAGGGCCCAGGAGCTGCCTGCAGCGGCCCACACACGCACTAAGCTCACGAGCACGCACGGAATATTAAACGCACCCGAGTCAAGGCCTCTGCTAGGTGGAACTGGACATGTTGCACCACCCAGGCGCTTCGTGTGTACAAGACACGGCTAAACTGAGTGGCTTGTTTGGACGTGCAACACTGGCGCAACCAGGACGATGTGTTTTGCTCCTCTCTCTGACCATCCGGCACGAATCAGATGTCGTGTCTGATTGCGCGCAGTCCCTATAGGGACTGCGTATAGAAGTATACTTCTCCAGATGTGGGTGGGCTTCCAACTACGCAGTGCGCACCTTCGTAGTGGTTTTACTGTGCAAATTGTGTATTGAGTCGATGTAGGCCCAAAGTGTTTTTGTTCTAAGTTAAGTGCTGTCAGTTGCGCCGCCGTGACCGCGGTAAGTATCGTGCTGTTCCGCTCTGGTTCATTTTAAGTCGTGCTTCGATACTAAAGCACTATCAGCTCTATGATTATTACTCTAGAACAATGAAGTAGTACACAACGTTCGTCGCTTCTCCTGGCTCAACTAAATCACGCACTAATGCAAAGGACATGTTCATGATGATAATTGGAGTTTTAGGGCCCTGCTGCTGCAGAGGCTATAAGTGCCTGTAAACGAAATGTCAATATAAATGCTAGGTGTTCTTCTGAATGGTATACATCTGAATGACTCTTCTTTTTACTCTCCCGCATTTCAGCACGTTTGGCGTATTTACTTGCATGGTAGGTAGCAATGGCCTGTGAGTAAAATATTATTCCAAAGACAGTGGCTTCAAGAAAGTATATTGCACCCATGTAGTTTTCCGTTTGAATGCTGACCGAATACAACAACTCAGTGCCCGTAGTTAGGTGATTCTTCTTTTTCTTGAAGGGATGGTATAGGGGCACACCATAGCTATGATAGTGCGTAAATAGTAACAAACGGACTCACATATTCCATGTGATATGCTGATGCCTTCTATTCTAAGAAACACACACCAAATATGGTATGTTGTCCCTCGGGCACATAATTAGGATAGAAAGACGGTCACGAGACAGTGCAGTGGTGCAACCAGCATTTCAGTTTGAAGTGGCCAGGTTTTGAGTTTGCCCCCGCCGCTATGTGTGGCCCCCATGTACTTAAAGTCTGCAAAAAATTGCGCTTATTTTTGGATATGTCCCTTTTTTTTGTGATACGAGTTTTTAACAGTTCCGGACTTGAAGGTATATTTATTTGGGTCCTCCAGTGCGCGTTAGTACCAGATTCCTCTCCAGTGCGGCCATTCAGATGTGCCCACTTGAGCTTTAAGGTACCGTTTCCCTTTTTGGTCACCAGTGAAAATTTGACAAAATGATACACAGTAAAGCAATGGTTTTCACACATCTTGAGGAGGGCGTGTAATCTCCTCAGCCAAGGCCTCCCATTACTCCGTCGAGGCAGACAGGTGTAAGGGAAACCAGCGTCAGTGTGGATCGTCCTCAGGCAAAAGCCGAGTTTCTCCGGCCTCCTGGGTCAATGTCAGCGGGTCGCAGACGCCGTCTGCTGGCGGAGGTCAGAAAAAGTCCCATCTCGCTTGGGAAACTGTTGAGAAACCGAGGAGACGGTGGTTGTTTGTTTCCCACTCCTCCGCCGGCACATATTTTTGTCTTTTTACATGTGAATATCACAACTTGTGTACTTTGAGCTGTTAGTTTTTTCTTCAATTCTCACGTTTTTAACGGTTGATCGTATGTATGCCTTGTAGTCAAATTATGGCGGGGACTTCATGAGTCATGAATTTCTTATTTGCGGATGATTCATGATTTTGACTGGCGGTAGGACCAGTCTAGAATTGATGTTGGACCGTTAAGCCAATCACAGGAAGGGTCAAACCGGCTTCAATATATTCTCCAGTATTTGCTGCGGTCGATTGGGCCTGCTCGGGATCCCTGATTAACGGACGCGCCCGTCATAATTTTCTATAGTGCACAATGCAGAAGATGTCTTAAAGAGAGTGCGCCGGGTTCGTCAACATAGAGATGTATGTTTAGATAATGCAATGCTATTGCACAAAGACCGAACTCGTGCACGGGAGACGCCACCCCCGGTGAGATTACGGGATGTTTCGGGGATTTTCATTTGTAGTTATTAGCTGGCACGAAAAACTGATGGATAGTAACTTAGCTAAATGCTGCAACGATTGCACTCCGGTTAGAAAACACACAAACGGCCAAAATTGTCTTCTTCCCTGAAAAATATCTGAAGGCCTGTTCAGATTTCCTTTGCACATTTCTCGCAGCCTCAAAACCCCTCCCTCGATTGGTACAAGCTCACCCCTCGGCCCGGCCGGCGCAGCCCCCAGCTAAAGGACGCCACCGTTCGCGTGCAGTGTTTAGCAGAACTACTTCATAATTCAGATGGGTTGTATTGGCAGGCGGAGCGGAGTGAGCTCGCTTCCTCAGTACCACGCATGATCAATCATTCCAGTTTAATTTCGCCGTCGTCGCTGCCAGCCCCCGGCTCGTGCCACTTCAGCCCGCTTGGCCTGAGATCGAGATGCACCGCAGTGGAATTCGCAGCGCGCTTTCGGCGATGCTGGCGGTTTTATTGACGGAAGAGGTAGCGATCCTCGCCCGGCTGCGGGCAGGCCGGCCGCGTTTGTGGCCGCTTTGGCAGCCAACACCGCTATTCATCACTTTTATCGTAGCGGTCGGGCGTGTGGGCTCCAGCGTGTGTCGGAATTCGACGCGATGACACAGAGCGTCACGGGGCGTTACGCTGAGGCAGGACCGCAGGACGCAGGTGCAGCTCACGTGCGCATGTGCCGCGTGCCAGCACGAGCTTGAGTCACGCCCGGTAGAAACTTGTGTGTTGGTCAGGAATGCGATCAAGCTTTCGCCATCACTCAACATGCCGAACTGTTTGTTTCTAATACGAGAAGGATTTCGGTCCTAGTTTTTGCAATTAGTGCCGGCATTAATTAAGTGCAAGGATAATATGTCAAGCGCTAAATTTAAAATTGTTAGTGCTTAGAAATCGTAAATTCTAAGCACTTGGGTAAACATATAGGTAAAGGTAACTAACTACCTTAATAATTAAACAGACAACAAAAATAAATTTTGTTTTATCTAGGTGCCGATAAAAAACAACCAGATATAACCAAAGACCCACTGTTCTTACCATTCCATTCAATAAGAAGTCTGCTCTCGCTTATGATGTTCAAACCGAAAAAGAAGTCTTATGCTGGGGGTTTTGTTACCGTCACTACAACATACATGAAGAAAACATCGCAAAACCCCCAGATTTTGTTGCGTAATGGAAATATGCATGCTCACAAGTCGCAACGTAAAATTATACATCCTGCTCCTGGGACTATCTTCCTTGCGATGTCTCTATTAACCATTCACGAAGCTGGCCAGTTGCCAAACTGACCATTAGCTGAATTCATGGCGAGTCATATCGACACCCATTGTTTATCTCGGATTTGTACGTCGGTCTTGTGATGACGCAAGCAAATACATGTTAAAAACTGATGTGTATTAGAAACCTTAGAAGTCACAATCTGAATAATGTTTGTCATCGCTTACAGCAATGAGCTAAATGTCCAGTCACGAACTGGAGATATCTGAGTACCAGTGGCTGGTGGCTGCGGTTTATTGTGCGACCTTCACAATCTCTCACGAACCCCGCACCGGAAGCGTTGCGGACTTGTCCTTGCCGAAAGCCCGCGCGTCCCTTCGACACGACAGCTTCAGCAGTTCCGGGGTCGGCACCGCCCGGGATCTTCCTGTCACAGATGGCTGTGCCCTTCCTCCCACCGCGGAACGTTTGATGTTCATGGCAACCATATGGACCGTGACGAGCTACTGATTGGTATGTTTCTTAGAGAAGTGAGCCGGTGCTTACACGTGTTTAAAATAATTCGACCCACATGTACCCTCACAAGGTAGCAGGTCATGAATAACTCTCAAGGAAACGGTCCCAGGAGCGCGGTATAGATTAAAATCATCAAAACAATTCGGCTCTAAGTCCTTTCGTGAGCGAACATTGCGCGCTAAATTATGCTATTCTGGAAGCATTTTACCGACTGCTTATGGTGCCTTAGCCTGCTTCTCATTCCAGGAGGTAAATGTTCAGAGTCTCCATTGAACTTCTCGAGCATTCTACCATTTTATTAAACTAACAGCTAAAACATGCTAGCAGATCAATCTTTCTGAGCACAAACCAGTCTTTGGTCGTGGTGCTTTAACTGGGAAACTTTAATGACAGGGCCATTTGCCATTATTTGCTGTATAAAGCGCTTAATAAGAAACATTTCTAGTTTTTTCGGGGTCCTGCCTGGGCATACGTATTGCTTCAAACCAATATTGGTAGTAGCTAAGGGTATCTAAAATAGTTAGGACTGTTATATAATTATAAGAGTGTGATTTTGGCACCGTGGATCGTTTTAGACTTCCGAAACAAGATATCCTCCTGCCGTTATGGTATTATAAGTTCGAAGGCTTTTCCAACTTTCGCTCCGGTATAATGTGGACCCAGCACCCTTTTGTCAAGCTGCTCAATGGGTATGAAGGGGATATTCGGGAAAGCTCCAAATCGCGAAAAAATTCGGAACGATGGATCACTAACGAGCCGCAATGTAACTAAACTGGCAGGCGCTAGAAGACTTAATACCTTGAGTATCTCTTCTAGATGCGTGTCGATGGTGGTGAAATTGTTGGAACAGGCATTTTCTGGTCGGCTTCAATACTTGAACTGACAGATCTCGGTGTACGGGTGATGGATTGTTTATGGTGACCTAATGCCTGCGCGCCGACCATCCCTGGCCGACCCCGAGCTGCGCAGAACCTCGCGTGTTTTCCGGATGTTGCAATCCTAGGAATCAGTGAGTCACCCTTACACGAGCAACTGCTGGTGATGGAAAAGTTACTACCTGTCTCCGTTTGGAACGCTCAAAGACTTACCTGGAACATCCGTAGCCGAGAGTAATTGGGGCTCAAATGCTTAGTCCCAACGCCCCACAACAACGCACCCATTTCAATTTGCCAAATAAGGAATGGTTCAAGGCCCGGTGAATTTCCCAGATTGCCCCCAAGCAACCCTTCTAACAGGGAGAGATATGTTAATGCCATATAATCCTGGCAGCTGGTGTGTCGGTAAGCCCGAAAAATAATTTTTTAAATAATTTCCCGATAAGGATCTAAGAAATACGGCGAAGTATAATACCTCTTTAACTTTCCCTGTTGAAAATAACAATATTATTCATTTTTTGTTCCTAACGAAACATACTTACGACCTTTCTCAGTAATTTTCGTCGTTTTACGATTTACCGTAGGTAGGTATAGGTAAGCTGTCTGATACAGGTAATATACCACTGAACCCAGGGGCGTAGCCAATGGGGGGCGGAAGGGACAGCCACCCCCCCCTGAGGGCCCGAAGGACCCCCTGAGGATACGATTCTGTAACAAGCAGGGCCTTTTTGCCCATCAGGGCCCTTTTGGTGCTGTCGCAGGGGCCCTTTCTCGGGGCGCCGCCCCACTGAGCGAAATCCTGGCTACGCCCCTGACTGAACCCGTTCTTAGAATATGGAAAACCTGCCTGTTGACTGTCCAGACTAAGTTCATAATGTCGAACAGACGTCGTCTCCGGCCTTACGTTGAGTAGAATTTTCTGGGAGGTTTAGCGCCGAATTCTGGCTAGAAGCACTGGTAAACAATTAAATGGCATCCGTTGCAGGACCCCAGCTCGATTTTGTGTGTGACTGAACAGTATTTCAGCATGTGGTGCTTAGCTTGCTAATGCGTGGTGGTGGGGGGGCGTCTCGGATCCAGGACACCATGGGGTAGGTAGGGGCTAGCTATTCCCGCCATTGCCTCGAAGCAGCTTTTGGCTATGCATTGACCATAGGCACTCTGAAATGGGGGGGGCTTGAGCCTCCCTAGCCACCCTTGTATCCGCCTGATGGAGTCTGGGTGGTCGAAAGTCCCCCCCAGACTCATGAAAACTAAAAATCAAAACATTTTTGCGCCGACAACGTCACAATCCAGAGAGAAAACGTCCTGAGAAGTATATTATATCCCTAAACATCACCAAGAGATATAAAGGAAATTGCGTATTTCACGCTCTCTAACCTAATTGCGCCTCCCTAATGCCACATAAAAATGTATGTGGCACTTGCTTTTGTGCACTATAAGCTGGTTTTAATTTCTAGATCGGATTTCCTGCAATCGTTTCAAGGCAGTCGGACAGTGAAGTGTATTGCAGTCAGCTGGAGGCATAAATTCAGTACTTCTTATGATTTTAAAGGAATGCCTGAACCGAATTAGGAATTAGGCGTACTTTTAGTCAAAAAAATAAACCACCATATTTCCAAAAGACATAAGCCAATATTTGGTTCACAAATACTTCCCAAAAAAAAATAAATATCAGCCGGAGAGCACGAACAACCACACCAACAAACCTCAGGGCTCATGACATGCCATCGGACGCATCAAGCGACACCAGGAGCTCACAACAACCGCCGGCGACGGGGCGAGGGGCGGGTCAGGTAGGTTTAGCTTTTCACGGAAATACGAGTTCCAAGACAAAAAATACGGAGTACCGGGTTTCCGACCTCTTACAACACTATCCAGTTAAAACACGTGTAAGGTGCCACACGCCCTATAACGGGTGTACGAATTCAAAAATCAAAAACACCGATCTCACAGAGCAAAAACTTTAACTTTATCTCAACACCAGAAGTGTTTCGCTTATTCCCAACATAAGAGCTGTACATTCAACCTGTGGCGAATTTTGAAGCAGACCTTTAATTTGGTCAAAGAACTGTGATGCAATGCAGGTAGAACAAACTGATAGTTTGCACTTCCGTATGAGTATATTTAAGTAACAGTCATTATAAATACACCAGATTTACCGTAATAGAGGCTTACTTACCCTACCATATTTACCTTATCCATAGTTAGTAACGCGTAATCACCAAACGTGCGTGTTTTTGCCACTTCGGTTCTGAGAAAAAGTTAACGGCACCACATTCCATTGCGGTCATCTGAAGCTGATCGTTGAGTGGACCAGTAAAGTCCGGTATTGTGCATGTGACAGAATTCCTCGGTAAAGTGGATCCCTCATTTTTCCGCCGCGCGGCCTGTGCAGCGCGCGCTCTGCGACCGTCGCTCTGCACGGTGTTGGCGCGCTTTTTCCGGCGCCGTGGCCGGCCGGCCTGCAGGGCGCCGCGCCGGTGAGACCGTGGGACCACGCGGTCTGCAGGCCGCGCTGCAGGCTGTCCAGTTCTCTGAAGGCGTCTCCTGCCGCCGCGGTCACTGGATGCCGACATTCGAGCTCTGGCCAGCTCTTCCTGACGAGACCAGGTACTTGAAGAATGAACCGATCGGATTCATTTTTCAACCGCAGTATGATGTGAAAAAGCTTGATGCATTCCGCTGTGCCAAACACTATTCAGGGGACCGGTTCAGCCACCGATCAACGCTACGAAATTCAAGCCTGCACGTCTCCGGCGTCCCATTCGTGTCTGGTCCTCATTCACGTCGCGTCGCGCGCGGCGGTCGGAGGAACCGCAGAGTTCGGTGACAGCCACATTAACGTTGGCGTGCCGCTGGGTCGTGGCAGCGACGCGTGGGACGCCCAGCCTCTGCAATGCGGCGCCGTCGCGACTTTCCCCGCCAGAGGCAGGCTTTCCGTCTGGCGCGGCTGGCACGCCGGGCGCTGGTGGCACGCGGGCCCGTGACAGCTCAGCGCAGCCAGATGAAAGCTCACGGGTGACGTACGGCGCGCGATGTGCCGGTAGTCACGGGCAGCACCCCGCCGTGAGCTGCGCCGTCCGGGCGCCGTTCCTCACCCGCCGTCACCTCGGCCGCGTCTCGTCCTGTCCCGTTCCGCGCGAGCGTTGACCCTGCGCGGCCGACCGGCGGCTGGCCACTTCCAGCCAGCACGCTCTTTCTCACGCGACCGGACGAACCTGACAGATCTCCAGGCTGGATTTTAGCTAGCGCGGTGGAGGTGCCGTGATGTGGGGCAGGTTATGACAGCAGGGCGGCGCCTCAGAGCGGTGCTGCTGTGGCTGGCCGGTCGGACGACGCGCCGCGTCGCGTCGAGCACGACGGCCACACAGCGGGGTGCGGCGGTAATGACGGGGCCGCGACCGCAGCCGACTTTCTACCGGCCACTGTCGGCCGCTGGAATGACTGCGATTCCGCTGACCAGCGGCCATTAAAGCACGCTCGCACTCCCAGGTGTGGCCTAACGCTAAATTTCCCTCCCATCCGACCCAATTACTAGCTGCAGGAAAGCATAACAAAGTGCTTTGGTTCGAGCACTTCCAGTTCCCGCTAAGTTCGATCCGTTTATAAGCACTAGACATGGAAATTTGCAGTCATTGCAATTTTACACCTAGACCTCGCATCAGCTGGGCGGTTTAGAGCCATCAGCATGTATTCACGAAGAATCACGTGCACGAATCATGTGTTTAAATCTGCATCTGGTTCCGGGGCTATTTATAGCCGCGGACAGCATTATCCAGTTATTTACCCATCCGCGGGCATGATGTGATTGCAGACACATATAGCCCGGGCACGTATCCGGTAGGATTGGAACCCGAGACCCTCGGCTTTGCAAGCAGTGTGTTTACTGCTGAGTCAGTCGTGCCTGGAAAATCTCAGCAGGTTAAGAATGAGCATCTTCCCCAGTGTCTCGGCTAGGTGAGCCACAGGATATGGCGCAGGTAAAAAATGCCGCAGGACCACCGTCAGACCACATTCCCTGCAATCTGACGTGATATCTGTGTAATTTTCCAAAGGAGTGGTAGCATTGTCTCCATAAGATTTGTGCAAAGCAGCTTGGGCTGTAACAGTCTTAGGTCATCGTCTAACAATTTCGCTGTGGTTTTAACCCACTTGCGAGCTTATCTCAACTATCCACCATAAATAAATGCAAAGGTGCTTTCTCCACCTCATGGATGGGGATGATTCTGCTTATGGTTCTCAGTCATGGCACATATCCAATACAAAGTACACCTCAAATGCAGGGGTGTGAATTTCTATCTCTTTGGGGGTGCTTCGGCACCCCAATGATGTGCTTGGCACCCCAATAGTGGCATTGGCGGACGCAGGGGGCATTCCGGCCATGGCCCCCCAAGCGCTGGAGGGGGGAAACTATCTTTTGCCCCCAAACGCTGGAGAAATTTTTGAAAAAAGTTTACACTAGGTCTGTAGAGCAAAAAAGTCTTCGCTCCCACCCCCCCCTAGGAGGGGAGGCCGACATGGGTTTGCCCCCCCCCAAAAAAAAAAAACTCGGGTCTGCGTCCGCCCCTGAAAAGTGACTTGGGTGCTTCCACCAAAAGGTGAAGCAAAGTCCTTATAAAGTGCGTAAATAGAGTAAATTATAAAAAATACTTGTTCCACCGCGCTATCGTGGCATTCTGCATCTGACCTACAACTTAATATTGTATCAAGCAACGGAAAGGCTCAGACATGATGGACAATAAACATCGATGATGTTTCGACCTTTGTACCATCCAACACAGAGCAAAGCAGCACGTGTTTTCTTCTTCTGGTATATTATCTGGTTGTACTTCGGCAGCGCTCCCTATTAGCCCTCACTCTCTATAACTCGTCCGACGGTTAAGTTTTAGATTTATGAACGTCTCTCTCCTCCTTTACCTTGGGACTGGACCCCAATACTCTCCACTCAACAGAAACCCATCGCGATACTCCCGACTTCGACGAACTCGGCCGTCGGTTAGCCTGTGCTGGCTCTGCCGTCGTCTCGCCTGTACCCAGGGGCGTAGCCAAGGGGGGCGGCAGGGAACAGCCGCCTCCCCCCTGAGGGCCCAAAGGGCCCCGTGAGGACACGGGCCGCGCGAAGCGCGGTCCGCCCGCACTATGCTCTGCGTGGCCAAATTTGAAATTTCATACCAGACAGGGCCCTCTTAAGCCCTCTTCAGCACTCCATTCTGTAACAAGCAGGGCCCTTTTTACCCATCAGGGCCCTTTTGGTGCTGTCGCAAGGGCCCTTTTCGGGGCGTCGTCCCCGCCCTGAGCGAAATCCTGGCTACACCCCTGCCTGTACCTACCGAAGAGCAGCGTCGAATGGTATGGCAAATAATCAAGCCAATAGAGAGCAAGGAATGGTTAGAAATGTTTAAAGAACATAATGTAATAAATCTCCTGGTTCATAGGTTAAAGTTTTAACCTTTTCATGGATACATTTCCGCTGAAATTCTCGCGATACAAGTGAACGCACCTCCGCCAACCAGCGGCCTCAATGTGCCGGCAGCCGCGATTGCCTGCGGGCACAGAGGTTACAGAGGTCACGCTGGGCGCCGCTGACGCGAAGTTCCAGGGGTTGAAAAAACCTACAATTTTGCCATTCTAAATGGTGACAGGCCAAGGTGGGCAAGGTGACAAAAACTAGCCCGCATATTTCCTCCAGCCAAATATAGGAACAAATCTCCGAAATTGGCACCTGTAATTTGAGCTCGCAATGTTTTTCAACAGCTAGGATGGTCCACAAGTGTCTATTGGTCTCCTAATCACGCAAAACGTGCACATTTTGCACATTAGTCTGGTGACAAATTTATAGTTTGACATTTTCAATGGTGACATACTGAATACTTTTTTGGCCCCTGCCAAGTTCAAGCCTCGATGGGAGGAGCCGCGGGTGGATTGTAATGCCTACATGTGTGGTGTTGAAAATGGTGGTCGTTGTGCCTGGTGTCAGACTGAGGGAGGGGGACCGGTGTAGGAGACATTCTGTGCACGTGGGTAGATATATGGATTAGGCATTTGTGCAATTTGCAGTGCCGATAACACTGGAAAAAACATGAGCATTGGCGGACGCAGGGGAGGGCATTCCGGCCATGGCTCCCCAAAAGCGCTGGAGGGGGGGGCAAACTATCTTTTGCCCCCCCAAACACCGGAGAAATTTTTGAAAAAAGGTGTTTATAGTAGGTCTTTAGAGCAAAAAAATATTCGCTCCCACCGCCCCCCCCTGGAGAGCGATCATGTATTTGGAGAGGCAGCTTATACTAGGTCTGTCAAGCACTGAAAAAAAGGTGTTTACACTAGGTCTGTAGAGCAAAAACATTTGCTCCAACCCCCCCCCAGGAGGAGAGGCAGACATGGGTTTGGGCCCCCAAAACTCGGGTCTGCGTCCGCCCCTGCTCCCCAGATTTCCACCAAACTTTTGCTCAAGGCCCTCTATACAAAAGAACAATCTGGGCCCATTTTCAGGTCCAAAGGTCAAAGAGGTCAGCAGAGAGAGGTCATGAAAGTTTCAAGCCTAACACAAACATTGAATCAGAAATAATTATACATCTTAAAAGTGGCTAATCTAAATTAATTTGCATGGGTATCGTTGGATAAAAGATACATCGGATTCATATGAGAAAAATCGGAAACTTTTACTTCAGGTCACGTTTTGCCTCTTGACCTTGTGACCTCCTCTTTAAATTTAAAATTTAAAAAAATTATATTCTGATTTTTCACTGGGTGCTCCTCAGGGTATAGGTAAGCTGGTGGGTGACCTTTCTTTAAATCAAATTTAGTAACAGGTCACAGAGGCCTTCACCCAGGTAATGTTATAGTTTTTGGCCATGAACAGTTCTCCGGCCACCTCGGAAAAATGGGTGGGGGCTGGCCTTCGAGACCCCCTCCAGTGCGCGTGTTAAGAAAGTTGGGCAGCGCCTCAAAGAGGTCATCTGCGGTGATGAGTGGTAATGATGCAGTGGTAAGCGGATATGAAAGAGGAAAAGTTGCGAAGTGTAAAACGAGGAGGCCAAAGACAAAAACCATAGTCCTAGTGATGTTTGTACAAAGAGGAACTAAATTATTGTAGTGATTGAAGGTAGATTTAAATATTGTTCTAGATTAGAGTGCAAATTAGAGGTATTTAGGTTATTAGAAGTCATTATGAAGACAAATGATTTGAACTCTCCGTTGCGTATGTTTATCAGAGTGTATATTAATCAGCCTAATCAGAGTAAGCTGACCTCAAACGCTCGATGAGAATAAACTCGGTCGTTTCTTTAATCGGTGTTTCTTTTGAGCAGCAATGTAATATTGAACGCGGGCTCATTTTGCACTTTGCAAATATTTTTTACGCCAGGAATTTCACATTTTAATTTATTTTTACTCCCCACTTCCAGTTTATACTGTTCCGGTTTAGCTGACAATATTTTTACTCCAGTGGTATGATAATATTCCCTAAAAACACATGAATTTTTGCATTATACCGGTGTAAAATGGGTTGTGGAATAATGCTGGAAAGAGGAGTTGATTTTGGCTCCGTAGAAATGATCGTAAAAATGGCGTATTTTTTGGTAGTTGATATTTTCACAACCCACGGGTTGGGGTTTTATTATTCCTGATTCATGACATTTTAAGCTTCTCAATCTTAAAATATCGGGTGTAAAATATTCATGGAAAGAAGAGTGGATTTTGGCACCATAGAAAAAATCAAATTTCTGGCGTACTTATTTCAGCGTTCATGTGCATGACGTCTGATCTGGCAGCATTACTTCCATATTTAGTGGGCTTCAATATTCAATGGGCTTACACGTGACGTCAGCATGACGTCACGCCAACAACTGACAACTGTCGCCGGCTCCTTTGGGTACATTTTGGGTACATTTCAGGTAGGTTTTTAGCTTTTCTCTTCGGAAATTTCGAGTTCCAAGACAAATGATATGTTGAGTACCGGGTTTTCCGGCATGCTTTACAACTTGGCTATCTCAGTTAAAACCACGTTATAAAGGTGCCACATTCCCTTTAACCTTTTATTTCAACTACCATGGAGACCATCCCGACCCAGCCCAAAAATTCACCAATCCCGGAGCGTCTCCCCACCCTCGACTGCCGCGCACCCCACGCCACCGCCGCAGGGCCCAGTCAGCGCCGAGCCGAGGTACTGCCTGCGCGGCGGCCCGCTGGACGGGCAGAGGTCGAGTAGAGGTCAGCATTGTAAGGAGTGGAAGTTTGATCTTGTGGCCCGTCACGCTTCACTCATTTCCTAACCGCTGTGATATCAGTGTCAAAACAAACCACGAAACCCATGTATGTCCCGTGTTAGGTATTCCGTTTGTTAGGGTGGTTGAAGTAATTCCCGTAATCATTTGAGAAAATGTGTATAGGCCCAGTGGCGGATCGAGGGGGAAGGCATTTGCCCCCAACAAATGGAAAAGCTCGGGGAAAATCATGTTTTGCCCCCCCGCCCCCAAAGCGGTCGACCTCCTTTATGCCCCGACTCCTTTATAGTTTATAAGCAAGATGTTGGCGCTTCAACTTTCAACTTCAAACAGAACCAGTTAAGATCTGCCGCTGTGTGGCCCTGAGCGGAGTGAGAACTGGCGACGTCGCACAGGCATAGAAGTTGGTGAGTCGTCAGCGAGTGTCCTTTTTGGCATAGTAACCTTGCAAAGTCAGTCCACTTGAGCTGACCGAGACCGGTGCAAACCAAAACAAATTATTTTTGGTAGGATGCGTTATTAAAGCAGAAGTTCTTGCCTATATTGCAGATCATTTGTCCTTGATTTGAAAGTTGTATTTGATGCAATATTTTTAGATCCTGTGGCGTACCCCATATTTGATGGAGTTCATACGCCCCTGATTTTCACTGCAGTACCTCCCTGTTTTGAGCCAAGCGCTATCCACAGCCCATTTTTCACCCGATGCGGGTCGTGAATCGTGAGTGCGCCGGGTAGACGGGAACCTCTACACTCGCAATTGTACCTGTTCTAACCCGCATCCTCTTCTCCAAATTTCCGAAGCATTTATTTACCGGATATCTTCTCACTGCCAAGCTTATTGCCTACCGGCAGAGACACCCCGCCGTCGCCACCGCTGTCATGCCCCGCCGGCATGCTGCCTGACGAGCGTTAAATCGATGTCACGTGACTGCCTGCGGCGTGTTACCGCGTGATCTGGACAGAGGTGAGTCCCGAGAGCTGCTGCGGAGATAACCTCCGCGCAGATGAGCGACGTAGAAGTGTAGGTGCAGCCGCCTCCAGTGATCACCAATTAGGTGGTCGTGGGTCGCATTACTATTATCTTTGCTAGCTACTTTTGTACTTATCTATAACAATTTCAATACTAGCGTTATCCTTAATATGTGCAATTTTCTCTTATTTTTCCTTATTTTCATTATTTTCTGTAGAACAGGGGTAACCCGATCAAAGCAGCTCCGAAATGGAACGATTGACCGGCGCCCCTACCTAGAACGGACCCAAGGGAAGCCGAATAGGTGGTCTCCCCTTACTCCCTTAGGTCCGTGGAGCTGCCGCCTGCGGACACCAGGCGCCCATGTCAAGCTCCGAGGGCACGCTGAACCCGATAATACTGCAAGAGCTGTGCAGTCCAGGAGTCTTCAGATTGATTCTAGTGTTTGCCAATGGAGTTGGAATGGTGCTCAAGCAATGCATGAAAGTCGCCCCCACTCAGTATCAGTAACCGAAGTCCTATATCTGTCACTGATCCCTGTACATAAAGCAAGTAGGAGAAACGAGGAGAAAAGATTAACACGCGCCCCGCTGGGGTGGGGGGGCGAAATTCGCCCCACCTCCTGGTTTTTCCCAGATAGCTCAAAAAGAAAGAGACGCAGAACAACGAAACTTACGGTACCTTATCCCTGATCAATTTTACACATCTGACCAAATTTTTTAGTTAAGGTCATGTCAGGTCAAGGAACTATTCAGGGTCAAGTGACCAGACCTCAAAACCTAAAATTACGAGTTTGAAGCAGCGCCCAGGGAACATTAGCAAACCGATTAGTTTGAAACTTCCACAATATGATGAAGTCATTAGGGTCTACAAATCTGCTATCTCGGAATTTTGATATTTGTGACCTAAGGTGGGGTAATTTTTTTGTCACCCCATTATAAGTCTATGGTGAAAAATAGAATGGACTCGTTTTCAGGAAATACTGGATAGATAAGGCTGAAAATCCTCAAACTATCTATCATTACTACAATCTTGACCATCAACTTGAGTTTTTGAGCATCTGACCTCTCAAAGGTTATATCAGTTCACGGGAACAGAGAGTGATTGTTTTGCCAATAACTTCTCACTGAATTGAGATAAAGCTCCCATTTTGCTTGCATTGTGCTTATATTGTCACGGGAAGACGATTGATATGCAAAATGACCATACCAGGTCACTCTGTGACCCTGACCTAGGTCGAAGTCAGGTCATTTTGACTATTTGACCTAGCAAAGTCATATTATACATCATTCGATTCGCCGCGATGAGAGGAATCTATCTAAATGATGCATACAGATTTGCTCTAGTTCCCCTGAGGGCAGATCTAGAGAGGTAAACGTATACTGCTCTGTTGTAA
This sequence comes from Lepas anatifera, assembly GCA_034440635.1. Lineage (NCBI taxonomy): Eukaryota > Metazoa > Arthropoda > Thecostraca > Lepadidae > Lepas > Lepas anatifera. The sequence goes on along the minus strand of JAOTON010002264.1, from coordinate 405,330 downwards.
GCCTATGGAGCATTCTTTGACCTATGCTGACCTCAATATTGACCTGACATAAAATTTCTTCTTATAGATTCTCTTCATCTTGTCAAGAGCTTTCGAACACCGCCCATAATTTTCCTTTAGCTTTCGCGGGGAATGAGATACGGAGGGGGGCGAAAAACGCCCCCCCAGCGGGGCGCGTCATGCAAGGGACGCCAGTGGGGCGCGTGTTAAGATAATACCAATAATTTGCAAAAACTGGGGACTAGGTTTGGCCCTTTATTTGCTTTTCCAGCCCTTGCTATTGTCACATTGATCGTATCGATTACAAACAAGTACCTGCGTGAGTTCCATTCACTCGGGCTTCAGCTTCAGCTAGTTTCAAATGATCCCTCTTCGAGTTGACTGAACATGAAGGGAGTTCACGTGAGTGCTTCCTACCCAGGCACAGGTCACAACCCCTTGAGATGTCATGAGGGTGCCAGATTATCCCTTTATCAATATTCACAACAGAAAACTTTACCCAGTTTGGAAATGTTTTGCTAGCACAGAAGGCATCAGGTGTGTAAAATTGTGTACTTTTAGGGGTGTGCAAACACCACTAAAAGTCCGAAAAGCACCCCTAGAAGGTCGGAAGGCATTAGAGGTAGGAATTTCGAACAATTTTGGAAGCCCGGCCCAATTCTGTTTTCAGAAGCCCGTCACAAGCCCGACCTTTGGAAAAATGACTCAATAAGCCTGTGCACGGCCCGATATCATGAAAAGGTATAATATGACTATATAAATCACATCTAGAGTTCTTGGGGCTCTAAAATGAATATTTTTTGACAATTAGGACTGGAATGCCTTTTAGTTACATCTAATTATAATATCAAAAATGTGCAAACAGCATGAAGCAGATTCAGCCATCATCAACAAGTCAGGAGACAATCATCATCAAGGAAGCAAACACATGGGACATATAACGTAATACTGATTTTGAGGTATAGGTACAGATACAGGCTGCCCATGACGCGTGCTGAATTCGATAATGACTTCCACCACACTTAAAAACTCTTGGAACACTAAATGCAAATGAATGTAGCATGCAGCTGCAGTCAAGACAATTGGTGATAGAATTGAGCCCACTGAATTAGCCATTTGTTTATTTGTTTATTTATTTATTAAACATGATCACCAACAGGCTGATCCCCACTAACAGGTGAAGTCAGGTATTAAAACTCTCTCACCAAAAACTAACACATACACATAAACATGTCCGAAACATCCTAGTGCTAAAAACATACAAATGAGTAAAATGAGTGCTGTAAAAATAAAGTTATTAAAATAGTTTGAGCTCATTCCCTCTTCATATATTTGGTGCACATATACCTTGGTGACCTCACACTCTTACGTCCCTTATATACTCCACAACGCGAGCTCTAAAAATGCTATAGGCTATAAAAATGCTGTAAAAATGTAAAAATGTTAAAAATGCTATAAAAATGCTATTCTCTCTAACATTCCACTTTTATCGGCAATGATGTGTTGGCAGGAGTTACACCAAGGCAGGTGGATCGCAATCATGCTGATGAGAAGAATAGAGGAGAAAGCAGTGACAAACTTGAGGATTAAAACTTGCTTCAGCATATATACAATGCCCCCCATTGGATCCACCAGTGTAAATGGGCATGTTTCCATAGTTAAAGGGAGATACGCGAAAAATTATTATTGTGGTTTCTTGCTATTTGAAAATTCCTGATTAAGAAACTATCGATTATTTTTGTACCTTCGGCAAAACTTTGGGATGCCACTCACTTATTATCGAAATAGGTTAACAGTTCCGATAAAATGCTGAAACCTTCACCCATTACTTACTTTTCGAAAACTATTTAAAGTTGAAAAACAATGTTTTTTTATAATACAAATGTCTGTTCTCCTGTATTTGTATTTTAATTAATTTTAAAAAGCTTTTAAAAACTACAAAATGAATTAGTTTGCCCTAGAAACGGAAAAAACATAATTACTCAAGTTTTCAGCGGTTTCGTACCTCGGGTCTTGAGTCATTTTCTGCTTCAGCCCCAGGATGACAAAACTTTTGCGTCAGATAGGTCAGGTGACCCCGGTTTAAGAATTCCTAGGCTTCTTATTGGTTAATTGTGGTTTCTTTTAAGCCCTATATTTCTGTTTTAAAAGGGTTTTGGAATGTTGTTTTTTTAAAGTAATTTTCTTCTGTAGTAGTCCAAAGTTCTACATCACTGTCCAGGATAGATATAACCTAATTGTTAGAGAAATTGATAGCCTTAGCCGTCTAAGCGTCATATACACCGATATGAGGTGTAGCGGTAAAGTCGTCTAGAAATGTTGACTTTGAGAGCAATTTTAAGGCATTTGCAGGCCAAATTCGCAAACATGAGAATAGGACTTCTGAAACAATTAACCTTTTGATCTAGCCAATAACATTTTTTTCGCGTATCTCCCTTTAAACAACCTGGCCTCCTCAAAGCCCCACCCTCCCCGCCCTCGAGTACAACACAGTGTCAGCCCTCCAGTACAACACAGTGTCATTCCAGACATTAACTCCCGGCCACCAACCCGCAATGAAATAGCTTGGGCTGTCGGGAAGGCACGAAGCCGTCAGGCGGTCTGAGACCAGCACTTCAGCGTGATAGCTGTCCACCGAGGACAAGCCGCGTGCCCGGGCGTGAGGCGATCTCTGCCACTCGATAAATCTCCTCCTACAGGAATCGTAACGCATCCGCACGAGATGTGTTTCGCCATTTTAAGAATATTTGCAACTTATGAGAAGGCATGCTGATTTTGTTGTGTTTGTTTTTATTGTCTTTATTCATCATTTTAGTTATTTGTGTTGGAAATAGACTGTTAAAAAGTATTGATATTCTCCACCACGTAACTCCTTGAAGGAGAAAAAAATAAGCCAATTCTACATTACCTGACATGCATTAATGCAGACTGACCTAGGATGTATGAACCAGCGTAATAGACTTTGGAAATCTAAAACAAGTTCGCAAGTGGGTACCTTGTACGTTCGACCTGCCAAAATAAGTACGCTAGACAGCACCCATCAACCATGTTTTCCAGTTGGCACAGAGTGGTAAAGGTGTGGCAACCAGGATTTTCATTCCCAGTGGTGACGTCAGCCCTCAGAGCAGCATAGCTAAACAGATGAAGGCTTCGCCTACCGATTACGCAAGAGAGTGCGAAGGAGGGGCAAGGTGACACGTGGGCACGTGGTCTTCGCTCCAGGACTGGAGCTTCGTTGGAAGTCCCCCGCATAGCCTTAATACATGGCCTGAGCTGGCATTCTTACAACGCTAAAAAACGTCTAAATATGTGATCATTATCCATCGATATCCATCCAGGTCCGAAATTGAATTTAAGACCAGACAAGTGCCAATTCTTTCGAGTCACTTTTAGAAAGAACGTTGTCTCATCCGAATACAAAATTCGAAATGTTACCTTAGATCATGCAGAGAATATTCCGGACCTTGGTGTTTGGCTGGACTCTAAATTGACATTTTCTGATCATGTGGATTTCATCGTTGGCAAAGCAAATAGGATGCTGGGACTTCTGATACGCTCACTCCAGACAGGTAGAATGGGAGGAGAGTTCCAGACAGACCCTATTTTGGCTGCATATTTTGGAAGTGTTAGATCAATTATTGAACATGGTTGCGTCATCTGGGGCGGAGCTGCAAAGCACCAATTGGACAGAATCGAAAAAGTTCAGCACAAATTCGTCAGGTGGTTGGCTTCAAATATTCACTCATCTCGGACATCCAATTCGCTGTTATATCACGATCTCCTAAATCTTTTCAAAATTAGCAGCCTGTCCCAGAGGAGGCTCCAGTATGATGTATGCATTGTTTCCAAAATTATTTCCGGTAAGATTGACTCCACTCCCTTGCTTGGAGCCTTCCCCTTATGTACATGTATGTACATCAGCGGCGAACCAGGGCTATGAGAGAGCAATTGCTCCATGTTCATGCGTGGAAACAATTAGACGTGGTTTGTTTTCGCAGACGGTGCGGCTTAGCAGCCATGTTACCCGATATCCGGAAGCCGACCCTTTTAATTCAACATTGGCAGCTTCTAAATCGAGTGTCAGGAAACATATACGAAGCCATCCATTTTGAATGTTTAAGGGGCGGTATATTTTTTATTTCCGTGAGGTGTTCGGTAACATTTCGGATTTTGTATTCGGATGAGACAACGTTCTGTCTAAAAGTGACTAGGTGTTCTTATTGTTCATTTTACAATTTTTACTTTTACCATTTTATTATCTTACCAAGTCTCATGTCTACTGTCATTCATCCGATGTTTTTTATTTCGAATTCAGCTAAAATTGGGTGTCATACCTGTTGCTGATTATGCTCAATAAGCAATAAGCAATAAACAATCCATGATATCAGACTGAAGAGATGCCTTCATTGTTGCAGTCACGAAAGTGGTGGTTTGGTGTGGATCTGTGGGCGTAAACCTTGGAATGTAAAACCATAAGCGGAAAAATATGCAGCCTCAAGTACCCAGCATTGGCCCATAGTGAGATCATGAGGAAGCACTACCCATAAAAAGCCTTTTAGGGAATATTGTCTTCTCAAATGCCTCTCAGGAGATAGTGTCGTAAAAGAAAGCTTTTTACCGAAGGTCCGCTCTGAAGTGATCACATAAAGTCAGCTTGACAGGCACTACGACGGGGCACTAGCTTTTCTCTCCGACTTGCTACACCTTTTTACCTGAGTCTGCACCAGCTGTTCTCCACACCTCGGCTTTGTCTCGGAGCCGGGGAGGCTTCCTTTCCAGGCGAACACCCATGCATGAGTTCGTACACCTCTGCAGGGGCGCAGCCAGGGGGCGTTTAGCCATGTCAGCTTTGATGGGGTCTTCCCAAAGTCAGTCGGATACCTGGCAGCTAAATTAAGAAGTCATATCTTCTCCAGCCCTGATGGATTTCTGACAACGTGACTGGTAGCATGCCACGGGTAATTCATCACTTGGGCTGTTGTCAATCTCACTCTGGCTCCTGCGGCTCTCCAAGGAAAATGAATTCAGGATCTTCAGCAAAGAGAGGTTCAACCCCTAACTGCTCAGGCCTTGCTCTGCGCTTGGCCACCCATCTGTTGAAGCGAAGGCTATGAGCTGTTGCTGCTGGTCATGACTCTTGATATCTGTAAACACAGATGCCAAGTCGTTGAGTCACAGAGCCTACTATTTGACCTTGCTATTCTACTGTGACCTATCTTAATTGTTCGAAACTGTGGGGTTACGAAAGTGGGCTGCCATAGCGAGGGCGTTCCTTAACCTTCTCTATTGCCCTTTTTAAACTGTCTTTTTAATATAAGTTCTTGTCCCAGATAGGGCGCGCAAATGGGAATAGCAATGTCAGGGTGACTTCTTGTGGGAAAAATTATGCATACCGAAATTGTTGCATCTTGAATAAGACAAAAGCTATTCGTGCTGCTGCCCAAAGCCTCTTTTGCCCCACCGGATTTTGAACATAGCACCACTGTCCCGATTTTCACGCGCGAGCAGGCAAGGATTTATGGTACCAGGGTCGAGGTCTAGGTGGTCAAATTGCAGCCCTGGGCTTCAACACGAACAACTGGTGTTTTGTTCCGCACGCTGCCTCTAGCGACAGCCGTTCGTCCAGTAACCCGGTGTTGCTTTTTCCACTCCGAAACATTGCTATCTTCATTTGCGTGCGCTGTCTGACATAAATATAATGTTCAAAACAACTCGTAAATAGAGCTTATGAGCGAGCTGTATGGTCGCTGAATACATAAGCGTCGGAAAAAGGGGCCAGGGGGCTTGGCCCCCACTTTTGGCCAAAAACTTCCTGTTCGCATTCTAAGTGGGAGAAATCCGGGCATTCTTTTAACCAGCTGCTGCGAGAGGCAACTAGGAGCCCAAATTCGAGCAGCTTTTTCGTCCTGACGTGGGAAGTTTTTGTCAGCATCAGGTTGAAGTGTGGCTGCCCCCACACTTTTTTGTCGGTGGCGATGCTTATGGCTGAATATGCAGTCAATCTGCATCGATCGCAGAGAGGGTGACGTTATTAAGGGGAAAGAGTTTCGACTGTGTATCAACAACTTTCCTACTTCGTTGGAAGGCCCATGCATAAGGGACCGGGTGCAGGTAAACAAACTGGATCCTTCAGCGTCGAAAGGCCTTCTTGCCATGTTGTGTCATTGCTGGATCTGATCGTACAATATTTGGTAGCTTGTTATGAAGCTATACCTGAAATGGAAACAGAGGGAAGAAAATTTCGCGTATAAAGGGCCACTGGAGCTGAAAAATGTGTCACTGGGGGTGCGTCTGCACCCCAAAAACTACATCAATCTACGCGTCGAGTCTAAAATATTGCATTTAAAACTGAAGGTCGAATATCGCCCACAGGTCAGCTGGGCAGCCGTCGAAGTGATTAATCTGAGTACAAGCCTTTACCACAGCCGCAGGAGCGAACGACAGCGACGTTTGCCATATTTGGGGCCACGCCTCCTGATCAGCATTCGTAACCCCTGTACCTTTGCTCGGTTCAAGGTCTGGGGTCCCGAGTTCCGCACGTGCTTGTGCGCCGCAGGGTTCGCCGCGGCGCCCAACAATGGCTTCGGGACGACGCGCTGTGTAATGCCGCTCTCTCGCGATGCGCGTGTGTGTCTGGGGTTGAAGGGCAGTCCAACGTAGTCGACCGTAGCAACACTCGGGATATTTTGTAGGCTGCTTCCGACCGAGAAACGAAATATGAAAGCAAGGAGTGTTTCTGGAGAATTTCTGCAAGGCTTTTGCGAATGCCGTATCTGATTTAACTTTTCAGTTTTTATTTGCATATTCTGGGAAAGTTTTTCCCAATGCAGCACGCTTTTTTATTATGTGTATAATTTTTAGGTATGTTAGCATTGGCGGATCAAGGAGCAGCTTTTGGAGGAGCCAAAACAACATTTTGGGGGCCTAAATTGAGAAAAAAACATGGCCTCCTTTGCCCCCCTCCTTGGCTCCGCCAGTGTATGTTAAGGCACTGCACATGAAGTTTTTTATTGGCAATCGATCTAAAGGTTAGATCATATTCCTATCTTCTTCTTGGATATAAATTATCAACCTAACTCTTTTATTCACTCCAACCATTCCATTATTTCGCATCTGACTCGTTCCAGCCATCCTGTTTGCAGATGGTATAGATGGCGCAGTTGCTGTCCGATTCGGCTCCATAATTTTGCAGGGATGTAATTCCGCACTAATTCGCTGACTTTGGAAACCTGACCACAGGTGATCCGAATCAAAGAATTGCAACTGTAGAACTTACTGAGATGTAATTGTTCATCACTCTTCGCTGCGGTACATACCATTATGTAAGGCGCAGGAGAATTGTACGATATGGATTTCGGAGTTTTCACTTAAGGCTTTCCGCAATGACAAAAAGCCTTAGTCAGGCTGGATCAGTCTAAAGTCTCATGATTTTTAGGCTTATCGATGCACCAACATCCAGGGTCACATGGTGTCGCCACCTCTTTCCCTTTTGGGACGGTTCTCGGGAGCCTGACTGCTTCTGAACGTGAAATTATTCCCTATATATTCTTATCCAGTCAATTTTCTCTATGCCAAGAATAGTATCCGCTACTGTAATCATTTCCCCCATCAAAAATCTGTTTGTCGATAGTATAGCCGTATTCATTTGGCCAGGAACTGTTTCCATAAGCCTTCTGGGATAACAAGAAACATCGAAATTTATACATAAAGACTGGTTCCTCTAAAAAAACTGAAAGGGGTGATGGTGTGCACCCTATTCTATCCCGATAAGTGGGTTGCGCCGACATCCTAAAGCCATGTTTCGGCGCTCTTCTAACGCTCCCCGGTGGCACAAAGCTCTGCTGTGCGGCCGGCCGCCGGCAGCCAGCGTCGCAGCGTGTCATGACCTTTATGGAGAGCCAGCATTCTGCGGCCTGAATTCCACGGAGGCGGGGAAATCACGGAGCCATCGTGATCTGTGCACCTCCCGCCCGTCATCTGGTGAAGTATACTACACGCGCCTGCCGCCGGCTCTCCGCTCGCCCATGAACACTTTAGAGTCATGTGAAGGCGTAGGGCATCAGGGATGATTATAAATCTGGTTGTGGGTACTTCTAAGGCCATCCATAGATTGTGTGGGGAAAGGAGAGTCAGCCACAGCCTTATAAAACGTTACACATGGGCGCCAAAAGCGTTTACATTGGGAGGTGGGAGTTAAAAATTAAGAAATATGCCTTATGTACTGTATGGACGGCCTCGCGTAACGAAACCCGAAAGCCTTCGGTCACTGCCTTATCACTAGCAGTTTTGTACCAGCTTGAAAGCGGATAACTTTGTTCAGTAGGTACACTTCGTTTAAAAAGCTATTTTCATAGCTCACTCGTAAAATCAGTCATCACTCGTAAAATCAGTCATAGCGTGCGCCCTTTCAACGTTGTGAAATAATACAAATCAGGTCAAATCATCACTTGTCCGATAGCTGAGAGTTCGGAGCCTCGGAGACGCACCGGCACCGTATGCGTCGCGCCGGTTTCGTCTCAACTGCGCCAGTTTCGCCACAAACGTGGCGGCCGGCGCCACCGCAACTGGGACGCACTGAGGCGGTGCACCCGTTTCTCCAGAGCACCGATCTGCCATAGCCCGAGGCGTCGCATTCGGCGAACGGCCCCGATCGCAGCGCCCCCGCGCCGCGTAATGTTACGACACTGTGACAGTGCAGCGACACAAGCGTGTTGCTTCCATAGTCTGCACGCCAGTTTGATTGGGAAGAAATATGCTCCGGCTTACTTTTCCTCAAAGTTGTTCATGCGGAGGTGGATTTAAACAGTGATACTTAAAAGCATAAGTGATGGTGGAAGAGACTAACGTGTGTTTTGAGGTCTGAATCAGTAATATTGGTCTATAATCACAATGGCCATGGACTAATAGAGTCGAATATCACCCTCTCCGCCTTCGTCTGTCGCAGAGCAGCCATGAGTGTTATTGCACTTCCACGATTCTTGTGATCTTGACCCGTGATAATATTGGCTTACTTGAAATTCACACGCGAGTTGGCCCAAGCATGCCATATGATACCACTAGCTCAACTTTTGTGGTTGCAGTACGGTATCAGCGATTTCATTCATCCCACCATTCAATTCGGCATATAAAATAAATGGGCATGAACGGGTCAGGGCCCCGGGGATTCGGGAGGGTAAGGACCTTGGATTTAGAACAAACAAAAAAGTTCAACTAACCAACTAACCTGTACTAACCCTCTGTTCATGTTTGCTAACCAACTAACCCTAACTTAAGGACTACTTAATTACTAACCCTATCTAAGACTCACAACTAACCAACTCACACCCCTCCCTAACACTATCTGTCTATTTCTGTTCTATTAACCTTCTCTCTTCCTCTATGCGGCGGCTACCCAGCTGGAGAGGGTGCTGCAACCTCACCTCTTGCTTGCAGGATAAAGACCCGCGGCATCACGTCATGGTGCTTGCGGGTGTTTCTAATAACCAGAGCTGGGATTCGGTAGATTTTTCTACCGCCGGTATCGGTATTCGGTAGATGAAAACGGGTCATTCGGTTCGGTATTTCGGTAGATTTACAAAAAAATCTACCGAATGATTCGGTATTCGGTATTTCGGTTCGGTAGATTAAAAAACTTTCTTTAGAAAAGCTCTTAAAAGTCCTTTAATACAAAAACACATATTCAAGCCTTTACTACATTTTAGAGCCCCTTAAACATTTATTTGATTATCTTAGATCCTTTTGCAACCATTTTCTTTAATGTTTCAAAGCCTATAAAGACCTTTTAATCGTAAAAACTAATAAATTATCTTCGGCAACACTTATATAACTATGCCTGATTACAATTGTAGCCAGAAGATGTCAAATTGATGACTCTACAGGTGTGCTAAGTTTCGCATCTTGCATTCAAATTGTCTTGGAATCATTCGTGAAAACCCGAGGGGATCGAAATTACCCCCTCCCCCAGGCGGTTAAGGGTTAAAACGGTGGCACCTCGGATCCATGTTTTATTTAAACCGGGCCTAGTTTGTCGTTATTGCCTTAGTACAATCCATCGTCTGTCATTCCTAGGCTTGCATCGCCAAATATCCATATACTGGACAAAAACTTTCACATAAAATCATACCGTAACACAGGCGCGGTCCCAGGGGGTAGGAGGCATCGGGACCATGGCCACTAAATGCTCAGGAGGGGGAGCAACATATCTTTTGCCCCCTCCCTCCCAAAGGCCGGGGAATTTTTGAAAACAAGTATTTTGTTCTAGGTCTGTCCAGTAAATAAATATTGGCTCGCACCCCCCCTCCCCCAAGGAGGAAAAGCTTGGGTTTGACCCCCAAACCTCGAGTCTGCAACGGCCCCTGCCGCCATAAACGGGTACACTCTCAGTCCTCACACAGCAGCAAGTGACTACTTACCTCTCCCAACACTATGCTGAGACTGCGATCTCTTCTCTTCTTTCACGCAAAATACCATAAAAGGATGCCGCCAACAATGGCCACGTTGCCTGTGTAGCTCGCGCTGTCATCTTCAATCAACCGCGACCGTGGGAACGAATAGGAAATCCACTGCCCGATTGAATGAAGCGCGGGAAATTCAAATCTACCGATAACAAGTCATTCTGTAGATCCATTCGGTATCGATATCGGTGCCGGTAGAGGCTCGTACCGAAAATTCGGTACCGGTAGATAAAATCTACCACCGGTAGTACCGAAATACCGAAATACCGAATTTCATTCGGTAGTCCCAGCTCTGCTAATAACCCAAAATTATGATTTTTCAATGGAGGAGCTCGAGTAATGTAAACAAAAAACAAAACGGGCATTCGATAACAGGAAACAAATTAAAAAATATTTGCTCTGTCAAGCTTCTTCGCTTAACCTTTTAAATCATACCTACATGTGCCCCAGGCTCGGCATCTCTGCTGTAGCAATCCCCTTCTCTCGCAAGTGTTGCTACACTTCGCGACCCATTCTTTGAAATAAGCTTCGCCCCTTTGTTATGCGACATTAAAGCAAACCCCCTCCCGTAAAATTCTCCCACATACTTAAGAGGCGGGCAAAGGTGCCTTGCACAGAATGCCTTATAAAAATCCCTTAACTAAATAACTCACTCCCATAAGGGGCTGTTCACATATGATATCAGCCAAATTTGAGACTGTTTGGACCCTTCCTCTTTATCAGTAATCGTAAGAAATAGCTGACTCTCCCCCTTTCGTGAGAAACCGTCAGAAATTGCCCGATCGCCCTCTCCCGACAGCATCAGTTGTCGACATGAGTAATCACAGAGAAGCCGCAGAGCTACAATGCTCAGGCGGTACGTGCAGATGGTAGCAGTGGATAACGGGTGTGACTTTGCTAGGTCAGCTATGCCGCATCAACCTAAAACTACAAAAAACTAGATATACAAAAAATGTATGAAATAGAATAGCAGATACGAACAGCATGAACACTACCCTGAAAACCTTCCAAAAGTGCGTGAAGAAACCACAAAGATACCTCCTCTCCAAGCATGTGGTTCCTTGTAATGCTTTAACCCGGTGGGGGCTTAGACCCCCCGGGTTTTCAAGTGACCAAAACGGCGGCGCCGCGCAAACGTCTAGCGTCCCATCATTTTACATCTTCCGAAAATTTGGCCAAGGTCATATCAGGTCAGGTCACCAGGTCAGGTGAGTGACCTCACCTCAAAAATACTTAGGACGGCATAACTAAAAGAAGGGTTAATCGATCAAGTGAAACCAACCACATCTGGCCCACCAGGACACAACATTTGTTCCGTGATTTTGATATTGGCGACCAAGGTCATGGCAGAGCAGACCTCCCCATGACAATGCATGGAAAATCACGAAATGAGCATTCCAGTAAGTATGGATGGAATCAACTTCAAACACCGGTTGCGACGCTCTAGCCCATTTCTGGCGATACCAAAATTTGACTTGTGACCTTAAAAGGTCACCTAGGCAAATAAGCATTGTTGGTGTTTTCTCTATAAATTTTGAATTAACTAGGATAGAGCTTTATTTGTCACCAAAGTGTTTGATAGTCACTGGAAGTCAAATGATATACATCATGACTATACCAGGTCAAGTTGGTCAGACCGTTGACCTGGGTCAGGTCAAATTCTTAAATTGACCGGCGTAGCAATATCATATATCATTCGATTTGTATTGACGAGAGGATTGCAATGGTGCATAAACTATGGATGTATCTTGTTTGGTTTGGAAGCTATTAGCGAAAAAGTAAACGCCCTTATGCATGGGTGGCTTGGACATTCCCAAGAATATGCCCAATATTTAGTGACCTGTAGCCCTAGGCTTACCTGACACAAAATAATGACACGCAATGAAAGCGCATCGCAAGAGCTTCGAATGGTGTTAGAAAAATGTTTCTAGCTATCATAGTTTCTGAGATATAGAGGTTTTCTTAGTACACCTCATAGAGCAATTGACATATTTTGACCTCTGGTGACCTTGATATTGACCTGACAAAAAAATACGGAAGTATTTTCGATATTATTTTCGAAGAGCTTCGATTGCCGTTTTGCGCTTTTTCTAGCTCGGGGGTCTTTTTAGCCCCCCACCAGGGCGAAGGTGGCTCGTACCCGCCACCGGGGCAAGGGTTAAAAAAACACAGCAAGCAGCTCCAGCCGTTTTTGGTTTGCAATTGTATGAAAATATTTCGCTAGTATAATTTCCAGAATATTATTAGTGTATTTAACACAAATTGGCGCCATATCATAATTCTAGTGCCTACGTTTGAGGAAGAAACATTAGGGTACCCCACGGGCGCAGCCAAGGGGCGGGCGGCGGCAGGGACAGCCGCTCCCCCTTAGGGCCCTAAGGGCCCTCCTGAGGACACAATTCTGTAACAAGCAGGGCCATTTTTATCCATCAGGGCCCTTTTGGCGCTGTCGCAGGGGCCCTTTTCAGGGCGCCGCCCTCCTGAGCGAAATCCTGGCAACGCCCCTGGGGTACCCGCTCTTCAACTACGGTCTGGTTCTTGCCCAACAAAACAATTCACGACGTCCGAGGATTTGTACCCCCGCCAGAACTGGACAGAAAAAACCAGATCCCCTCCCCTGCGTCAGAAAAAAGTCAGAAAATGCCAGATTCCCTCCCCTTTGGTCGCTGACGTCATATGTGAGCAGCCCCCTAAAGTTTGTGCTTCAGTGTAAGTGCCCTCCACACACCCAAGGAGCTCTGCATAAATAATCAATTCCATGCCATGGAGACCAGATGCAGGTCCGATCGGAAGGATAGGCACGAAAGGTAGTTGCTGGGCAATCATAAAAGGTTCTGAGCCGGCCCAGTTAAACAACTGTTTCCCACATATGTAACTATTTTACTTACCACATAAATATCAAACATTTTTGCGTTCCGCCTGCATCTGCCACCGCGCGAAGGCCCTGGCCAGCAGCATGTTAACAATATCACTGAGGGGCGAGCTCGCGCTGCTTTTCATCTCCCGCCAGTCAGCACGCTGGCACCGGACGAGAACAAAACCGAAGGCCCGCCCGCAGCTGGCGATGAGAACAGTGAATATTCATGAGGCGGTTTGTGAGCGTCGCGCTCGCGTCCGCGGATGACGCGATTTGGTCTGCACGTGCGCTCTTTGGGCCAGGTATTCATTCCGTGGCTGTTGACACCGGATAAGCACACCGAGTAAGTATAGTTCCATTGGAGGCAAACATCGGAATCACCAGAGGTGTAACGATCGCTCCATTTAACGATTGCCCGATAACATTTGTAGCCAGCTGGTTTCTTGATCTGTTGTAACAATGAGAGAAGTAACTGAGACGGTAACTTGGTCCGAAGCAAGACTAACGCGATTGCTTCAGGGCATGGGCGTGGTAAACGGAGGGGACGGTGAAGGCGCCTCTTACTCAACTCGCGAGTCAGGGGATGTTCCCCCAAAAACAAAAATTTGGACCTCGAATTCGATGTTTTGCATTTTCTCCGTTACCTGCGTGAATCTACATAAATGTGTTGGTGAAGTGTATCGTCGTTAGTGTTTTATATGCCGCCGAAATTCACAGAATTTGCCGCCCCCTGTCATTGTCAGTGCGGGGTCCGTTCTCGCCGTAAAAATTCAGTGGTGGCGCCCCTGCTTCAGGGAGTATTCCGGCGCAACACACCTGCATTGTTTCCATTTTTCTTATTTGGGCCAAGGACGTCCCTTGATGTCCTACTCTGCATGTTATTATTCCACTGTTTGAATATTCTAAAAACCTGAGGAAGCTCCGTTAGTGTTCACTGCTGTACGTGCTGAATGTTCCACGGCTACATAATTCCGTCGAAGATGTTCGGAAGTTCAAGGAAGGGCAAACGTTTTCAAAGCACCTCGCCTCTTCAGCCAGCGACAAGGTGACCTTGCGATATAGCGCGGTGACCTTGACTGATCTCGATAGTGATTACTCTATTTTGTGATGAGTAGAGATGGTATTTGCTCGTGATAGCCGGTGAAGCTGGAACCGCCGGTCCGGATAAGTTCCACCGATAAGTGCTGCTTGTTTACAGTGATGCCATATAATCAAGTCCAATTTACGCCGGTTCACGTATTTATACTATTCGAATTTTCTTATGATCTTACGCTCATGGTAGGGACGAAGATTGTACTAGGGTCGGGTAGCATATAAGGTTAAGGAAGTACAATAAAATATTGTCACAACAAAATACATAGGTATAATCTTGGGCGGCTTAACGCAGCCGGTCTGCTTCTGACCTCTCCCCAAAAACTGGCATTCTTGTCCTGGAGGACTGGAGAATGTGACCATGATGGATCGCCAGCCGTCGACCGTAAATAGGGGCGTCAAGGTGAGCGAGCGAGGAGGGTTTTGTGCGGGCCAGACCCACAGTTACCTGTGCGGGGCCCAGCACCCCACCGCTCCCCGATGCTACGGTTGCCACGGCGAGGAGCTCTTCTCTTGGGAGCCGGCTCACGCGCGCTGACAGGGGGCGGATAGAGGTCATCTGCAGCCTGATGGCAGTGGCGGATCCAGGATTTCATTCGGAGAGGTGCCAGAGGGCTCGAGCCTCCCCTGTCATTGTCTCTGAACAGCCTCGGGCTATGCATTTACTATAGTTATGCTGAAGTTTTGGTGGGGGTGGGCTTGAGCCCCCGAGCCCTCCTACAACCGCCACTGGCCGATGGGGTCCCTGAGAAGTGCTCGCCACGCTGGCAGACAAAGGCATCGTGGTTGCTTGCGATGGCATCCGTGCTAATCGGAGGTAATTGCTCTTCGGTAGGCTAGATTGCTGTCCATCAAATACAGGTTTTTGGGAAAATAGTGGGATGAGTTGGTGCAGGATTAACTGCATTCTTTGAGGCTAGTTAACGACCTATTTCAATTGAATAATTGCATGTCACGACTGGTCCTGCAGTGTGTGCCTATCAATGTTGCATTGCAGCCTGAGCTGTGAGGCTATCGCATGATTCCAGCGGCCCGCAGATCATTTGACCAAGGCCCATTATTTCTCTAGAAATATGAATGCTCCGGTTGTGGGATGTGCCAAGCGATTTGATCGAAAATCGCCAGCGCTTAAGTTCACTCTCACGTCACTTCGTGAATCTGTCCAATAGTGACACGTGCGGTCTGATAGTCATTCTCCGAGTGCCGGGGCGGTGCCATATCCATTTGGACAGTGGCGGATCTAGGATTTCTGGGGTGGGGGGCTCGAGCTTCCCCAACATTGCCTTGGATCAGACTCCGCCTATGTATTAACCATAGGCACTCGGAACTTTAGGGGCCTTGAACCCCTAGCCGCCTTATATCCACCACTGCGCTTGGGCTGGAATATTTATTTTTATTTTTGAATGAATGACCGCGTAAAGCCGGTTATGACGGACCACGAGGCTCGAACAGGGAAGTGCACTCATCCAACCTATACGCAAGCCACACAGGCTGCAACAATTTCAGGGATTTGAGGTAAAGGTAAATAGTTAAGCGTAAAATTGCTGGTATAGCTGTGAATTTTCCACTGTCTCATAATAAAAAGACGGAGTCCCTGCCAAAATGAAGGCATCAATAGCTCATAACTGATTGAAAATAGCGACGTTTTGATCTATCGTCTAGGTTAAGCGACCAATGCGTTTCATTGAAACTTAACTCAGAGCCAAGGCAGCTTAAAATGCAATTTCCTCTTCTTGTTAGTACATCAAGAAATGAATTATATTTTGTTCCGCAGAGAAACTTTCAATAGCGGTTACGAAGAACGGTGAGTGATCAAATACCCTCCGTCATTTCACTGTCCGGCCGAAACCAAGGCCGTTTAGTCATGGCCGACATTACAAAACGTAAACAGAACTCCCACGCGGTTGGTTCAGCCGTGTCAGCCGCGGTACTCAGTCCGCTGCAGCAGTCGCGTGATTCCGCGCCCCCGCCGGACCGTGGCGGCCGCGCTGACTCACCGCTGATACACACCTGCGGGGCGTCACAGTCTCCGCCTGGGGGCACATCGCCGCGGGCGCTGCGGATGCCGACCGGCCTCGAGCCGGCGGCGGCAGAAACGTGCATGGACGCAGCGCGCCGCTGCCGACTGATTCACGCATTACTTTCCAAATTCGTCAGCGGTGTTTTTGTCAGTGCGCGCCGGCGACTGACCCAAATATTTACGGCTGGTGGCCCGGCGGGGCGTCCGGTCCGGTCCGGCCGACTGGCACAGTGGGCCTGGCTCTGGCACAGTGGACCTCTGGGACAGTGGACCTGGCCTGGAACAGTGGACCTGGCTCTGGGACAGTGGACCTGGCGCTGGGACAGTGCCGCGGCGGGGGCGTCTCTGAGTCAACTGCTGTTTGAGACAGCTCCTCTGCTGCTATGGCTGGCTTCTAAAGTCGGATCTATTCGAAGAGAGAATGAATGCATCGAGTGTCTACGTTAGGTATCTCTGTCGAATTTAGAATAAATGTGAAGTGAAATAGCGATATTTGATTGTTTCAATCATCAGTCAAAGGCCATAAATTCGTAATTACCTAAAGGGAATGTGGCAGCTTTATAACGTGATTTTAGCTGAGATAGCCAAGTTGTAAAGCATGCCGGAGAACCTGGTACTCAATATATCATTTGTCTTGGAACTCGATATTTCCGTAGAAAAAAGCTAAAACCTACCTGAAATGTACCTCTCACGTGCCTCTCGCCAGGCGGCCAATGTTCTGAGCTAATGGTGTGACGACATATGCTGACGTCACGATGAGCATCAGCTAATTGAAGCCCTTGAAGTGTTTCGAGTATGGTAGTGGTTGTCAGATCATGACATCATCCACAGGTAGATATTTATTTCTTTTCCTAGAGGAATATTCTAGAAATCAAAATATTGAGCTTATTGTACATTTTTCAGAGAAATCATGAGTGGTTTCATTATTTTCGGCCAAAAGTACGCCTAATTACACTAAAATCCAGGATTCGACCAAGGTGCCACATTCCCTTTAAAGGGAATGTGGCACCTTCATAACGTGATTTTAACTGAGATAGCCAAGTTGTAAAGCAAGTCGGAAAACCCGGTACTCCATATATCATTTGTCTTGGAACTCGATATCTTCGTAGAAAAAAGCTAAAACCTACCTGACACCAACCCCTCATCAACCCCTCGCCGGGCGGCCCTTGTTGTGAGTTGCTGGTGCGACGACATATGCTGACGTCACTATGGGCATCAGCCAATCGAAGCCCTTGAAGCGTTTCGAGTAGGGTAGTGGTTGCCTGATCATGACATCATCCACAGGCAGATATTTATTTATTCTCTTATAGGAGTATTTTTAAAAACAAAATATTGAGCTCATTGTACATTTTTCAGAGAAATCATGAGTGGTTTCATTATTTTTGGCTAAAAGTACGCCTAATTGCACTAAATTCCAGGATTCGACCAAGGTGCCCAATTCCCCTAAAGTCTTCCGTAGTCATGTCTCCAGCAATATCGGTTGAACCCGACTGACTTGTGCTGTCGTTCCTAACTCTTGCTTTCAATGGAAAATGTGTACGTATATAGGTATATTGTATGCAAATAGTCATTGCATCCGGGTTCATGATTTGGTTGGACTAAGATCTGATAACTGTTATTTATAAGAGATATGTGAGTATCAGAGAGGCAGCTGTCCGCCCATCACCTTTCCAAATCGGGCCGGACCACCCACTCAGCCACTCCCAAAATGGCTGCGGGCCTATCCCGGCGCCGATTAGTCCCCTGCTGCACATCACCGCTCGGATTCCGTCAGCACCCAAAGGCCGCCTATTTTACTCTGTCATAAATGAACTGTGGGAGATCTAATGCAGATACAGAAGCCAAGCCATGGTTACGCCATACCACATTGTGCAAGCTGGAGAGAGGGTACAAATCCAGGAGCCAGTATCTCAAAATCCTGCCGTCAGTTCTGGACCTCTGGACACTGCCCTTGAAGTCTGTGGTAATTGCTGGGCTGGGTTTATTGGCCGACTCGGCTTCAGCTTCACCTGCCCTCTCTGTCCGCGGCAGATGCCGGGTGCGCTGTACTCCCCTGCTTTCAGAACCCAGTCACAACGAGAGCGCAGGAGCGCCGCTTCGCAGGCCCTCTGTGTGAAGGCCCGCCCAGAGGCGGATGCAGGAGCGCCGTTTGGGGGCATCGCGGGACAAATAGTAAAAACATTGTGTTTTTAAAGGAAATTGGTTCAAAATTTCGTCAATTGGGATGGAATGGCCCCTCGGCTCCGCCCTCTGCGTCCGCCATTGGACCGGCCATACCAGGACACGTTCTCTTAATAATTCCAGGAAGATGTCTTCTTCCAGGATGCGATAGACACAGGAATGAATCACTCATTTCGTCTATAACCCAGCCTGAGGGAAGTGTAAAATGCTAAAAAAATATTACGTGAATTTTACAGATTTAAAAATTCAACGTAAATATGCATCTTGAGACAATGCAGCATAATGCAGCCGATATCTTGCTCGGCCCTGACCGTGACATCTGTTACAACTCCCACTTGGTCCAGTCCAGGTTTCGAAAGGAATCCTACCAGAATGGCACGCCCCTCTGCGGCCCTGATGAGTGCCCGGCGGCGTCGCGTCGCGTCGCGGGGCGGGTCCGGGCTGCTGCACCTGTCGCGGTGGGGGGAGGGGGAGGTGGAGGTGTCGGCTGCGACATCGCCGCATGCGCAGGACAAGAGCTCGACGGGAGACTCCAGCACAAGGGAGCTGAGGGCCACGTGCGAAAGATTCAAACTGTGTCCGATGGAAAGCATTTCCAGGTGTATTGATCATGGCGCTAACATGGGCTTGGAGGTGTGGCAAATGTATTTAAGTACTTTCACCGGATACCCTGAAGTATTTTGAACAGTTACGGGCCTTATTGCGTCCCGTGATAGCGCTTCGGGAACCATTTTTACGGTGAAATCACGTCATAGGTACTTCTATGACGCAGCAGCAGGGCTGATCCGAAGTATTACTAGAAACAGTAATGTGATGTTTCACGCGACACTGAATGGGTTTAAGGACAAGTCGCATTAGTCTGAATGCCATCCTTGACCCAATTCGTTTAAAGACTTTAATACATTTTGAACGTCTGGCCTCGACTAGATATCTAACCCCTCTGATCCTCGCGATGACTCCATTGGTATTATATCTGATTGTCACAGAACAAAACGTACATAAGCCGAATTGGACTGTCTAATATCACCTGCCGTAAAGAAGCACTGATAAATAAATCAAACTTTGGAGTCGTCGTAAATATCGTTCTCCATATAATGTTCCGAAAGTCTGTCTTTTGGTCGAGCAATATACTTTAAATATCAATTTGATAGCATTAAAATTATTTACGTCTCATCGTTCCAGCTGCCGTATGATTATACCTACACCTATGTATGTACATGCATTCGTCCACTCATAGTAAAACAGCTATTTATCTGTGAAAACCCAATTACCTGCTCGTTTATGTAGCATATGTTTTTATCTCCACATTACTGTGTTTAATCCCTACCCAGCCAGCAATTATCGTGGGATCAACTGCAAACAAGTCGGGCGGCCCTACCTAAACCGACTTCGGCCCGCTTAGATGGACTTGGACAGACTCATCTGATCGGGCCAAAGTGGGCCAGTATCTGGATAACTCCGTCACGGAGCTGGCCCGAGTTGGGCCCGCTTTAGACGTAACTCCCAGCAAAGCGGGCACAGCTGCGGCCAGGTTCACCTGTCGCCAGCTGCTCTCGTAACTCGGGCACACCTCGGGCACTGCCTGCCGTAACCTCGGATAACTCCGGCCAGGCTAATGCCGTACTGATCATGCGCAAACAACCGACTTTGCAGCAGAATTTCAAAATCATAATTTTTGCCGCCATTGTTGTAGCAGCGGCTTTGCAGAGCAGTAGTATCAACATATTAGTGTATATTCTAACCGTGCAACATTACAGCCCAGGTAACAGGCAAATCAAGATAAAAGGTATCTTTGCGGAAATGTGGATATTTGACGTGCGACTTTCTACTGATAAGTGTGCCCTTCGTGTGAAACTTAACCAAATAATACCTACAATAACTTTCGACAAGTCCACTGCATAATCCCAATTACAAAGAAGCATCACTGCGGACGTCTAGCTTCTGGCCATACCTACCTACAGATCTACAGATCTCCGTCTAGCTGAAGAAATTCCAAGAGGTGTTACTTTCAACCATTCATTGGTAAGTAAGTACCAGAGTAGCCAACAGCAGTATATTTTTATAAGCAAACTGAAATCCTTTATGATCATCTGCCTCCCCAATTGTCCTTAGCCCAGCATGTTTTCGGTCATTCTGGACCAGTGCCGTTCTAGCTTAGAATAGATGTCTGAAGACCTGTCCCTTGTTCTCCAATAGTTATTGTGCGCATGATGAAGGCCATTATCGCCCCCACTGGTCGTGGAACCTGGGGGTACCGGAATGGTGTCTCCCTTAAAGGGAGATGCGTCAAAAATTATTGGCTAGATCAAAAGGTCACAAAAAGGCGTTTCAGTAGTACTATGCTCATTTTTGCGAATTCAGCCTCCAAATGCCTTAACATCGCTCTCAAAGTTAGCATTTCTAGACGACTTATCAAGAATTCTCACTATCGATTAAATGACGTAACCTCGGCTATGGCCATCAATTGCTCTAAGAACTTCGTCATATGCGACTTAAACAGTGGTGTAGAACTTGTGAACTATCACAGAAAATATTATTAAAAAACAACACTCCAAAACATTTTTTAACAGAAATATAGAACTTTAAAAAATCACAATTGGCAAACAGAAGCGCAGGAATTCTCATGCCTGGGTCATGTGGCCTACCTATCCTGACGCAAAAGTTTCGTCATGCTGGGAATTTTGCAGAAAAGGGCTGAAATACCGAGATTGAAGACTTGAGCAATTATTTTATACTTCATTTTAAGCGCAAACTGATTCATTTTGTAGTTTTTACAGGCTACGTAAAATTAATACAACTACTAGTACAGGAACACAGACATTTTCATTACAAAAACAATTGCTTTAAAAGTAAAATAGCTTTTGAAAACATTGAGATGAAGAGCATGTTCAAGCCTTTTATCGCTATCGTTAGTTTGAACTTTTGAACTTTAGGTTACCTAATGTAATAAATTGATAATATATTTTAATAACAGGTGAGTGGCCTCCAAAAGTTTTGCCGAAGATACAAAAATAAATGGCAGTGTCGGAATCAATATTTTCAAGTAGAGAAAATATATTTTACGCCAATTTCTTTCGCTGGTATCACTGGCGGATCCAGGGGGTTACAAAGAGGCATCTGCCCCCAAACCTGCCGATTTTAACAGATTTGAAAAAAACACGTCATATGATTATTTACGATTTTGGACCCAGCAGCCCCCTCCACCTGCCGTTCAAATAGCCACTGTCAAATCCGCCATCGTCTGGTGCCCAATGCAAATTTGAGAGAAGATACCCGTCTCTGAGTTTGTTTATGTAAAGTTCTGATTTCACCATATTTCCCCATTCAACACCCGCGGAAGCCGTGTGCTGAGATCTATGAACGAGCATCAATTCATGTATTTCGCTTCTCTGGGATCAAATATGTACATCCAATCAAATTCAAAGGGAGAACAAACTCGAATCACTTGTGGTTTTATGTATAGTACCAACTTCATCTGCCAGGAGCTGTCTTACAACTAGCCTCCCGCCCGCCCGCGGGCGGGCGGCGGGCGTGTGTTCGGTTAAAAATGACCGCGTTCCGGCGGTTTACCAAATCTATTTGTAGTTTTGCTTATAATCTCACCGCATTCTTACTCTCACTGTCTAGTTTAAATATGATGTTTCCCAATAAAGTCAAGTAGTTTGACCACTGGTTTCATCGTATTTATGAAACATCATCAAATCCTACATCTTTTTACATGAAATAAAATTTTAGTTCTTCGTGGTCTAGTATCTACGTCATAAAGTACCTAATATTTGTGCAAAACGTTATCATTTATTTTAACGAACCCGTAGAGGCTCTCTAGAGGCGACGTAATTTATTGCATTTCGAAAGTGATTAAGAAAATTTACCTGCAAATTTTTAAGTCAGATCAATAACTTATTAAAAAAGCTATATGTCTAAATACATTTTCCTAAACCTGACTCAACAACACGTGAATAATACGTGTTTTGTCTAGCAACATTGTACATACAATACTATGCCCAACCCCAGATGTTCAGACCTGGCCTGAAGAAGTCACCGTGAATATCCATTGATATAAATTGATTGATTGGTAATTACAATGCTAATGATGCGGAGTCAAATCACGTACCTATGAGGACTCTTTAAACGGTTATTGATAAGAACCTGATAAACTGTTTAAAGGTAACCCAAAGGGTCTCCCAGGAGTGACATAAATTTGGATATGTGGATATCTTAGTATCAAACGTATGTTTGGTTGGGTATCAAAGTATACAACCCTACTTTCTGGTAATATTTCAAAATACAATAATTGTTAGTTCCCCAAAATGGATTACGTATGTAAGAGACACCCACATACTAAAAATTGGGTAAATGTTACCTAATGTAATAAATTGATAATATATTTCACAGAGGCACTGAGGTACAGTGGCGTCCCTGTCAGCCGGGGCGGGATTTGTCACGCTATTAGCAAGTGGCTTTCGGGAAGCCGCGACCGGCTGGAACGACGAGCAAACCGGAGGCCGACCCATCGCTACTCTGGAGGCCTCGAACCTGCTCCGGCGCAGGAGGCCCAGGACATGACTTTCCAGGAGGTGGAGGTCACCTATGAAGATTTTTTAGTTTAAATGGTTGACTCCGTTTATTTGATGAATAAGTTCGTTTTGTGTATGTGTGCTAATGGGTGTATTATTTTAAGTTGGTAAGGTGTTTACTGACCTGCATCCTTCAATACTGGATGTAAAATGGATCTAATACTCTGAAAGTATAGATTCAGGCACAACCCTTCATCAGAATTCTCGTAATACAAAGAGTGAAAACACCGATTATTGGCTATAGTGTGGGCAAGACCACATATGCTGATCAGATTCGAGGTCCTTCCCACACTATGACCAATAATCTATGTTTTCACCTAGTGTATTATAAGGATTCTGATGAAGGACTGTGCTTGAATATACAATCTCAGTGTATTAGCTCCATCTTGCATCCAGGATTGGCAGGCGGGCCATTAAACATCTTATCAACTTTACTATCCCTTATTAACTCAGGTCAGCTAGTTTGTTCGTTTTACCCTTTTTGGGGCCGTTCAAATACATGTTAAATATATATTTGCTTGTTTCCAGAAATGGGTTTCATTGTTTGTGGTCAGGAAGGATCTTCCCATATATACTGTGTTAAACTTTAGCTATCTAATTTGCCAACGAATCAGCGATTCTACCATGACCTCATTAATTAGTCAAACATATGAAGATTTAACATACCAGTTTTTGGTACTGGTTAACCATGTACGTATTATTGAGCTTGATGGAAAGCATGAGCTTATGCATCAATTTATTCACCTATTTGCACACAAGCCTGAATGTCTGCAAAACAGCCACAATCATGCAATATGCAAAAATAATTTTAGTACAACACAAAAATCAGGCTCATTGCGTACAGGCCGAATGAAAAAACCTTTAAATGTCTCTGGTGAAAATAAAAGAATTAGGCAGGTCTAATATGCACATTGCACATCTTGTGCTCGCCGGATACGCCTCACTCAACACAGCAATGAGAGTAAGGAAGCGCTGACACAGCTACCAGCATGTCGTAACCACCATCTACCAATAACTAGGGTCGGAACCGCGCTGACCCGAAATGGCCTGATCTGGCACGTAGTATTAATACAAACAATGAACTCTGGCCCAGCTCTGAACAGTGCCATCAACTACCAATTACTACGGCCAGGCCCGCTTTGGCCTGCACTGGCCTGATCTGGCACGCAGTAGAAATGCACAGCAGTAACTCTGGCCCAGCTCTGGCGAGAACCCATCAACTACCAATAACTAGGGCCAGGCCCGCAATGTCTCGAGGAGCTGGCCCGAGTTGGTCAGATCTGGCACGCAGTTACACACATGGCTAATAACTCCGTCACGGAGCGGGCCAGCTCCGTTGTCGGGCACAACTCGGGCCAAGTCGGGCCGCGGTAACTCCGTCCCAGCTCTGGGCCAGCTCTGGGCCAGGTCGGGAAAGTTGTTTCAACTCCTGAGTTACACCCGACAACAGCCCTACATGTGCCGGAGCTCCGTGCCCGCGCTGGCCCAAGCTGTGCCAGGTCGGGGCCGGAGGTAAATTGCTGGCTGGGTATGATCATGAGCGGCGAAAGCAGAAGAAGCTGGGAGTACGCCCCTGAATTAGTTAACCCGGGGGACGTCCCTCCACCCAGAAGACAATTGGGACCCGATCAAGTATCTTGGCACCTTCTTTCTATCAACTGAGTAAACATGCTGAAATGCTCCCAATTTTAATGTCAGTAAAGTGCATGGGCGTTTTTTCAAAGACAGCCAGTCTATTCTAGCTTCGCTTCTGGCCACCTCCCCTTTCCCTGTCATCGGTGGTCCAGAGCTAGTCCCCATTATTAAAAATAATCCATGGCGACGCCTCTACTTATTAATATATCAATTCAACAAAGACGTAAGTATTAATCAAAGCGAACACCAGCTCGCCGATATTCCTCTCCCCCATTTCTGGCATTTCTGTCAAGCGAGCTCGCGTGATCGGCTCTCTGCCATCTTGAGAGTCAGAGCGCTCCCGTCTGGAGCTGCCGTGACGCTTTCGTTACGCGTCGGCGTGACGCCCGTACCACCCGGGCTTGGTCAATGTCACCCGTCACGGGACCGCCAAGGGAAGATGGGCCGCTTGTGGCAATGTCGGGACTGGGTGAGGGCCTCGGCATCGTCTGAGGTGGAGCGCCGGAGTCGTATTCATGTGGTGTTATGATTAAGACATCTCCCTGGTGGTCAGAGGACATGTTTTCAGCTAGGTCACCATTTATAAAACCTCCAGATTCTTAACGAGCTCCGCACAATATCAGTGAAGGGACATACAAATATTGACTGATGAGTTAGAGGACAACAAGGAGAGGAAATCACCATTTCAATTCACAAGTTCAGTCATGATTCTGATAGCACAGCGTCTACACTTCAGTATAACACAGTACAGTAACAGCACTGACTAACGGGTTAACAGGAGCATTGGATACAGACGGCTTTGGCGCAGCTGAGCTCAGCGAATTCCCGGAGGGCATTCAGAGCCATAGGATCAGTTGACAACGTCGCCCGGCTGTCGCGATTGGCTGCCGCAGCACAAGCTCAGCTCCAACATCCGATCAATCGAAGCTCCGAGTCAGACGGCTGCATCTGCCTCCGGTCAGACCTGCTGCATCATACTCCGGTCCACAGTGCTGTGGTGCTGAAATGGTGACGGATCCTATGAACTAAAGGCTCAGATGTCTGAACAAGGCAGCGAGCTGCTCTCTAACCCTGGCATGTATAAAAAGGGACAAGTGCTGTCAGACGACTGGCGAAGTTTGGGTTTAAGTTTATTGGCTGTTTAAATACCAATTGATTTGTCATTTATTATTCCAGAGATACATTGGAGAGAGAAAACAATCGGTGAACATGTTCACATTGCCGTCATTGATAGCTTGGTGTGCCTCTTCGTATGTAAAAAAATCCTTTGATTTTGTGTTAATACGTACCTCGACTACCCATCAATTTTAAATCCTATAACAATTGAAGCTTGTCAGCAAATATCAGATATAATTTCTCTGAAAAAATTGTAATATCTATCAGAATAAATTTCAGTCAAAGCTGCCAGTAGGCCCCCTCACGGATTTAACGTTCTTACTGTCATTATATCAGTCTCTCAAAGCTTCAGCTTTCATAGATGCCGCCATGAATTCCACTTCGTTGCGAGGGAGGATGACTTCCATGTTCTTCGCCGTTGTCCGACAAGGTCATAAAGTGCCTGAGGGAGGAGATTCCGCGAGCCATTGAAGTGCTTCTAATGTCGTAACATCACTGTCGAATGACATCAGAAGTCCAGTGTAGGGTTGAAGGACAGGCCTGAAGAGGTGGTTCATGCGCTTAGCTTTTATGGCGACCATTTCCTGGGTTTTGTTCAGGCTGCTTCACGAGCCACAATAAAACACGAAATATCACGCCTGAGATGTTTTCTTGCCTAAAGCACAGTGGATACCAGACTGAAGATGATATTCGATATTGAGCGTTGATTGTTGCTTTGACCTCATCACGTGACCCGATTCTGAGTTTTCCAATGGTTGGGGCTAGCACTGGTCCGCGGGGTGAGTTCCCGGTAGCTCGAGGTTTTCCGAAGCTCGTAGGGTCAACTGTCTTGGGCGTCTTATGTTCCATGGAAACATTGCCTTATGGTTGAGGCTGTAGACGCCATGAAATTGGCTATGATTTTAACATGGCTTGGGAAACCCAGACTTGAAAGTCCAAAAGCTGGATTAGCATCCAGTTTTAGACTGAATTGGACAATTTTGTTGGAGCAGACATATTTAGTTACGCAATTTTTGTTTTAATATTCTGCTCCGTGCAAAAATAGTCCTGTGTTGTTTTTTTAAGAATCGTATCATTTCACGATCTTTTTCAGTTTCCGTAACGAGAGTTTTTTTCCTATGTCTACTTCTCTGTAACCTACTGACGTCTGATCAACAACCAGGTGATGTGCACATCACTTTCACGTCACAAAACAACCATGCATCTGAATAGAAGAGCGAACCCTACTTATCGCTGCATCGCAGTTCCTTACGACGCAAAAAGTGCGGAGGCATCGATGAGAGGCCTTCTTGATAGCGGACTAATATCTACAAAAATGATCCTGTAAGCCATGTATCACGTCAGCACCCGGTGTAAAATCCCAGCCAGAACGCCTGCTCGCACGCTGATTCTCAGTACCAGCATTCCACGCGGTGACCGTACGTGACAGCACACCCGTCGCCGCCGCGAGGGGAAAGTTACCGACTGCCTGCGTCTTCACAACAAAAATCTCGGCAGCCATCTGCTGGAGGCTCCCGGCGCTGGATCGCCTCAAACCACGCGCGCCCACCCGCGCACAGATTACAGAAACGGAAACTTGTGTGGAGCCGCACGAGGCACGAACGTGACGCAGAATGCTGCTGATTGAATTCGGTCGTGCGGAGAATATCACTGGCTCTGAAGCTAGCAGAACGCAGCACGTCAGCCTTCGTTATGGCGAGATATTTACGCCTTTTCAGGAGCAGTTTGCGCCACATACTTAAACACTAACTTATCAGCTATTTTCGCTCATTGTGATAAGCTTACTCGAGAAGGTGTGCTGTACCTACTGGTGTCTAAATAATAATTGTTGGGGTTTAACGACGCACCAACTGCCAGGGTCATACGGCGTCGCCAACTCTCACCCTGTTGGAAGGGATTTTGGGGATCAGATCGACTTATTCAGAGGCTCCGCCGGGACGAACCCGGGACCGGTGGCTTAGAAGACAAGGGTGCTATCCACTAAGCCACCCCATCCCCTACTGGTGTCAGAAAATCTGCTACAGAGAGCTAAACGAGAAGCAGGGGAAAACAGGTTGAACAGCTACGTTGACCTCAGCCCATTGCCAGATTTCCGGCAGGGCCTCCTACTCTGAACCATTCACGTGTATCACTATTGTTACCGGCGCAGGTTGCGTTACCAAATGCCACACTTCGTTAGCAACGATGACGTCAAAGCCAGCAGAGGCCTGACGTAGCAGTCCAACATGATCCCTCATGGTTATCTGACACAATAGTGAATAAAAACGGCTATTACACATAGATCGTGGTAACATGGTTTGGCGACCAATCACATCAACCTACCATGATTTCGCACCAGCTGCGAAATGTCTTGGGCGACAGGTGGATTCAAGAAGATATAGACAGTTAAGCAAAGGCAGCTCCAGGATTCCCGATTGGGCGGTGGGAGCTGGCCAGGGGCACTATTCGGACCAGAGGGGTGCCAATTTTTGACGGACGCTGAAACTTGTATCTTGGGGGGGTAGGGCGAAAAGTTGCGCTTTTTGAGAGATGCCAATGATGTTTCAGCTCTGGGGGTGGGTGAGGGGGAGGGGGTGCCGAGGTTACTTTAGGTGGCGTTGATGCTCGATTGGAGGGGAACATTCCACATGTCCCTCTGTTCCCACCTCTGTATATAGGTTGTAAGAGACCTGTCCCATTGACCTATGTCCTATGACCGCTTCGACCACGCACTGTGGTTAACAGTAGCTGACTCTGATGTCTGACGAAATAATTATCGCGAAATACTCGAAGTGCATGAACACTCCTAGTGTTGTTTCATCAACATTCTAGTGTTCTCGTGATTCTAATTGATCGGGTCTAACATATTTACATCGTTGAAGATAGCGGTCTTACAGTGTGACCAGGGAAGCTAATTAGCTGCCCCCCAACCTTCGCGGACCCGGCTGCGCTCATGGCGTAATGAGCAGAAAAACAGGGAGCCTCCCGGTAAATGCGGAGATGAAGCAGTGGTAAGGGAGGCGTGAAACAGTCATCATCATATCAGTCATCATCATTATCAGTCACCATCGCTTCCAAGGCCTGAATCGCTGCTGCTCTAGCAGCTATGGGTATGCTGTTAGACTGAGAAAAAGTTATCCTATGCTCCAATTTGTACTAATCATTCCTTACATTCATTTTGTGCATGGCCCTATCCAAGCTAACGCTTTGCTTCTTAGGCCCCAAGTTTTTACTTCCCTGGGTAATTCCAGTCATCCCTGCAGCGCCGCACAATCAGGGGTCGTGACCCAGCGTGATGACCCCTGAAAGCCTGGTACAAAAACACTACACCGGTATCCGCGTCTTTTAACACCTGAGCCGAAGAGGAAAGATACCGCAGTTTGATTTTAGTTTTTGGCCTCCTAGCTGTGTGCTGTCAACAGCAGTAAGTAAAGGAAAAACGCTACAGGCATACGAACTGCGTGTCTGAAGACAAATATTTGCAATGTCCGGAAGGCAACAACGCGATGGGTTTGTATAATGCAGCCGATGGCTGCTTTAAAAGCGCGTCCCCAAGGGTGATTTGTGCTATAGCGTGAAATGAAAGGGGCGCGTTGATGGAAAAGTCATGTATACATCTCGGTATTGCGTTAACATTTACAGAGGGTCAACCACTTAGAGGAAGCTTTTATCAATAATGATCCAGAACGAACAGACTGTATATATTAGAGTTGCACCAATGATCCTTGCATTGATTGTGAGTGGTGACCGGGGAAGATAGGTCAGCGTTCCACTTGAGTATGGTTCTTCCATCGGTAACGCAACGCGGGGATGCTGTTTTATCGACCTGTCGTTTGGTAACCGTCACGTGGTATGACAAGAGGCTTTGCTTTCCCATGGTCACGATCTAAAACTCTTTTTGAAATCAGTCCAGAGTGTATCGCTGGAATCGTTCATCATACATATATATGACTCGACGGAATCCGGTATCAAGCATATAGCAG
This sequence comes from Lepas anatifera, assembly GCA_034440635.1. Taxonomy (NCBI): domain Eukaryota; kingdom Metazoa; phylum Arthropoda; class Thecostraca; family Lepadidae; genus Lepas; species Lepas anatifera. The sequence goes on along the minus strand of JAOTON010002264.1, from coordinate 375,436 downwards.
ACAAAAAAGACTTCGCTTAATTCGTTCTTCCTTGTGATAATGATAATGAATTGGATACTTGAGAGACGCGGGACAGACAGGAGTCAGACAAGGTCACTCTTTTTTGGGCACGCGGGCGTGGTCGGCTCATCTCTCTTAAAGACTGGCACCGTCAGCCACCCTCGACAGCACGGCCGCCAATTCTCAGCTGGAGGTGCTCACAGACGTGCCGCAGGTGCCCTCGCCGACCCCACAGCCCCCTGGTGGAGCCCCTGGAAGGGCCCGCGACCTTCCTCCCCAGCCGGACGGAGTTGCTGATGAGTCGGTAGTAAGCGATCTCCACATACCACAGCGCTGAGGTACTGCTGCGCTGTGACGGACAGTGTGGTATGGCATTTTAGAGCAGTGCGACGTGGATATGGAGTTTGCCTGAACCAGGTCCGGTTTAGTGGTCACCAACGCTTACCGATGCAGAAATAAGATGAAGCAGTGTCCAAAGCAATGGCGGATACAGGACTTCATTTCGGAGGGGAGGGGTGGGGGCTCGAGCCTCCTCTGTAATTTCCTCAGAATCGCATTAATTCCTGCCAGGCATTAACTATAAGCATTGTGACTTTTCAGACGGGGGATTGAGCCCCGTAGCACCCTCTCTTGTATTCGCTACTGGTCTAGAGAGAAAATTTGGGGCATGCTTAAGTAACTGATATGTGTCTGTGCAGTTATGGATCTAGATAAGATAGGTTGAAGCGACTGACAGAGAGAAAAAAACTAAAATTTTGTAAGCATACGGTTTTTTATAGAAAATATATCCAGCTTAGGGTGATTAGCTTGGGACTATTGCATTTCGATGTTGGAAATTATGCTAGCCCATGGAAGCATGGTAATGGCAATGGTCTGAAATGTTACTTCGCAAAATAAACGTACTTTATGTCCTCCGGATGAAAAATATTCTCAAGATGCATTAAAAGTGAACACGTTTAAATAAATTTGCAAATTCACAACGTACTGCATCCAATATAATGCGCAGGCTGGGAAAACCTTCCTCTTTATGAGTATTGCCAAACGGTGTATTTCCATTCAACATTTAAGCCTAAGAACGTACACCTGCCCATAAAATCAATACCACCATCAGCCGAAACAATAAGCTAATCCTGGAGTCAAGTTTATGTCCCCCAATAATGCATTGCATAACGGTAATCGCTGTCTGTGACATAAAAAACGCCGTGCCTTGCTAGAAGCCCTCTGAAATCAGCTGAAATTGATGTCTTGTTTAGGATTCCGGACTTCCATGCCAAGCAAGACATAGAAGAAGCTGAGCAACAATAGAAAACGAGCTCGCGCACTCATGGTTGTTTTCGCAAGATTACCATTCTGCAGAAGGCTAATCGTGAACAATGATCCTGCTGCGCATGCAGCCCATTGTTAGCGGATATGTATTGGGAGTGATCAAAGCTACCTGGAATGTTAGGCTATTAATGTGGAAGCATGGGCGTCCAAAGCGGGGGGACGTGTCCTCCTACTGGCGAACCAGGGGGATGTCCTACCAAGAACTTTTAACCTTGGGAGCGCGGAAAGACTCCCAAAACACTATATGTCAACGTGTTTGTAGTCAGCAGGTCAAAATTTTAGGAATAAATTTCAATGCCTTGTATCCTTGTGATAACTTCACGCGAGCGTTTTCTAACATGGAACAGACAATTATCAGCTGGATGCAAAGGAATCTTACTTTGAAAGGAAACATCACGGTAGTAAAATCTCTTTTTGATTCCCAGTTTATATATGCAATGACAGCCACCAGAGTTGTGCGTTTCAGAACTTTCTTGAGTCGACTCAACTCAACTCATGTGCTGAGAGTGGTCGACTCAACTCTGACTCAACTCATTGTCAAGAGTTCAGTGAGCCAACTCAACTCTGACTCAATGCTAAATCATCCTGACTCAACTTCGACTCAATTCTCGACTCAACTCAACTCAAACTTTCTCTCAGTTTCAAAATATATAAATAAAGGATAAATGATATAAATAAATAATAAGAAATTAATAAACCACTAAAAGACAAGCTGTACAGAAAGTCTTACAGGGAAATAAGGATTCATGTATGGTAGATAAATTAATTGAAACATTTAAAATTAATTATAGCCAGAGACGTGGATATCTTTTTAATTCTTCCAGACTGCCACTGCCAGGTAAAGCTGCCACACTATGTTGCAATGATTTCTGAAAGAAGCCTTGCATGTTTAACCAGGTGCATGGAATGGAAACGAGCTTAAATGGGTTAAGGTTACAACAATTGAGGAAATAATTGCACCTCCATACTATCAGAAAAAGGTCCAGCTAAAAAACATGGTCTGAACTGTATTTTCAGGAATGATAAGGGTAATGCTTTTTGTTTCTGTTAAAGAACGATGCTAGATAATTTTACTAAATAAAACATTCTTATGCCATGGGCTGAACCAAAATCTAAGCTATAATTACTAGAGTACCTAGTTGCAATTGCAAATTCTAAGAACTACAGCAAAATGTAGGAAATAGTATACCATATCAACATATGATGTTGACAATAGAAATGGAAATATTATCATCGGGTTGCATTAAATACATACATATTTTTAAACCCAATACAATTTTCAGCTTGAAAACCTTCAACACAGCAATCACATACCACCTACCTATCACAGTTTGATAATTGCCAATGTATACAGCTTTCCAAATAAAATACGGACGACGATCAGACACAACCAGTAGCAAGAAATAATTCATCTGATTCGCGCAACAATAGTATTAAAATATTTTGTCGAATCAGAGTCCAAACTTTTCTGCGCTAACAGTAAGTACTGCTTTTAATAGGTTAAAACAGTAGCTGGAGACGGTGCATTTAAGACAAAAGAAACAATTTCATATTTAGTTTAAAAATATTTACATACCTTTGTTAATTATCACGTGACTTCTACAATGTTTTGCCCTGAAGCTACTTTAGCTTGAACCTATCCTTGACTAAATTTGTTCTTCAAAGACACCAATGGCGCACTCTCTTGACTGTGGTTATTCTTTTATATTGGAGTGGTGGTGGTGGAACGTTTGAGTGTGTATAGCTGTGAGTGGTGGTTGAAAAGAAGTATATTGATGATGAGGATTTTTTTAGATATTTTAAATGCATTTCGCAGTGCATTCTACCTCTTAAAATGTTTAAGACAAGGCCAGGATAGAAGCCTGTTCAATTTTTGGAGTACATGTATTATTTGTGCATAAGGATTTCTTGAGGCCAAATGGGTGTTTAAAATAAACAAATTGAACTGTATAATTAATTTGATATATTTCAAGACATTAAAACTTTGATTGAAACAATTAAAACACTGGAGGAAAAGGTATTCAAAGGAGGTTTCCAAAAGGTAGGCAAATTCAAACTTATTCAACATATTTCATAGGGAGTCAAATTTCGTTGTCAACTCATTTGACTCGCTGTCTTCGCAACTCAACTCAACTCAACTCATTGATGGGTCTGAACCGACTCAACTCAACTCAACTCACCTGTCTAATTTTTTCGACTCAACTCAACTCAACTCTGAGTCGAACGAGTCAGAATTTGAGTTTAACTCCGACTCTGACTCGTGAGTCGCACAACTCTGACAGCCACAACAATAGAAAGGAAGGATTTAGAAAAAGTTCAGAGCAAAATAATGAAGTCTATTTGAGAGGCCGACCACCAAAAGTTGCCCAAGGCGTACTGTACCAAGATACGGAACATGGTGGCTTAACACGCGCATTGACGGGGTCTGAGCCACCTTCGATTGACGAGGGGCGGGTACACCCCCCTAAGATCTCGGGAACCACGGTAGGTAGCAAAAACGGTAAACGGCGTTGGGCAGTCCATCCGCTTCTCCATCGAAAATATTTGAACCATTTTTGTCAGGTCACATTTAAGGTCCCCAGAGGTTAAAACATGCCGTCACATGCCGTCATAGGGATAACATGTAAATTAAGTTTTTCGGCCATTACATCTGAACAAGAAAAGATAGAGCAAAACGACTTGAACTCTATGAATCCTCGCAGCAAGCCGAATCGAATGATATATGATTTGACCTTGCTAGGTCAAATCAAAGATTTGACCTGACCTGAGGTCAGCTCAGGGTCAAATTATATAAAATGCATATCATTAGAACTGCAAAGCCAAGGCGAGTCTAATGAAGCTAAAATAAACGCTCTATCACCATCTGTTACTGAGTTATTTAGTAAAAACCATATTTCCCATGTATTACCAAAGGAGAGGTCATGCTTCGTACCTGGCCTTAGGTCATCGATATAAAAAATACCGGAACATATTTTAGAGAACTCGGTGAGCCCATTATGTGATATAAGTTTCAATTGGATAAGTTCACCCTGCTCCGACTTATGCTATCTTAAACTTTTTTGAGGTCGGGTCACTTGACCTGTACTTGTGACCTGACCTGAGATGACCTATCCTTAAAATTTTCACAGAAGTTGCAAAAATGATGAGGGAAAAGGTATACCAAGTACGGCGGCGCTGCGCGCCGGTTTTTCTGCTGTTTCCGAAAAACCCGAGGGGGCGGGTACCCGCCCCCCGTCAATGCGCGTGTTAAATGCCCCAAACATACTCCATATATACAAGGCAATGCGCGTTTCCTGGTTTGGAAAGTTTGTAGGGTGTTCAGACTCAGCTCTTTCGAAAATAATTCAGAAAAGGTTAGGTATGCGGCTTGACACATTTTAAATGTAAATTATGGCGAAGCCTGGATAAAGTCCAAGCAAATTCCATTGTTTTATAAGGAAATGCTCCAGTGGCTGCGAGAAGCAGTTCCTTTATCCGAACCGGTTAGCGGTGAGGACGTGAGGAAGCAAATCATATGGAACAATAAAGTACTATGTATTGGCGGGGCACTTCTTTTCCCAGGCGATGTACACGCGTGGCATATTTTTGTTGGACGATTTTTTGACAGCCCAGGACAGATATTGACCGTGAAAGATTTCAAAACTAAACATTCCCTCGTCAAAATGAATCCGCTAGATTATATCAGCTGGTGCAGCGCTATTCCTGCACATTGGAAGAGGCGTGTTGCAGGTTCAGAGTCACTCTCCGTAGATAATAGGTCCATCACACCCAAAATTGAAGTAAACGGCACTTTGATTTCATTCCACTTAGTAAAATCTAAATTTTTCCCATCAAAATGGTTGAAACCTGCTGTACCAACTGCCCAGAGTAAGTGGTCAAGCGGAGGCATCGACTTCGCAGGGAATTGGAGCAAAATTTACCATCTACCTTTCACGAACACAAGTTCCACAAGATTACAGAGCCTACAATATAGGATAATGCACAGGTTTTTCCCCACAAGACGTTTCCTATGCATAAGAACCGTTATTGATGATCCGTTTTGTAATAGTTGTGATTAGGTGGATAACATTCAGCATTATTTTTCAGGGCGATGAAATCCAATTATTTTGGAATGGGTTAGCTGAAAGAATAAATAGGAAGCTAAACCAGGAGAAACAGTTTACTCCTTGTGCTAAGCATATATTGCTTGAAACATACCAGCGTTAGACGTCGTAAATCTTATAATTTTGATTGCAAAACAATTCATTGCTTACCGGCGCGCTCGAGAAGAAGTAGTTCAACTAAATCATTTTATACCCTTTATTATCAAGCAATTCAAGATCGAATTAGTTATCGCTAGAAAAAATAGCAGGATCGACAAATTTGAGCAAAGATGGGCTCCGTTCATCAATCAAAATTCAGAATTCAACATTTAGACTTTTACCTTGGATTGGTTCTAGATGATTTTGGACTTGATTAATTCTGACTGGCCGGTGATGTCGGTCTCTCCATATACGGGAGCATCGCGTATCCGAGCTTGAATTACACGTTATTGAGTTCTGGGAGGGGATGGGTGGGCAGAGGGTTTTGGGAGGGATTTGATCGTTGTTGAACTGTTGTGACATCCTTAGTGATGTGTTGGTTCGTGTTAGCGTTCCATAATTGCTTGCAGCTATTGTTGATAAGCTGCTTCTCTACGCTTGCGTTAGAAAATGTCACATTTCAACAAGCTGTTGTGTCATGTATCTTCTGAATTACTAGAAATGAAATACAAACTCTTAGGTAAAAAAACTTTTAACCTAGGCTTATTTTTTGCATTTTCCCCGTTACCTGCGTGAATCTACACAACTGTGTTGGTGAAGTGCATCGTCGTTAGTGTTTCATTTGCAGCCGAAAGTCTCAGAATTTCAGTTTCAGAATCCCCCACCCCGTCATCGTCAGTTCGGAGCTTGCCTCTCCCTCCAAGTAAAAATTCTGTTGGACGCACTTGTGTGGAAGCGCCACTAGGTTAAGACCCCATTGGGTAAAAATGCTCTCCGTGCCCTTCCCTGTTCTCCGCACTTGGATAACCCGTAACCTAAACAACATCGCGACGTGAATGGGCCAAAGTATAACAATGGGCGTCTGCTTACCTCTCACAGCTTTTTAGCGATGGCCGAAAGCTCAGTGACACTGAACACATTTTTACTCCTCCGCATTCTAGAAATAATCCTGCGTCTACATTAAGAATAGTTAATTTACGACAAAAATGCGCATTTTGATAGCAGGACAATTTCAACAGTGTCACACTGCAGAACGAAACAAAACTATATCCGTTTAAGAAATATATTATCTAACATGTTAAATTCAGGGTTGGATCCAGCCCGATGGCTTGAGGAGGGGGCAATAGGGCCCAAAATCGTGAAACCATGTGTTTTTTAAGGAAATCCGCAAAAACGGAAGGGGACTTAGTGGGAAAATTGCCCGGTTTCCGCCCATGAATCTGCCAATGGTTAGATTTAGCGATTCTGTCGCCTTCTTTGACCCATCATAAACTCAATAGCAGCCTGAGTAAAAAAGTGTTCGGTTAAGTCAGGGGTGGAGCCAGCCGGTTGGTTTGCTGGAGAGGGCAAGCCCAATTCGGCGGCCCCTCTTCCCAAAGAAGCGTTTAGTGGTGGAGGTGGTGCCGGCAGGATTAAACTGGTGCAATTCATACATTCTTTTACCTCCAAATAGGTGATACCTTACGAATTGACAAAAAACATTTTAATATGATATTCAATGACGGGAACATCCCCGTCCATTTATCAATTCTAAAACAATAAGCTGCTTTGTAGGACAACAAAGGAGATGGCTCCCTCTATTTCGCTTGGGGGAGGGAGGGTATGGCAGGAGTGGGGCAACGGTTAAGATGACAATCTGAGTAGTGCTGATGGTATCCTTAAGTGATAAACGCTGATAACCTTTTCGGGGTGTAATCTCGATGTAAAACATTAAAAAGATCAGTCTGATATAAAAGAAATGCTCCTTGGAATTGGGGTGGGTGGAGGGGGGGCATGGTGCCGGGCCCGCCCACATTTCATTAAAGTTTTCCCGATTTCAGAAAAATTAGGAAGAAATAATGCAATTTTGTAGCTAGCCAGTGCAAAGACCAACAATGGGATCGTATTTGACGAGTTTTTTTGTCCCAGAGATAACCATTTTTTGTCAGCAGCAGTGACGGCGAAACGTCCGAATTTAAGGGGGGCATCATGGGCTTTTCAACCCATTTCTTTCCAGTCAACGGCATATGGTTAGTCTTAACATTTCTGATTTAAGGGGGGTGGCACCGTGCCCGGTACCCCCACTCCCAGTTCCGCCGTCAGTGGTCAGGAGGAGGTTGAAAATCGACGACCTTACTTTTTGCAGGCAGCGACGTTTATGCCAAGTGATGCCTCAGATCTGTGCGAAATACCAGTAAGACAGTGGAGAGCAGGACGCTGCTAGTCCTCCGCCCATCCGGTCTTTTCACGACAGCTGCATCAAGTCCCAATCCGGTTCTTTATAGGCGAGGATTACGGCACCAGCCCGGGACTTCACCCTCTCAGTCCTCCCGCTTCTTGCCGGGCGAGGCGCGGCGCCACCCCTGCATCCGTCGAGCTTCTGTCTGGGCCCCCAGGTGGCAGGCAAAGCGACGCACCCGGCCCGCCCGCGCCAGTTGATTTCCAGACTTAGCGGGTGGTGGGTGATTCTGCGTTCTGCAAGCGTCGTCGTACTGCGCTTATTGGTTCGGGTTGTTAAGAACCGGTTTTAACCTAGAACTTCTTGTTCGGAAGAGGAAAAAGTTTCTAGGTGAGTCCAGTGATCCCAGCGAAGTGTTGTGAATGGTTGAAGGAGTGTGATTCACTTGCGCATGGATATTATAGGATAAATGAAATGGTATGTGTATGGATACGTTAGCAAGACGCTCGTACCAGAAAACCAAGGGGAAATGCTTTATCACTAAATGCTTACTAATTCTTGTTTAAATCAAAACCGAGGAGGAAGGCGGAAAATATTTTCCATTCTTTCTGATGCGCTAGAGGAGCAGGGAGCTTGATAGGTGTTTAGGCCAAAATGGTTATCGTCACATATGACTGCAAACTGAGCCGTTTTTGACATGAGCCCCCCCAGTAGTCTCTGATCTCTCCCATTGGTCCCCAGCCCTAAGGATTGTATCCTCTGGAGACCAATGTTCTTTTAGTCCTGAATAACACAATACCTGTTCCCGTTCAGCAAGCGCTCCAGTGCCCCCTGCTGAAGGTAGTTTTGGTTGTCTGGCTAGGTTTATTATGCAAAGAAGGAAACAAAAGTGCCCTTTCCACAACTGAACTTTGCCCCTTTTAGCGACTCATAATGTCCCTTTCCGGTTTGGTCTCCTGTGAAATACGGTGAGTAAATACGTTGCCGTCGCAGACTTCTGGGTGAGGTGTTTGTCCCGCATGCAGTATGTTCTTTGCGGCTTTTATCCCCAGAAATGCGGATTTTCCATGTACAGGGTGTTTCAAAAGAATGATATTTTTAAATGTTCATTAAAGGACTAAAAATCCGTCAAATCCACCCACAAAACGCCATGTTAATGGTAAATTGTAGGACATTTTTATAAAAACATGTTTCATTTGCATAAAATATTTTCCCCGTCTTAAATGTACTCAGAAAAATGGTGTAAGAAACATAATACCTGCTGGCTTATGTTTGAGAACACGGAACTGACAGCTCTTAGAGAGCTGTCAGGTTTTAACACACAAAAATGGCACGTGAGCATGCACAGAAAGGCACAAGTTTCAGTAATATTGCAAGTTTAAGATTTTGGCTCAAACTCCATATGGCTCATTGGCTTACCTTCTATATGAATTGCTGGAAACGGCGGACACAGCGCAAAACGCCACTGTTCACCGCAGAACAAGGACATGGACCAATTGGGCATTGCTGCTTGGACCCGAGCTTCCTAAGCTTGAGAGGTGTGTTTTTTAGAATTAATTTCCAGAGGCAATGTGCGTGTGGAGTGTGATGTACCATAGTGACGATGTATTGTTTGCATTGCCATTGTCGTGATACTTGTCACGCTGATACGCGCGGGATTTCTACGAACATTTTCGATGAAGGCAAAATAGACGGTATTTTTCAACTCATTTTAAGACTACTCTTAATTAGTAAAAATATCAAAACAGCTATCAAAATACAAATAATCGTAAATGTCCCAAAATTCGCTTTCGATCGATATGTAAATCATACCACAACAACCTATTTATAACTGGATTATGATTAATTCAAAAATATCATTCTTTATGAAACACCCTGTAGGAATAACCTTGCCTTACCTTACCTTATTGGAATGGGAACCTTGTAAGGCTTAAAGGCCTGATGTGGGTTCTAACTCGACGAGCTCAGGAGGCTTTGTTCTGCCCTGGCAGTAGGCTCGCACTACTGATTTGCGTTTTCATTAAACGTTTAAAAAATGCGTCCCAGTTGTGCCTTTCTAAGGCTCCATTTAAGGGCTTCGGAAGCGCATGGAGTATCCCGCTACAATTATAAAACTGGACCTAGGTTTATTGGGTTTTCATCACATAAATTGTGTCAACTTACGTGGAAAATATCCCCAATTCCAGTGTCGGTGAAGCCCAAAGGTAGCGTTTTCAAAGGCAACCAATGTGTTCCAAACTTCGTCAAAGGTGCGCCAGTCCGAGGCCCGTCCTTTCTAGTGGACATTCCGTGGCATCACCGCTGGGCCATGACTCACTGCTGTTGTTCGACTAAGGTATTATTCGGTTTAGACTACTTTTTTCTTCGGGCTTCGCAATGTGATTTGTCAAAAGCCAGTAGAATTGTAAGAGGTATTGTATTTGAGAGCTATTGTAAGAGGTGAAAATATTCAGCAGTATTCTCTAGTGCTCATCAGTTCCATTATTCATCATTAGCTGTAATTTAGGGAAAAGTAGGTGTATTGCGCCCCCCTCTCCTCAGAGGGGAAATCGCTCGCTATGAAAATATCTCCCAGTTGATATCTTTGTTGCGGATAAAATTGCAAAATTTGTTCATTTGTTTGTTGTCATTACCTAGCCCGATTTTTTTATTTTAATACAAAACTCCAGTCGAAGCGAAACCATTCAAATAACGCATTTCCAAAAGCGTACCGGTAATTGCACTCGGGGAATGGTACATGTAGGTTTAATTGCGCTCTGTACCATGTTGAGTAAATGACAGGAGCAGCATAAACACTAACATTTGTACACATGGGGCGAAACTACCTTCAAAATTCTCGTTCCTCGGTGTCTGCGATCTATTTTAATGTGATATTGTTGCATGTGTAGTGATTTTTAAGAAGAAAATTACGCTCGGGAATATACCAAAGATGTTGTTTGTTAACACATACGTGAAGTGTGTACCTATCTAGCCAGGGTGGAAACGCTTTTTGCCTCATTATCAAAGATGCCTGCTTTGTAAACCCGCTACCAAGGAGAATATTAGGCTGTTTCTCTCAGAGTATGCGAAAACAATCGCCAGCATTGAAATAAAACATCGTTTTTGCCCTGTGATATTGGCGTTATTTGCCGAGTTCATAAACCCGTTAACATGTAAGTGACAAAGACGTAGGTACCAGACACCTGATCACATGAGTTGATTAGTCGTTGCGGTCGGCTCTAAAATAGTGGGCACTGAGGCTGCTGATGTATCCGCGGGAATTGAGAAAGGTCCGCCCCAATCTAGTCACGCATTGACGTAGCTAGAGGAATTTGTCCTCACCTCATCTTCCCTACACCCAACTAGCAGGGCCTGTCTCAATCCTTTATCATCCCAGTGCCGAGCATGAGCCTCCGGTTGGTCCACCCCAGACCCATTAGAAGGCTGTGCCTCCACTTCGTCCTCCCCAGACCCAGTAGAAGGCTGTGCCTCCAGCCCGTCCTCCCCAGACCCAGTAGAAGGCTGTGCCTCTACTTTGTCATCCCCAGAATTAGAAGAAGGCTGTGCCTCCATTCTGTCCTCCCCAGAGCCAGTAGAAGGCTCTGACTCCACTTTGTGCTCCCTCCAGAACCAAAGGAAGGCTTTGCCTCCACTTTGTCCTCTCCAGACCTAGTAGAGGGCTGTGCCTCCAGCCCGTACTCCCCAGACCTAGTAGAAGGCTGTGCCTCCACTTTGCCGTCCCCAAACCCAGTAGAAGGCAGTGCCTCCACTTCTTCCTTCCCAGACCCAGTAGAAGGCTGTGCCTCCAGCCCGTCCTCCCTAGACCCAGTAGAAGGCTGTGCCTCCACTTTGTCATCCCCAGAATTAGAAGAAGGCTGTGCCTCCATTCTGTCCTCCTTCAGAGCCAGTAGAAGGCTCTGACTCCAGTTTGTCCTCCCCAGACCCAGAGGAAGGCATTGCCTCCACTTTGTCCTCCCTTAGACCTAGTAGAGGGCTGTGCCTCCAGCCCGTCCTCCCCAGACCTAGTAGAAGGCTGCACCTCCACTCTGTCGTCCCTAAACCCAGTAGAAGGCAGTGCCTCCACTTTGCCGTCCCCAAACCCAGTAGAAGGCAGTGCCTCCACTTTGCCGTCCTTATCAGAACCAGTAGAAGGCTGTGCCTCCACTTTATCGTCCCTATCAAACCCAGTAGAAGGCTGTGCCTACACTTCGTCCTCCCCAGACGCAGTAGAAGGCAGTGCTTCCACTTCGTCTTCCCCAGACCCCAACGCCCGCTTCTGGTGATCAGCGCTGGGTATCAGCCGGTACCGTTCCTGGAGACGGCTTGATGGCGTCACGGTCGCAGTCAGCCCGTCACGGGCGTCTCACGAGACGCCGGCTTCACTAGAATGGCGTCACGGTGCCCCGGCGTCACGGCCCAGTTCTGGTCGAGACGGTCGAACTCTGCACCTCGGCCGGAGTCTGCTCCGGTTTAGATCTAGGTGTTTGTACTGGAACTGCCAGGACTTATATATAACCAAGGGAGCGAAGAGATCTAGCCTTTTCCTTTCATCTATCGAACAATCTTATTACCACTTCATCAAATGATACTACAGTCTTGCTTCCCTTCTTGCTCTTCTATGGGTGGTTCCTACCAAAAGATAGGTACCGCGCCAATGTTTTGGTCACAGTGTCTTAGGGATCCGAAAGTGGAGACATCACTCATTTCCCTGGAAGTCGGCAAATGATTTTGGGGTCAACCTAAAGCTCTTTCTAGCGACTGCGTGGATAATAAATGTAGATCGAGAACTGACCTCGACGGGCACTCCAGCCAGGTATTTGTCCCTAGGTCACAGCCCAATATAAATGCATTTTTAATGGAGTAGATGAATGGCTTTGGATGGACAGTCCTGCTAATTTCCGGGTGCCTATTGAAAATGTTTAATCTGCATTATTATTGTCTAAAGCTCTTAATAAACCGATGCTTTACTTGGAACAAGGAGTAGGCGAAAAGGAGGGGTTATATTTAGGATGTTTGGTGCTTATTGTTCAAGGGCTCTTCTGCATTATGTGTCTGTGATCAGAAACTCATATATTTCCTCATGTCACGTAAAAATAATCTTTTTTTTGTGAAATCCTTATAGTCCGCGAGTCGACCGATTCACGTCAGTACATTGGCGTGCAGGAATTGTACAGAAGATGACTATCAAGAAAATCCTTCAATTGGGACGTTCCGCCGTTTCTGATATATATATATATATATATATATATATATATATATATATATATATATATATATATATATATATATATATATATATATATATATATATATATATATATATTTGAAAAACAGGGAAGCAGATTGTTTTCTAAACATATTGTGTTGAATTTTACTGCAGCATTGAGGCTAATCACTTTTCTTCCAAGAAAAAGTGATTAGCCTCAATGCTGCTGTAAAATTCAACAATATATATATATATATATATATATATATATATATATATATATATATATATATATATATATATATATATATATATATATAAGATGGTATCATTATAAAGGACTTATTTTTAAAAAAATGTGGGGCTCTATTGCATATCTCGGGTTTTATCCCATTGTGAGGCCAGCTAAATGCCTGTGTAAACACGACCTGTTGCTCAGACATGCTTGGGCACTGAGACGTACATTTACAGCTGGGTTTCCCCATTCTCGACCCCTTGCTCTGTACCATTGCTGTGTTCCGCCGAAGGCTGCCACTCCCTGGCCTGCAGCGGGCGTGACATGCCCTTGTTTAATATATGGCACCGCTACTGCGGCCGCCAGACAGATCCTGAATTACCGATCGACGGGGGGAGCTCATGGTCGGGGCGGGGAGGCATCGGGACCAGGGGGGCGCCACTTTTGGACGGAAAAACCTATCAGGCGGGTCCAATCCTAAATCCTATCGTGGAGGTGCCCATACTCGCATCCTTGGGAGGGGGGAGGGGGTGGAAGCTACATTTGAGGGGACGCAATTGACTCTTCAGGGAAAAAGGCGCCATTGCCATTTTAGGAGGCGCCGAGGGTCGATCGGGACGGGGACAAGAATCCCCTTTGACCCCCCTGGTTCTGCATATGACTGCAGCGTAACGCAGCTGAAACAAAAGGGGTAGGTAGCAGAAAGCTGTTGCTTCCACCGGAGCGAAAAAACTGGTCCCATGACTGACCAGGGGCGTAGCCAAGGGGGCGGCAGGGACAGCCGCCCCTCCCCGAAGGGCCCGAAGGGCCCCCTGAGGACACGAGCCGCGCGAGGCACGGCTCGCCCGCACTATGCTCTGTGGCCAAATTTGGCATTTTATACCAGACAGGGCTCTCTTAAGCCCTCTTCAGCGCTCTATTCTGTAACAATCAGGGCCCTTTTTACCCATCAGGGCCTTTTTGGCGCTGTCGCAGGGGCCCTTTTCGGGGCGTCGCCCTTCCCTGAGCGAAATCCTGACTACGCCCCAGTGACTGACCACCATGGTACGAACTTTGTGTGTGCTTATCGATAATGCACGTAATTTTAAGAGGCATGGTTGTAGGTAGGCGGTATTGTCTCTCAGCGTGGACAATTATAATACATGAGGCAAATACATCTTGAGCAGCAGGGGCAGCGGCCTCCCGCCCCTCTATAACGCCGCCCCTCCGCGGGGGACCGGTCGCCGAGGCGTATCGCCGGGGTGGGAGGGGCGGCTGACGGGAACGGCCGGCTCGCCGCCTCATTACGGCATTATCGCGTCGCCGCCGGGCAGAGGGCGCTCGTTCTGCCGAGCTCCCTGCCTGAAACGTCTCCCACAAACTGGTCGTCGGGTGGCTTCGTGCAGAGTGCAGGCAGTAGTGAGCGTGCACGGCGAGATGACGTCAGATGGCGTTGTGAGCGCTGTTTGCATGTGCGGCACGTCTGCCTGCTCGTGCAGACTTCCTGGTCATCCAGTATTCGCCGCCCTGGCGCTGCCGCGGTGGGTGGTGTCGCTCATCACTGAGCGAACTCTCCACGTGTTTGTACGGAGAATCATGCGTATTATGTATGGTCTGGATAAGCTATGCGCGGTGATCTGTCTCGTGGCTGACACGTGTGTAATGGCGTCTGGTGTGCTGAGGACGCCATTTCTCAGTGCTGCGGTGCTGCGGCGGCTGCGGGCTGGTCTGGCCGTCGTCTGCACGACAGTTCTGCAGCTGTGCTTGCCGATCAAACGATGTGTCGACTGAAATGGCACCGCACTGTCGGCTGTGGCAATGCGATCAACGTGGCGTGACAACGCCGATGGTAACGTGACATGTAGGTCTGCGAACGCCGATGGTAACGCGACATGTAGGTCTGCGAACGCCGATGGTAACGCGACATGTAGGTCTGCGAACGCCGATGGTAACGCGACAGATACATGTAGGTTTGCGAACGCCGATGGTAACGCGACATTTAGGTCTGCGAACAATGGTAAGCGACATGTAGGTCTGCGAACGCCGATGGTAACGCGACAGATACATGTAGGTTTGCGAACGCCGATGGTAACGCGACATTTAGGTATGCGATGTGGAGTCGCACCGATCCTTCAGCTCAGCGAATAAACACTGCTTTGTTAGGCTTGTGTGGTAAAGGAGGCGAATGCGCTGTATTTCACTGTGTCTTCATTCATATATGTATTTGTCCATGTCTTCACTCACGATTGCACGATTGTAAGGATGTTAACATTGTAGGACGCTGAATCTGTTCAAACTTTACCGAAGTGACAACTAAAACGGCTAGGGTTGAACACGGTATTTAAGCTGGACGGCCCGGTTCGGCACCTGCCAGCCCCCCACCTGTGTCGGCGGCGAGGCTTTCATGACTGCCGCCGTCGCCTCGGGCGCCGTTCGACTGCAAACAAACGGCACTATCGCTGTTGACCGAGCCGCCCCACACTGTAGGATCGGCACGCAGCCGCGCTCCATTATCAGCCAAACAATGAACATAGCCAGGCAGCCGTTCCCCTTTGTTCCTTGGCCCCTGGTGAAGAGCGTCTCCTTCGCCGCTGAAGTCTCGATCCTCGCCATTGCAACGGTTTAGGTGTGTTGTCTTGCGCTCGGCAACGGCCGCTGAGAACGGGATCGTTGTGAACTGGTAACTCGGGTGTTCCGCATAGCGGCAATGCAGTCCAGTACTTAATTCAGCAGGGTGACCCTGAAGCTGTGCTCTGCGTTACCGATCCGGTTTTGCGGTCCTTCGGCGGCACGTTTGAACTGTGACCCTGACGTCAATGTCTGCGTGTCAAACATTGCGGGTCGTGGTGCCGGTTTGCCTGTGCTTGGTTTGCTCTGGTCGCTGCCGCAGGTGCTGGATTTGAGCTTGAAAGTGAATGCGAAACGATTTGTCGCTACTGACTCGGCAATTAAGCTTGCTTACTCATTGCGCATAAATGTTACAAAGAACCCGAAAACATAAACTTTTGTGCTGCGAATGGGAAATGATAACGAGTTACCTGCTAGCTGAGGAAATCTGGCTGCTCCTTCCACACAGTTGTTATGCTCTTGGTCCCACATGGTGGACACCACCACCTTTAAAAAACGGCCCCTGTCTTTTTGTCAAGCCTTTGGCCTCGCGTCAGCTTTTCAGCCGTTTCCTGTTGGCGTCGTAAGGCGTCTCCCCGCGTGGGCGGGTGGGCCATTATCTGTGGGTGAAACAATGGGCGTCGCGGCTTCAGGAGGGTGGTGTCACCGGTACCACGCCCTGCCATCACCTCACCCACCGCCGCCACCTCACAATCCCCTGATTAACGAGACACGGCACGCAGAAACGACGACCTGGACGCCACCACCGGCCCCATTGTCTCTGGTCATCCGTCACATCAGGCTCGGCGCGCGCCTTGCCCGGCTCTGTTAGCGTGCCACCCCGCGGCCGTGCTGTTTGTCACCATCGCGCCAATTGTGACGCAGGAGCGCCAAGCAGCCATCTCGCGCCAAAACTGGGTCAATGACGACGAGCGGGAGCTTCTCGAGGGTCCCGGCGGTAGAAAGGGTCGCGGAGTCGGGCCGCCGCACTGAGCGAGGACATGTGAAGAGAAGAGAGGTTGAAGGTCTGCGCGAGGCTGGAGGGGGTGCCGCAACTTGCGCGGCCCTTTGCTGCCGATCGGCGGACGGAGAGAAACTTCACCGTAATATGGCCTCGGGGGCTTCTGAGATGGCGGAGGGTTGGTTAGCTGGCGATCTACTGGCTGTGAAACGTCACGGCTGGCTGCGCTTCAAAAGGCTTTAACGGCTGTTCAGTCGAAGTTAATGACGGACCAGACGTTTTAATCTTGATGATTTGCTCCCCACTGTCTGCTAACCATGTGGCAATGGGTTGCCAGCTGCTGTGCAGGATTGACACGTTTTCGTGCTCTGTGTGTTGTTGCTCAATCCGTTTGCAAGCTGATCTTATCGACTTTTTTTACAGGAGCATGATAACCACAACATAGACTGCATGCTTTTGGTCTGGCGTTGCTCGGGAATGGAGTGGGTTGTCCAGGCAAATGTCTGCTGAACTTTATTTGATATTATCCGCCGCCCAAGTTTAGTGTGACACGCTCTGAATCGCACAACTCGTTTTTTGTTTTTGTTTTGAAGGACAGTTACGGACGAGGAAACTTTTGTGCCATGCGATTTGTAAGTATCATGCATCTAATATCCATCCATGAGCTCTTTCTGATGAGGATTTGATCTCCGGATTACAGACGGCGGGACTTGAACGGGTTTGGCAATTTCGCATGGCGTTGGCGCGCGATGAATGCCTCCGCTGCCGCGTCCTATTTCGGTGCCGCGTCCGCTGGCCTCGGTGCGGGCGCTGTGAACCCGCCTGGTACCAGCCCATGATGCACGTCCTGTGTGCCGTTTGGCCTTATTAAGGCGACCATCAGGCCGACCGTGGGCCTTCCCAGCCGTTTCCGGCACTTAGCTGACCAGGGTCACAGCGCCGCTCAACATGCGGCATTTCCTGCCGACTCGCACCCTACTGCCTGCACTCACGGTGCACTCAGACTTTTCTCACTAGCTGTCCGGTCCAATGGAATTTGACATTCTCAATAGCGCTCCAAGTGCTCGGTCTTGGAGTTGTAAATGCTTTTCCATGTTTGAATGATACAAGCTACCAGGAAAGGGCTGCCCTCAGTTCAGCATGCGCACATACTAGCATCCACGGGTGTGCCCCGTGTGCTGTGGGACCCAGGTGCCGGTTCCAGTCCAGGTCCAGCCTGCAGGCCGCCGCAAATATGTGCGGAAGGGTCAGGGCCAGTTACCGAGCATGACCCTGCCAATGAGGGAACGGGGAGACTGGTTGCCAATCCTCGACTGACCGACTTTTATAGATATTGTCGCTGAAGATTAAGCTCCTGTGCATCAGCAATTGGCCACTTCGCTTGAAATAGTCATTCACCACAGGATTTTACCATACGAAATTGAACAGCATTCTCAATTTTGCAAATTCGAACTTTTTATTTGCAGAGAAGGAAGACTTCCGGTTCTGCTGGCAATGACGGCTGAGGGCTGCCTCAATGTGCGGCGTCGTAAATGGCGCAGGTGGAGCGATGTTAAGGGAGGTACCGAGCGGAACCCTCAAATGCGTACCGGCCCTAAATTCTGTTTTTCCCTTTTCGTTGATAGGGATTGCCGGACTTTTCTGGAGGGAAGGGGCTTTTAAACGAGTTTAATAACGAAATTTTTTATCATTCTGATTGGGGTCAGTGAACCGCAAAATTGCAAAAACGCTGTTTTTCCCCCATACAGACAGTTGGGCACCATTTTACCTTTTTGTAGCCCTTCATGTCTACTCTCTCTGATGTTGCGTTGTCTTTGCACGCCGCTATGCTTTTGCCGCGTCCCGGCAATTCCAGTGGCGGTTCGTTGTGTGAATCTGTGGAGGAGGGGCAAAAGTGGAACCAACCACCAAGTCCGTGTTGGTCAGACTCGCAGCTGAAGACCAGGGCGTCTGTCACCCTCGTGGGTCTGCAACGGGTAACCGGAGTGGTGCAGACAGCACCTCTGCTCCTGCCGGGCGCGGGAACGGTCCGTGCCATTTGGACTGCAATGGCGCCCTGTCACGACATGGTGCCGCCAACGGCTGCGGCCGGTCACGGAAGACGGCGCGGGGGAGGGGGGTGTTCCTGGGCCCTCACGTGGGACGCTGGCAGCTCGGTGGTCAGTGTGAAGGCCGCCCTGGCCATAAGGAAGACATGCGGCGTATGCAGGTAATTCAATTGATTGGGGCATGCGGATGTATGTTTTTTGAAGAGATGATAAGGATACATGAGTGAGTCTTTGT
Organism: Lepas anatifera; assembly: GCA_034440635.1. Taxonomy (NCBI): domain Eukaryota; kingdom Metazoa; phylum Arthropoda; class Thecostraca; family Lepadidae; genus Lepas; species Lepas anatifera. Next base: position 356,461 of record JAOTON010002264.1, on the reverse strand, counting down.
CTCAAGTATTTGTTTTGAGGGACTTACCTCGTCTCCAAAGAAGGTTCTCAAGAGGGGACAGTCGCATGCTTCCACATTATGACTTGTCGTGCGATACCGACAGACATGCCACTGATTCCTTTCCAGGAGCTCAAAAGCTCCTTCCCTAATAATCTTGGCAAATATAAACGGAGTACAAACAACAATTTACTTCCATCGCAAATGAAAGCCCTTAGCAAAACGCATAAAAAACACTGCGCCGCAGAAAAGCAGCATCGCACGACCCGCTGCCTGACGCGCCTCTTCGCCATGTATAATTCGACATCCAACGAGAATGTCAGCTAGATGAGCACATGGCGCAGCATCAGCCATCACCTCGAAAGCTTCCACGACGCGCCGAATACTGCCAGCCATCACACTGTACTGCAACCGCTACACAAGCGTGGCTTGAACCTGTGACGACCATTCTTCGGCTAACTACCAGCGGGGTGTGACCGGGGCCTTGGAGCGAACTTCCTGCGTTCCTCTGTTGGGGACCATGCCGGGCGGCGTGGACTCTGGCATGGGCGCGGAATCGTGATGAGACGCCGACTCGGCGGACTTTCACTATGAGGTGTGCCCGTCGCGTTCGATTTTACGGTGGAGTCTGATGGGCGATCGTCGGTCTCGGGCGACCCTAATCTGGGCAGGAGGGTGGCCCACCGTCCTCCTCCATCCTCCGCAGGTCACCGGGCCGCTACCGCCTTCTGCCACCAACGCGGCCACGGATGAAGAATGTGTGTTCTTCCGGGGGATGCCGCGGATGCTGCAGAACATAGTCAATCGGGTGATCTCGTAATTTAAAGTGATCAGTCAGATTAACTCGGCGAGAAGGTTTAAAATCGAACATTAAATGAATTGGTGCTGAAGTTTTGACCCTGTCTTCCATTTCGCTTCACTGTTCAGTGAAAGCTGGGTCGCGAAGCCACCTAAGCATTCACTCCAGCCTTATTTGTGTTATCTATAGTTGGCTGATTAATGTCGAAGCGGTAAATGGCGAGTCTACAGGAACTACCCCGCGCTTCATTGGTGCATACGTGATTTATGCTGATGACCCTGGAATCAAGCCATCGTCTGCAACTAACGGTCCAGTCAACAAAGAACACAACAGTTGAATATCACGCTATTTTCTTCGTGCATTGCAAACGACAACCCTTGCACCATTGCTTCATCATTGATGTCCTTGACAAGGACAAGAGCCGCGTGCCTCCATCCGTCTTCTAAAAGATGTGTATCACGCTGGTAGTAAAAAATGCCTTCATATGAATGACAAAGTCGTGACAACGATAGCATCGGCATCAGCGAAGACCACGAGGCACTTACCGACACACGTCGGCCCGGCTCGCTGCGGTCTGCCCTCAGCAAAGCAAACTGGATTGCGGGCCTTACTTGGTTTGTAGAGCGCGACTGCAAAAGTTATGAGTCACAGAGCTGCCACAAAGCCCCCACAAACGAGGTGAAGTCATCCAGTCCATCCACCGGTGACGTCATACCCGGCCTCTGGACCTGACGTCATTTCGCCAGTGGCCTCCCTGGGGTGCCGTGGGGCCGTGTCGGTCGATTTTTGGCCTGCAAAGCCAAGCCCGTTAGAATGTTAATACTCTTATCACTAGGGCTGGGCAGAATTATGTACACACTTGTGGTCTTTTCGGCTCGGAGCGCGCCTTGCCTGGAGAGGTTTGCATTTCTAATTACGTTGTTCTGCAATCTGCGCTAGGCTTGGTGGAGCTTTTAGTTGCACTTGGTGGAGCTTTAGGCTGCTCAAAGCTCCGTTTCCATAAGCTTTGCTTTGTGCATAGCCAGTTGAGAAGCGTTTTTAAACAAATTTTCCAAGTTGCTGGAATTCCAGTTTTTGGAGTCGGAGACTCTCTAAAGTAATCAATGGACTTGTCACGGAGACCTCGACCCCACCACCCGAACGAGTAATTCCCGCAATGAAGGGTTGGTTTAGAAGCCGAAGTTTGATGTCCCACAAAGCACAGGGACGGCCGCCCCGCTCAGGTCACCTTTCACCAGTCAGTTGCCACTCGACCTATGTCGGGTAAATATTGAATGCTGGAGCGTCTCAGGGTAATCGATCCTAAGCCTGTACACACACTGTCACTGCATGTTTCTGAGCAGCAACTTGCGTGGCTATCCTTCCAACCAGTGGGGTTCGGGCACATAAGGCCTCTGCAGCTGCAGTGCCCTAAAACCCCAATTATCAGCATAATTCCAACCAGTGGCGGATCTAGCCGGTCGGTTTGGGAGGGGCAAACCAAAGTCGAAAAGCAAAAAAAAAACGTCACACAGTGAAAAATTGCGCTAAAATATGAATTGTGGGGAAATTTTAGGTATTAGCGGCGAAAAGCAAAAAAAAAAAACTTTACAGGGTAAGGAATGTGGGCTCGAGGTACTTTTTTCCCATCCAAGCCCCAATAGTTACACTGAACTTAACTGGTTCTGTTTGAAGTTAAGAGTTGAAGTACCAAAATCTTGCTTATAAACTAAAAAGCAGTCGGGGAAAAAAGGAGGTCGATCGCTTTGGGGGGGGGCAAAACATAGTTTTGCCCCGAGCTTTTCCCTTTGGGGGAAATGCCTTTTTGCCCCCCTTGGATCCGCCACTGCTTCCAACGGAATAGACCTACACCTGTATGTATTGGCGTTGCGATGCATGAAATGAGTTATTAACTGTTTTCCTTATCAATTTTAGCTGAATTTTCATGTTCTCCTTGAGCTTAAACTAACATCCATTTTAACTGACATGTTGTTATTTTGGCAAAAGGAAAACTACGCATAGAAGAACTGTGCTCTTACTTCCTTGCCATTGAATCCATCGGCATTTCTGTAGTACTTAAATCCGATTACCATGAGAGACCGGGATTCTGTTCAAACTACACTCATACCTGCCAACCCTGGTGGTCGTCATTGAGATCTGTTGAACACCGCACGCCGCCATCTCGTGCGGGGCAGATCCCGCCTCGCCGCCGCGCCGCTGCGGTTCTGCGGTTCATTAGCCTAACAAGGAGCGGCCGCCGTGGCACCGCTGGATGACTTTCCGAGACATTGGCCCACTCTCTCCGCCGCGGCCGGCAGGCCTGGGCCTTTCCGCGCGATGCATGGTGCACCGCGGGCGCTGTGTGATCTTCGCACCGCGGAAGTGTGGCGGAGGTGAACGCGGATGTTTTGCGGCGGCGCGGCCGGCGCCGGTCAGCCGATGGGCCTGGAAGAGGGGAGGGCACGTCATGGTCGTTTTCCACCTGGTTTCCGGTGTGACAAAGGTGGGGTATGCGTTGGGGGAGGGGTAAATGCGAGCGCTGCTGCTCTTAGCAGCCCTGCGCAAATTGGTTGTGGGAAAGGAGTTATTTGAATTATTATGGTCGTGCGCTTTGTGCTATGGGCGTGCAATGGTAGAGCGGCATTTTTGGAAGCTGGTTATTGAATTCCTGGGTTGCTGAGAGCTACGGGCACCTGTCACCGACCGCAGTTGATGTATCGGCGACCATCCAGCGACTTCAGCGCACCTGTCCCCGGCGTAACAGCTGGGTCGTTTGCGTAACGGTGTGGGAACGGACGTGACAGGTGCCGTGGCTGGAGAACTGGCGAAACACGCCGCCTTGCGTCACGGCGCTGCCGGCGGTCAGCAGCCCCGGCCTCCGCCCCCTCCGCCCTCCATTCACCCTCCTCAGAGACGCGCCGCTAATGCGCTGATGGCTATCGCTGGGCTGGCCTTCGTGTCGAGATCAGCGGCCACGCTGAGAGCGGCTGGAATTTCGGAAGTTCCACGGTGTAGGGCAGTGCCAGTCGCACGGTATCCGGTACGCGCTGTCACAGGCTGAAGGGACATTACACCCATTAACACAGGCTGTTACGTGAAGCGGTATTTTCGTGTGTCGTAACTTTCTGAGAGGCCCATGCTGATTGGCATAGCGTTGGAGTGGGTTTCCTGTGAGGGAGGGCGCTTCTGTCACATACCACTCTTTATTGCTGTGAGAAACCAGCTACGCCCTCGCTGACGTGCCAGGTAAAACACTTCACCGGAAGCCGAACGTGTTTGCTTAACTCTCTTAGGACCAGAGGCATGGTCCATGTGTAGTTCCATGTAACCCCACCAGGCGTGTGTCAGGCCAGGCTAAATGGCGCAGGCAAACACTCGACGGTGTTTTTCTGCGGTCCGGCGGCAGCGAAAGCGGCCAGGTGGCGCTGTATTTGGTTCCGGTCGGATGTTATCACACGCGGAGTCGTGACCGTCGATGATGACGTTGCCCCGGTGCCACAAGCAGTCCAACGGTCAGCGAACGCCTGGCTCGCGTAACAGTGTGTAGTAGCTCACGCCGCCTCACAAAACACCACGTCGCAAAACCAGCCACAGTTCCCTGCGCTGGCAATTTTGTAACTGGTGTTTCTGTTTTGCAGAGGGTTTCGGCGGCGGCGGGAGCGCTGTCCGCACCTTATCACCGACATAAGCAGCGGCGTCAGCACCAGCAGCAGCAGCGGAGGCGGCATCGCCATCGTCAGCAGCAGCAGAAGCGCCACCTGTCCTGTAGAGTGGCCAGTGCCGCGCCTCCGCCCGGAGGACGTCGTGAAAGTGAACTCTCGGCCGACTTCCGATCCTGGTGCGAAGTCGGTGACGTCAGAGTAGCCCATTACGTCACAGCGACGGTCGACGGTGACGCTCGGGTCGCCGCCGCCGCCGCCGCCGCCGCCCGGGACGTGTCCGTTTGTCACGGTGTGACAGCGAGTGTGTCAGAAGGTGTGGTCCCGCTGCCTCGCGAGCCGGTGTGAGCGGCGAGACGACGCGCCTCCAGTGGCGACCTCTCACACCATGAAGACCAACAAAAGCAAGAGCGTGAGCAACCTGGCCTCGGTACAGGCTCAGTACTCCTCGACGCCACACCTCTTCGTCTTCCAGTCCAACGACGACGCCGCGGTGCTTCATAAGCCCGAGCCTATCTACCAGTCGGCAGTGGACGTGCGCGCCAGCCGCCTGGCGGCGGCGCAGAGAATTAGCGAGAAGTACGACTCCTACCGCAACCTGGCCAACAAAGAGGAGGAGGCCACGCTGGCTGTTGAAGATGCAGACATTGCGCAGGTCGAGTCGTTTTTCGCTGGACACAAAACACAGGTGAGTGGCAGCCATGGAAAAAGCTCGGAGTGAGCGGTGTCTAATGTCCATTGTCGTTCCATCATAGGGCATTAGGACACGGGCTTGTGGGGTCCTACGAAAGCTCCCGCTCTAAAGAGCCCAAGCGAAACACTTAGGATGATTTACCCGAAACGTGGAAACGCCATCGCCTTTTGAGGAAAAAGGGCCCTGCGCTCTTTTCTTGTCAATCCAAGGAATGCGGTTGTGATCGTTCATGTGGCGTGCTGTCTGTCGGCAAAGCGGGATCGGTGCGTAAGGATTTCGAGATATGGATGGGATTTGTGAAGATTCAGCCGTTCCCACGTCGTATTTCCTAGCGAGGAGTTCCACTCTCTTGTTTCCGCCAGTGCAGGGCAGGCGAACTGTCTGACATTGCATGGAAGCGGAACCAAAACAGGGCAGGGGGCTTTGTTGTCTGGCAGTATCATGACGAGATATGCCATTTAGCCAGCTTGATATGCCGATAAGCCGGCGATAGGCGATATTTGTAAACGTGTTCTGTGATGTGCCGTACTAAGACTGCCGCGCAAACAAACGCCAATGAATCTGGTGGACTCGGGCGCCTGGGTTGTGCCGTTCTCCAGCTGCAGAGAATTTCACGGGTATTCCCCGCGGGACAGGAATCGTCTCCGGTCAGATTGGGAATGTTGGCTTGGCACTTGTTTGAAGCAATAGTTTCTATGGCTTAGTTTCTATGGTCATTAATAGGTTCCATTGTCCATCTGGTCCTTCGCTACGAAGATAGGTCAATTATGGCTGTTGTCGGTAATTGATTCTCAATTAATAATCTCGAGATGGACAAACCTGCTGCGTTGAGCTATGCGGTGCTCTGTAAATGCAAGTGCAAGAATGCATTGCTTGAGAAGGAGCGTCGGCCGCGTAATTCGTTGGCGTTGTTGGGGTCCGGACATGCAAGGGCTTTCACCTGCAGTCCCGAAACATTTGCATACCGAAGCCACTGCAGCATGCAACGGCCCGAGCACTTCAGCTGTGCCTCTTCCGATTTGTCGGATGCACACGAATACGTGAACTGCAGTCAAGTACTTTTAATTACATTAAATCGTATGTAAATTTTGACGCACCTAAGTTTTTCATAGCGAATCAGCTGATAGTGTCTGGAATAATCTAAAATTTGTCTCGCTTGGGAACAGGTTTGCCATATTTAAGCACTTACGTCGATACTAGCTAGTCGAGATAAAAGTTGGTTAATAACGAGACGGTACCATCTGGGACAATATAACTGTCATTGACATGAAATTATGACATTCAACCATGATAAATCTACCTAGCTGTCGTATTATCACATCAATAGATATTTGTCGGTGTTTATCTCCCGTGTCGGCTGTTAGGGTCGCGCCGGTGAAAATCCCGTACCGTGGCTTTCGTTTACCTACATTTGTCTGTCCAGTAGAGCATATTATAATCTGGGAAGATTGGAAACTTTTTTTACTTTTACTGCATGTTTTATGCTGTTTGTGGTTAGACAGATAATTCTCTAGTTGTCTGTAGAAAGGCGTTACGAACCAGTGATCAAACGTCGGAGAAACACCGGAGCAGTAGTCGTGAGGTGACGGACACAATATTTTGTGTTTGGTAATGTGGTTAAGAAAACTAAAAGATGGCTCTTTTAGTTTTCTTGCGTAATTCACGCTTTTACAAACATTTCGTGCTTATTTGGTTTTCTGAAAGCTCGTGCGTCATTGTGACCGGCATCTTGCTTCGGTGACCGCAAATGACCAATACCTCAGCGTGCCCTAAAGCCGTGAATAATGATGAAACAGGATGACGGCATTCCTCCTTTGACACTCACTATCTATCTTTATCTTACCATTTCTCACTATCTTCTGCTATGAAGATGATGTTATTTCTTTTAAGGCGAGGTAGAGATATGAAAACATGAAGGCAGAGGTAGGAAAACAAGTGTCACCAATGGAATTTAAAGCTAAACATGTTTGTTCAAACATGTTGAGGATATGATAACAACACAAAAGGATATTGTTTGCCAAAAATTTAAGTCTTTCTAAATTTTAAGCAACATATTGATGTATATTTTGTCAGAAACTTGATCCATTTTTATCACCAACGCTGTTGGTGAGTTGGCAGATTTTTCAACCTCCGCAGGTCGCTATCACGCGATTCACCAGAGTAGAAGGAATCGCTCGGGATGCGTTGTCTCGTCCGCTGCGCCGGATTCGGACCCGTCGCGCCAGTGTCGGCGCAGCGACCGAATGAACCCGTTACACTGCCGCTTTCCTGGTGGTCCCCCGCGCCGACAATTCGCCGCAATTTTCCCTCCATTCACTGCGGCTCATGGAGCTGCGCGACCAGCGCGGGACCGCGCGGTAGCCGGGTACGCCACGGAAGGGTTTGGCTTCGCTCTCAGCTTCGCTGGTGAAGCGTTCTCTATTGCTTCTACCCAGCAAGTCTAACGCAATGAACCACTGGGCGTTTTTACACGTTGGCGTTTCATCATCACCATCAATTTTTTGATTTGATTTTTTTTTACATGCAGAGGACAGACAAAGAAAGAGAGCAACAAAAGAAGACATGAGAGAATCATACAAAAGGAACAACGGAATAGGAAACATTTATAGGCATACAGTGCAGAACAAAAAGAAGCAGGCGAGCATGCATCAGTTTAGAGCAAATAATAACTTAGGTAGATGGAACAAGATCATAAAATCATCAGCAAAAAAGCAGCAACAATGGAACAAAAACGAAAAGCTGGAAAATAAGGATGATACAAAACCAGTGGCGGATCGATCCAAGGGGGGGGGCCAATAAGGCATTTGCCTGCCCCCCCCAAACGTAAAAGCTCCGGGTAAAACTATGGGTTTGCCTCTCCCCCAAAGCGATCAACCTCCTTTTTCCCGACTCCTTTTTTAGTTTACAAGCAATATTTTTGTGCTTCAACTCTCAACTTCAAACAGACCCAGTAAAGTTCAGTGTAAATATGTGGCCTTGGATAGGAAAAAAGGATCTTGAGCGCATATTTTTCACCCCGTGACGTTTTTTGCTTTTCGCGTCAAATACCCAAAATTCTACCAGCAAGTCATATTGTAGTGCAATGTTTCACCGCGTGACTTTTTTTGCTTTTCGCCCCAAATACCTGAAATTCGACCGGCAGGTCATATTGTTGCGCAAATTTTCACTACATTACGTTTTTTCGGCTTTGGTTTGCCCCTCCCAAACCGAGCGGCTAGATCCGCCACTGTACAAAACTGAAGAGGCTCACTGGACATAACACAACGAGATAAGCGTAACAGAACGAACTGAAGGGATAGATAATGACCTAAAAGCAAATAAAATGAAGGGAAGAACAAACAGAAAACAAACATCAATAAACAAATATAAGCTGTAAGTAGAGGGCCCAATAAGTAGAGGGCTGTTTACGACCAATACTGTGATCTTTTGCTGATATTGAGTATTCTTGTTTATCCCTTATGCCTGATCTGTCGTGGTCTCAGATCTAAAAGAAGTTAGGTAAATATAAAGGCAGTTTTGAAATAATAAAGCATTATTGTAGTATATGCAGAGACCACTCGATTGGCCCACTTTTGTTTATTCTATATGGAGATTTATACGGCTCGAACAGGCCGTCTTTATCATTTGCCGACGATACAGCCATAGAACACGAAAACAAAACCTCGCAACAAAAAAAACACCTTCACCAAAAACTCAGTGGTTTCGATCAAACCGTCTATCACTTAACGCTGAGAAATCACACACCAAATTTATTCTAAAAGCGACTTACGACAAAAATAAACGAATGGGATCGAAAAAAAAAAAGTGGTTAAGTATTTAGGTATCCTGGTAGATGATAATTGAAATGGATGCCATGGGCCAACATGGCAGCCACGTAGAAATCGGGAATAAAGAACAAAATATTATTTAGAATCACGAGAACTTATCTGTCTATATAACACTCTTGTGCACCATACTCAATTACTGCGCAGTTGTAAAGCAATTATCAAACACACTTAGATACGCTAATGAAACTCAAAAAGGGCAGTTCGAATAATTTAAAAACCTTTACCATCCTACAAAGACTTTTGTTGAACTTAACCTGTTAAAACTCAATGATATTATTACTGAACAGAAAATTATAATTCTATCAAAATTTTAAGCCAATCACTACCATTTGCCATCCATCACTCTTCAATATCATCGTCCTGCAAACACTCGCCTAGTACAACATTTCATGTTCCTTTAGCAACAACGAATTACAGATCATTTCAATATCATGTTCAGCTCCAAAAGCGTGAACCAGATAATATGTCCGATTTACCAAATCTGATGAGGTTCCATTGCAGAAATATACGTTCAAAAAATTATCAGATAACATTTTTGGGAACCAGTACCGATCCCAGGAGGGAATCAATAGTAAATGGATTCAGGTAAAAATCAAGCTACAAGTACTCTCTTTGTGATGTTTTTCACATCGCTGCCTAGTTTCTCATAGCCATTGACTGACCAGTTTTTCTTCTTTCCTCTTTTTCTTTTCTTCTTTTATGAGGTTCTTATTTTACCCTGAAAAACTTTAATCCACTAATACCAACTTAGAGTACCCAAGTTTCTCTCGAATGTTACTAGTTCTCCTATTCTTTCGAGAGAGACTTGGGAAATCTCAGAAACAACTCGTCTTCATTTGTAAACAAATAACAAATGGAGCGGGAGGCACCCTCAAGTAAGATATTAACATACATGTCCCAAATTTACAACTGAAAATTTGTAGTTTGGTCGCTGGGACGGAAGGGCACCCTGCCTACCTTTTAAATGGGTAGTGGGTTAAAAAATCCACCACTGCAACTCAATTATGGAGACACTTTTCTTGTCCTTCGCTAATGACAGAAGGATATTGGGCCTGGATCGTCCTGGTGGAATGCAAGACTGCTTCGGTACCTGCGCCCTTTTCTCTGCTCTGTGTGAGCCGTGTGATTCAGGCGATACGCAACGGAATAGGGAGCCAGGGAGGGAAGGACTTCAGCCAAATTGGGAATGTGTTGGAAATTGCTGGTATGTATTTGCCGCCCCGGTTGCGCAGTTGGTAGAGCGTTCGGATCCGGCCCGCAACACGGGGAAAATGCGGTGGCAGTGTATTTGTACAGGCTCGGAATCGATTTCCCTGAAACGCTCCGGAGCTCAATACTTACCCGACGTATGTGAGTAACGTAGGCAACTGATTGCTGAGAGGGTTACCTGAGCGGGGCGGCCGTCCCTGTGCTTTGTGGGACGTTAAACTTTGGTCTATAAGTTCATTGCTGGACTTGCATGTTCGGTTGGTGGGGTCGGGGTCTCCGTGCCAAGTCCCTGGATGGCCTTAGTTAAGCCCCGACTCCAAAAACCGAACTTGCCTTGGAATGCCCCCGGTAGCTCAGTTGGTAGAGCGTTGGGCTCAGCCCGCTGCTTAGAAGCATGCAGTGGCAGTGCATGTCAGGCTTGGGATCGGTTCCCTGGACGCTCCGGCGCCAATAGTTTACCACGTACAGGTCGGCGGCAACTGACTATGAAGTGACCGAGCGGGGCGGCCGTCCTGTGCTTTGTGGGACGTAAACTTTGGCTTCTAAATTGACCCTCCATTGAGGAGTTGCTCGTTGGTTGGTGGGGTCGGGGTGTCCGTGACAAGTCCCTATGACTTTAGTGAGACTCCGACTCCAGCAGCCGACCAACAACGAACAAAATTTATAAAAAATGTTCTTATAAAAAGTGCTATAAACGGCCAGCGTGGAAGGACACAATGATATCAAGTCCGATGAGTTTTGTTCCAGACGATTGGGGGGGGACTAAGGGCTTCTAGCCTCCTCCGCCACTGCCTCGGAGCAGCCTCTGCGTATGCATTTACTATACACACTGACATTTCGGGGGAGGGGTATGGAACCTTCCAGCCCCCTGGTATCCGCCACAGTCCAGGGGGAAAGTTTCTTTCTGCAACAACTTAAAGACCGACTGTCTCACTTCTGCCGATGGCGAAGCTTATGAATTATGCCACCGAACGTTGCCGGAATCCCGACAGCAGACTTCTTGGTGAAAATACCAGGGGCCTGAGGTTTTACGACAATACTCGAGGTTCTACTTACTTGAAGTTATGCTTACTTGAGGTTTTAGGACAAGCCAAGTGCAAGTAAGGTTGAGACTAGGGCAGGGCGTCAAAGTCTGCCTCTGGTTGGACTAGAACCCGCGACCCGCTGCAGAAGTAGGTATGCTACCAAGTCTCCAGCCAGGGCATTTTAAGCTACAAAGTGGTGGGCATTTCGCCCACCCCATGCTATGATCACCAGTGAGCGGCCCCGAACGGCTGGGGGCCCTCCAGTCACCAGTCATTTGATACTCTAGGAGTGCCTTTTTGGTGGGAATTTGCGCCTTTTTCAGCCGAATGTCCACCAGTCCCAATTCCTTCAAATATGCCCTGGCTCAGCCGAGCACATGCGGTAACCGGCCACGCCGTCCACCCTGTAGCGCTCAGCTGAAGGATGCTGACGTGTATGTGCTTGACGATTTTGTATGTGATGTCAATGTGGTAGCGCTATCCGATTCTGGAAAAGACTGTGATTTTCGTAACATGGATCGCTGTAAAAGCGTAAATGCATAACTTTTGTGTCTTCAGCTGTGCGGGCCATTCTGAAACATAAGCTAATGTCATATATACGATTTTCTCCGAAGGTTCTTTAAAAGTCCAGCTCCGGGATGTTCAGAAAGTGACCCCGAAAGCTATATCTCCCAAACGTTCACAGTCGTGGACTTGTCATGCTGTAAGGCTGTCATTGCATTGACCTCAAATAGAACACTTCATTAGTACATGAAGTTATATGTTTTGAATTGTTTACATCGATAATTTTCATTATGAGCTGCTTTCATTAAGTCTGCATTACTCCACCAGTCTGGGTAATATTCTGTCATTTTCTACCAGGCTGGTGTTTGAAAGATATATGAAGGGCAACTTCACTTTCATTACGCAAGTGTATCTCCCCTGTGCTCCGAATGATTGGTAGCGCCACCTTTCATTGCGCAAGTGTAACTACCCTAAGCTCCAAATGATCGGTAACGCCTGGATGAGATGTTCGCGATGGCTGCGTCGTCCGCGCTTGGAAAGAGGACGGCCCAGTGTCATATTGCGAAATAAACATGTCTACGGGTGCTTAGACCAACCACCAGAGCCGCGCCGAAGATTTTAGATCAGGCCAACCGGTCGGGACACTGGCCTGGGGCCTCGCTGCAAGGCAAACGTGGTCGGACAGCAATCGGACATGGGCCAGACGCCGGAGTTGATAAATCCGACCTCGTGGGCTTGTTTAAAACATAAACGAGATCCTGATCACTCTCAGAATCGAGGCGAAAAAAATCGAATGGTTTTCTCCGTATGACCTTTCTAGTTGGTTAGCAGTTGAGAAATTAAAGTCATATTTTGTGTGAATTTGATTCTCTTCCTGATTTTTTAACTGTTTTGCAGCCATGCTGAATTGTGGTGATAGATGTAAGACATAAGTGCACACCTGGATGTGAGTCTACCTAAAACAGTTAAGTTTCAGAGAAAAGAAACTATAATCTGAAAAAATAGGTGTGTAATTGTACCTCCATATTTTCTTACGACCTGCACGGAATTGGATGGCTTTTTATATGGACTATCCCAGAAAACACACAGTGGCAGCTGATGTGCCACAGGGCATTCTCCTCAGGTCTGTTCTCGGTTAGTGAAATACCTTCCATGGCGCTAGTAATTGCGTGTAACATACTCTCGACTGCGCGACCTCCACCCTGCGTCCTCGTATCAGGGGCGGTCGCAGGAGCGCCGTTTGGGGGACAACTCGGGAAAAATCGTAAAAACTTAGTGTTTTTAAGAAAGTCGGCCAACATTTCGCCATATCGGGGAGGCATGGCCCCTTGCCCCCCCTTTGCGTCCGCCAGTGCCTCCTGTGCTCAGATTGATCCGGAGGTCTTTGGCGCTGCTCCTGTGTGCTGGTCATGAAATGGGGTATATCAGGTCAGGAACGCTACAGGGGTGGCTGGGATGAATTACTCTATCGAATCTGGAAGTGTCCTGAAGTCTCACCAAATCCTGGTCATAGTAAGGCGGATAGAGTTTGATTCGTGCATCAATAATATAGCGAAAGGGCTTCCACTGCAAAACATGCGGAGATGTCTGCCGGACACCTCTTGTCTGGAGTGTTGACCTCGAGTCTCTGTCGCGCGCGGTGCGGACACTGTCAGTGTCACCAGCGTACAGCCGCAGGCGATACAGACAGTGGGAGGGTGGCGGGCGCGGCTGGCAGGGAATCCGGCGGATCCTCCTGTTACGACGCTGGCATGCACCGCCGCGCCGCGCCGCTCTGGCCCCGACGTCGGAATTACTGCCGTGCTGTCGTGTTTTCGCTGATCGGAATATTCATGCGTACAGGGCGTACATTGTCGAAGATAATTGGTATGCTGATGAGGCTGTCTTCTCACGCAGCTTTTCAAACATGCTGCTTCGTTTATCACTTACTGGTCTGCATTCATTTGTTTGAGACGTTGTGATGGTAATTACCTGCTGTTTTACGTCTTGATGTATGTCTCGTGACTTTCTGCGCTGTCACTGAACACGAAATGCAAATGTGCGGGCCTTAACTCTTGTGGCGGATTCGTGAGGTGAATCGGTCAGTTTTTTAGTGGTCGGCCGTGAGGGTGCGGTCAATCTCTGACGGCTCTTAGCTTCCGCCTCGCCTTCTGCGAACAAAATCAGCCCGATAAACGGACCCACAACACATTTATCACTGTCATCGGACAGACGGACCTGTTGGGACGGGTTGGGGCGCTACATTTCGGCCTTGTGTCGATAGCCCTGGGTGACAAGAAACATATTGGATGCGGCTGAGGTTTCGCTTGGCCCTATCTCGCAGCGGTTCTCAGGGTTAAATACATGGAGAGACTTTTTGTGGTCGGACTGTCGGGGAGATTTGTGTGCTCCGATGCTTGTAACTCCTACAAAATGTTAACACAGTGGGAAACGCCCCGATCCCAAGCTATAGGATCTCACTCAGTGGTGCGGGCACTCTCTCTCTCTCTCTTTGTGGGAGAAATCTTCACTGAGGTAAATATTACAAGCTTTCCTTTCAACTGTTTGTCGAACTTCGTTGGAGTTCTGTTTCCCCTCGCTGAGTATCTTGCGTGTTCATCCGGATCTCGAACACACCTCATAATGTTGCGTAAGATACTACACCTGTGAGGATGATAAGTGTATTTGACTCGTGCAAGTCACCACGACCTGTACACCTTGCTATTCGAGGATGTATCCTTGGCAAACACTTGTGAACACTGCCCTGTGGCACTTGTCTATGATAGAAGACGTGATTTGTTCGAACATTAGGAAGCAATAGAGACAAAACGAGTACATTTTTATCGCTTTGAAGGACACGCATATCCTGAGGTGATATTTTGTGTCGAAAGGGTTTGTTCCAGTCAGAAAAAGGGCAACTTCTGCTCAAGCACCGTAGTCGCCTTCTTCCCCTAAAACATCCTGACTGACTTGTCCGTGGACAACGGTTATATGACCCGGGAGCAAGTGATCCAACCCCGGATCATTGGAAGTGCCTGCTCGAATGTTACCTGCTGGGCTGACGGCCACGATGTAATTCTGAGGAAACCTGTCCAGGCTGAGAGAAGAGAGAGAGAGAGAGAGAGAGAGAGAGAGAGAAGAGAAGAGAGAGAGGAGAGAAGAGAGAAGAGAGAAGGGAAGAGGGGGGAAGAGAAAAAAAAGAGAGAGAGAGAGAGAGAGAGAGAGAGAGAGAGAGAGAGAGAGAGAGAGAGAGAGAGAGAGAGAGAGAGAGAGAGAGAGAGAGAGAGAGAGAGAGAGAGAGAGAGAGAGAGAGAGAGAGAGAGAGAGAGAGAGAGAGAGAGAGAGAGAGAGAGAGAGAGAGAGAGAGAGAGAGAGAGAGAGAGAGAGAGAGAGAGAGAGAGAGAGAGAGAGAGAGAGAGAGAGAGAGAGAGAGAGAGAGAGAGAGAGAGAGAGAGAGAGAGAGAGAGAGACTGAGTGAAATACACTGATGCTTTTGCCCGCGGATACATTTAACAGGCTCCTATTTTAGAGCTCGGCGTAGCGATTGCTGCCCCCGTACATATATAAATTAACGGCTTGTGTTTTGACGTAACGTGTTTTCCTCTTGGTATTGTTTTGTTTGTTTTATCCGCGTTTTGAGCCTGTGTTTTGTATACCTAATATATACAGACGCCTGCCACTATTTTGAATTGATTGATGGAATAGACCTTGGATCTTGAACTATCTTGATTAGCCTGTCACCTTTCTTCTTGAAATGTGTATTTGTACAAAACTGTTTTTAGTTTTCTACGCTTGCTCTCTATGTCCCATATTTACTATGCTGATCCTCTGTGTGCGTCCGCAGGTGATTGTGTGTCGAGCACTGGCCAACATGTACCTGAGCTCGGAGTCCAACTCGTGGGAGCTGAAGTACACCGGCATCCCGGCCCTGGTGGTTGACTCGGGCGACACGCGCAGTCGCGGCCGCCGCCAGATCCAGCTGGTGCTGGCCGAGAAGGGCACCGGCTTCATGCTGTGGCGCGACGTGGTAGACAACCTCTCCAGCTACACGGCGCCCGACCCGAGCTTCCACACGATGCACCTGTCGACCGACCACCGGCACCGGGTCGGCTTCAGCTTCGACGATACTGAGGCGGCGCGGCAGTTCCAGTCCCAACTGGACACGCTGTGTGCTGACCCGGCCAACATCAGCCTCTCAGGCCCTGGCCAAAAGAAACGGCGGAAAAAGAAGGTGGAGAGGTATGTGCGGCCCAAGAAGGAGGACATCTCGCAGCCGTGCTGCTTCCAGCATGTGACCAGTATCGCGCAGGCCGACATGGACAGGTATTATACGCTACAGAGCCTGGTGGGATCAGGGAAGCTGGCGTGAGGGCGCCCTCCACCTGCGTGTGTTGGAGCGGCAGTGCGTGTGAAATGTGCGTGCAGTGAGATAACGCAGCAGTGAGCGGGTGCACCGAGCTGAACGCAGTGGGGATGTGACGGATGGCGTGCGCGTGTGAGACCCGATACCGCGTTCGCGGACGATGCCATAGTGTCACGCCGGCGGGGTCAGGGTGGGGTCGGGCGTGGCTGACCTCCTGACCTTGACACGTGACCTGCCAACAGGGGTGTGTTGTGATAGCCTGTGTGGGATGTTTTCTCCGGCGGAGGGAGTCGTTTTTCAGCTGCAGCGAGGCTGACGGTGGGCTATGTTTACCCGTGGAAGTGACGGGAAAGCGGCGGGAGTGGCCGAGACCCCGCGTGGAGCAGCGTCGCTCGTGCCGCCACTGCTGACCTCTGTGACCCCCGGCGGTGGCGCCGGTGGAGCATGGCTGTGTGCTCCTGACCGGAACACTGAAGCAGGAGCCAGCGTCACTAGGTTCGGTATCTCCGGTGGCTCCAGTGGTGTCCTCATCATGTCGTGTTGTCACTGTCTGTGTTACACTGTTTTTGATGAATGCGGGACGTACAGACTGTGTGAGATGCTGGTTAGGTGCTTCACGTGAGATGTTGAATACAACGAACCTTGTGAAATGTGAACTAGTCAGACTAAGCTGTTCCGTTTCTCCCGTGCATGAATCGCTCGCCGGCAGCTTCCTGTCACGAATGCTATTTAGAACCTTTCGCTCACGTAAAAGACACTGAAACCCAATGTGTATCAGTTTTATTTCGTTTTATCTTATCCGGTGTAAGAATACAAGACGTCGAACCATCCTGCGACCGATAATTTCATATCGAGAAGACATTAGTACATGTTGAGCGTGTCCCAACCCATTCCCATTGCCAACCATCATCCACGATGTTTTATGCTTTTGGTATGTATCTGTGATTTGACGTGTTGTAAGTATCGTGTATCGTGTCGGACTCGTTGTCACATTTTACGTCGAGCAAACGCAATGGCGTTCAGCCTCGGTTATTCCATTATAAACTATGTGCTGTGTTGTTCTGGGCCCGTGTACTGGAATGGCGCCTGGAAGAATACACGGTACCGGCTGAACGCGCGTGCTGCTTATGAATGCGGGGAGGCGCGGCGCGGGCCGCACCTGGGTCGGCCTTATGGCAGCGGCCTGAGAAAGTGGTTCTCTGGCGATTGAATATCCCGCTAGAATTGACTTTCTCCTTCGCGGAGTTGGCTGTAGCATTGAACCGTTAGGATGTCTGGCCGCAGGGCGTGCGGTGTAAAGTACTCTTACCCACCGCGCAAGGTGTTGGGACTGTAATGGCTAGGCGTGATGAAGAGCTCACTTGGAAACAGGCAAGCTCCTGCCGAGCAATCACCCTTGCATTGATTATTTACCATGTGAGATGGTGTGTTCGGGGGATCGTCATAAATTCTGGGAGCTTGTGATGTACAGTCATTGAAATCTTGGCCAAATGCAGTTGTAAAAGGGTTGAATGAAAGCCATTCGCGGTGCGAAGAACAATAAGGACAAGAATATCACCTACAAAACTGCCCGTGGAAGCCGCTGGGCCTCAAGCACTGACGTCGAATTTAGGCGTGGTAAACATCAGACTGCACGTGTGCTGCTACGCTAGTATATTATTATTATCTGCATTGCCTAGCGGAGCTCGTCAACCAAACGAGGGTTCCTATGGCGCTGAGAGGCTAGCTTGCTGCCATGCAAGGGGAAAAGGATATCTACCGTTGCCAATAGATTGGAGATAACTTTTTTTCCTTTGCACGACAGCTTATATGTCGCTCTGCCATATTTGGCAGCCAGCACCAACTGGAAATATATTAAAACAAACTATAAACTGTCCCTAAAACGAAGGCAAATCACTCTAGGCCTGGTCAAAAGTTTGTCTACTAGGTCAGACGGTCAGAACGTCGTCATATATTGATCATACGAACTCATTCCCTTATCATAATTTATTTTCAGTATAACCCTTGTTCTATTATTATCTTTTATCCGCTTGAGTGACATGCGTTTTAGCGTAACCGATGTTCAAAATTGAGGCTCAGTTTCCCCAGCTGAGTGGCATGGGGGCAGGAAAGACGTGTGTTCACGTCTTCAGACGCTGTTTAGCCTCATCCCCGCTGGGCGGCGCCGTCACTTTCAGGCGCTGGCGCGTCAGCTCCCCACTGCGGTTAGTGGGGTGTCCGTCACAGCGCCCGCTGCCCATACCTGCCTCCCGCCGTCTTCGAAGACGTTCGAACGGTGTTGCTGATGCTTCAGCAGGAATGCCGATTTAGGGCGTAACATGCAGCCGTGTTGAGACGAGTCGATGACGACGCTGGAGATGGCTGGGCTCCATCGATTTGTGCTGAGTGAAGGGGGAGACATGAGCCAACTTCGCCAGGGTGGGGTCAAATTTAACCCTTTTCTCACCCACAAAACCGGAAGTTTGGAGTTTGGAATATGTGATTAAAAAGAAACAGCCAAAAGCTTGTGAGAAAGGCAATCAAGGTTTCTTGGTTACTTTATTAGCTCGATATTTAGGTGCCAATGTTATGTTAGGAGCTCCTATCCCTTGTAAATGCCCACTAGTGGGCATACAAACTCCCACACCCAAAGACAAAGCCAAAACCCAACCACACTCAAACGCCCTGTCCACATGTCTACACATGATACGCCAATGAATGCAATGAGCCCGAAAAAATTTAAACCATCATTCAGGTCATATTTTGAACCCATATGACCCACATTAACGTCTAGAGAAATAACAACTTTTTGGGACCATTCAAAAGTGTTCAAGATGAGATATAGGAGAGAGTTTAGCAATGTTTGCCTTAGGTCGTCAACAGTTATAATTGTACAAAATCCAAATTAAGTTATGTAGGTGCAGAAAAGCGTATTATGAATATTCATTCTGCCAATGTCATCTATTATGCTGCGTTGTTTTTCGTTGAAGGTACATAGGTTACGGTGGGCATGTGAAAAGGATCGCCTCACGTTGCGGAAGACACAAAGCGTCATATTGCTACCAAATTTGACCTGTAATACGGCTACCAGAAATATTTGGTAGTGGCGCACAGGCCGTCCCTGTCGTCATGGCGAGGCTACAGAGCGGCTTGGTGTTAGGCCGTATAGTGGCAGAACTAGGGAGCATCGCGCCCCCACTCCCCTTAAATGATTAATTTTAAGACTAGCTTCATGGAGTTTGTTGGAACGAAATGTGTTGAAAAGTCCATGCTCCCTAAATTTGTACCCTCCGCTGCTACTGTGTAAGGCCACTCGTTTTAACTTCGTGGACGGGCTAATATAGGATTACATTGGATTGAAATTAGGAGGAAACACGACCAGGGAACAGCAAGACACCAGTGTATTTTGGTCACCCCCAGAAAGCCTAACCGGTTCGGATTGAACTTCAGCTCATCAAGATGAAGACTAAGCACATAATTATTACTCATGTCTATTCTATTACACATCCGATAAAAGGATAAAATTATCTAAAGCTGGATGCAGTTATATAGATAAGACGTAGATAGGGGAAGGTATGTGTATTGCGCCCCCCTAAGGGAAATCACTTGCTAGACGAATGTCTGCTATTCAATCTCGCTACTGTGGATTAAATTACACAATTTGATCATTTTTTGTTATTGAGAAAACAATTCCTGGCCTGAAAATAGCGTGTTCTAATAGTGAATTCCAATTTGAGTGAAAATATGCAAAGGGTGCATTTGCCAAAGTGTGAGGGTAATTGCACCCGGGGAGGGCGCATTTAGATTTAATTGCGCCCTTCCCTCATACCATGTTAAGTCAATAGCATGGCAGAAATAAGCATTAGTATAGTAGCAAATGGGGCTCGGCTACCTCCCAAGATTTTCATCTGGAGGGCCTGGAAGTCATTTTAATGTGGTATTCTTGCATTCACAATGACTTGTAATAATAAAATCACACTCATACGGAAAGGCTTTGGATTTTATTTTTCAACATACATTTGGATGGCGCGCATTTGACCAGGGCGCAATTACTTCTTTGCATTTAAATCAGAGATGTCTGCCTTAGAAATTTACCAGCAGGGAGAATTTATAATTTTTGCTTTCAGAATATGCAATGAATACCTAGCTTTGAAATTAAAACCATCGATTTTGGAATGTGGCAGCCGTATTCTTATTCTTCGGGTTCATAAACCCGTGCAGATTTAAAGAAGTACTGAATTTATGTTGCTAGCTGATTAAAATACATTCTTATGTACGAATTTGGGATGGGGTGGCTTAGTGGATAGCACCCTTGTCTTCTAATCCACCGATCCCGGGTTCAAGTCCCGGCGGAGCCTCTGAATGAGTCGATCTGATCCGGGGGCGCGGTAGTGGGTGGTCAGCATAGCTGTCTGCCACGCAGCCGACCCGGGTTCAAGGCCCGGCGGCTTCCTGAACAAGGAGCAAGCTGGCTCCAGAAACCCTTCCAACAGGAAAGAGTTGGCGACGCCATATGACCCTGGCAGTTGGTGCGTCGATAAGCCCCAAAAATTATTATAGTCGATCTGATCCCCAAAACCCTTCCAACAGGGTGAGAGTTGGTGACGCCGTATGACCATGGCAGTTGGTGCGTCGTTAAACCCCAACAATTATTATGTACGAATTCACTGAAACGTTGGGAAAATGTATGGATTGAAGGTGAGAACTGGATTAAGCTGCCCAAAGTAAACTGTCATTACTACCTTTCTCTGTTATAAAGGGGGCGCAATTAGTTAGGGGCGCAATACACACACTTTTCCCTACATTCTAAACTTGGAGCGAATATATATATATATATATATATATATATATATATATATATATATATATATATATCGTTAAATCTAGTATTAAAGAAACACGCTGCAAAAAGGGTCACACTCCAAAATAAGTGCATGTTTTGCCGCAGACTTCAAGTATATGGGGGGAATACATAGGGGGGGGCACACTCAAGACTTGGCCCCCAAACTAAAATCCTGGTTGCGCCACTGGCTAGGTACGTATCAGAATGCACGTAAACTTACGGTGGTTGGCTGGGACCTGGACTTAACTGAGGGGACTCCAAACAAGCATGTGTTCTGGTATTGGTGCTGTTTCATCATAGATCCCTCATCTCTGGTGATGAACGCGGGCCGTCCTGATTTGCACCAGTGCCTGATTACCTGTTATAAGTCGGCACGTTCACCGGTGAGGAAACCTTATCCGTCACTTTTCTCTATTTGAGTCGAGCTTCAGCGAGCAAGCCGGTATCCGACAAGACTCACCCCTAATTCCAGGCTCGTGGAACAATTTTATGCTAGCTCTGCGGCCTGCTGCACTCCGTCTTTCCCGTAACGGCTGTAAAATCAACAGTGGCGTCCATCTAGCCCTGTCATCACCCAGCCATGCGAACAAGTGAAATTACACCGCGGGCCTCTCATGAGCGTCTTTTGAAGACACCGTACGGATTCAGCCGAAACTCCTGAACATGCGGTGGGATTTCAAATTGCATGATTTCGGTGACTGTCGGTTTAATTTGGGAAAAGCTCGACGTTGTCTCCAGATTGTGTATGCTAAATCGGGTCCAACGGGGAGAGGCAGAGGGACGGTCATCCCCTTACCCCTTAGGTAGGTATGTACATACGTGGAGCAGCGTCCTTGTGGACACCGGTCGCCCTGAACGCTCTTAAAGTGAGAAATGTTTGCGGTACAGGCGCCTTAAAGTCGGCTGTCGAAGTTGATATTGGCATCTATGCCCTGTTTTCGGCGCGTCTGATTGTTTACCGCCAGTCCAGGGGCGATTTCGCTTAGGAGGGAGCGGTGCCCCAAAAAGGGCCCCTGCGACAGCATCAAAAGGGCCCTGATGGGTAAAAAGGCCCTGCTTCTTACAGAATAGAGTGCTGAAGAGGGCTTAAGAGGGCCCTTTCTGGTATGAAATTTCAAAGTTGGCCACAGAGCATAGTGCGGGTGAGCCGCGCTTCTCGCGGCCCGTGTCCTCAGGGGGCCCTTCGGACCCTCAGGGGAGAGGGGTGGCTGTCCCTGCCACCCCCCTTGGCTACGCCCCATGCGCCAGTTTATTGCCAGTTGTAGATCACTGCCCCTCTGTTGCGGTGCCCCTTTGAACGAATTTGCCCTGCTTCTTCCTGATAGGCTACTCATGCTTCTAGATTGCTTCTTGGAACTTCCCTTAAGAAGTGAGTGAGACACTGACTCCTTAAAAACGCAAAAATGCGTCGGGAGAGGCCCCATTGAAAGGTTTATAAGGCATCGACATGGTACCTATATAGGCCACTTCTCCGAGGTTTCGCTCCCTTCTTACCAAAGCATAGAACCATCACTGCTTAAAAGGTTAAAATTTATATAACAACCGCAGCCCTTGAAATAGGCGGTGAAATTAATTTTTTTTAAACGCTTGAGAGTCAGGGACGGCCGAGAGTCGAGTAGACGCGGCACTCGAGTGGAAAGTCGGGGACAGGTAGCAGGGTGCCGGAGGCAGGCCTGTTCGACGCCAGGAGTCTACCTAAATCTAAGTGCCTCCGCGGTCAATTTCGATGTGTACGATAAAGTATAATGTAAAAGGGCTCCTACCAATACTTGTGAGGCCGATTCGAGGGTTAATATCGAAAAAAACAGCAAGCATAATATAGTACCAACAAGAACCTATCCCAGGGTCGCTAGTAGTCGTCGGTAAATATCTTCTTTAAAACCTTTTTGAAGAACATTTTGGAACGCGGGATATCCTCGATATTTCTTATTCTGGGAGCTATTGTTTTGTTCCAGTTTCGAGGGGCTGTAATAAAGAGGGAATTTCTTTTGTAAACTGTTGGCGCAAATGGGATAAGAAAATGGCTATTTTGTCGGATTTGTCTACGGGTGTTCTCCTGGGTTCTGAGGGCGAAAGAGTTTTGCAATCGGGGTGGAAGCGAACCATTAAGATAACCGTGAAGCACCATTATGTTTACGAATTCAACCAGATCATTGATTTTTAATATTTTATATTTTTTGAAAAGAGGGTCAGAGTGCGCAAGCCTGTCAGAGTGATCAATAATTCGGATAATTTTCTTCTGCAGGAGAAATAGTTTATTCAGTCTGTATTTGAACGAATTTCCCCAGTTTTGAAGCCCATAGGTGAGACTAGGAAGGATAAGGGCATTGTATAACAGGAGAAGTTGATCTGAGTTTAAGATGTGTTGAGCGCGTCTGATCAGTCCTATATTTCTGGCTATGGAGTTTTCTACACTTTTTATGTGCGAAGCCCACTTCAGATCCTCGTCAATTTTGATTCCAAGATAATTTGTAGAGGTGGTTCGAGAGAGCAAGACATCATTGACGTAAATTTGAAGATTTGCATTTGTAGCGGGAAAGAGCTGGTATACAGACTTTTTCGCATTGAGGGTCAGTCTGTTTGAGATAAGCCAGGACCAAACATCACAAAGACTCTCATTAATAATGTGTTGAAGTTCAGAGGGAGAGTCAGCTGTAAATAGAAGGGCCGTATCATCCGCAAAGAGGAAGAATTTGGGAGTTGGGGAGCTTTTATGGATGTCGTTAACGTATAAGAGGAATAGAAGGGGCCCCAGCACGCTGCCTTGGGGCACACCAAGGGGCACGGGGGCGGAATCACGAGACATGATGTTGTTGATTTTTACATACTGGGCACGATCAGAAAGGTAAGACTCAAAAAATTTTAGTGAATTATTTTGGAAACCATAGAACTTGAGCTTGGAGAGAAGAATAGAATGATTGACAGTGTCGAATGCTTTGGAGAAATCTAAGTAGAGGGTCGCACACGCCTTTTTTGAAACCAGAGCTGATGTGATTTCATCATAAAGGAGAGATATTGGCTCAAACAGCAAATGGCTCAAACAGCAAAAAAATGGCTCAAACAGCAAATCAAAATTTCACTTCTGGGGACAAGACTCAAAGGAAAGGGATGAAACTTATGTGCGTAAATCATATCATATATACGTGCATAAGATATAATATGAAATATTATATACATGCATAACTCATAAGGATATACCTATGATTGTGTTTCCCTCAGTTAACGCGTGATGATTTGCAACCCATATTTTCTCCGATACACAATGTGCGACTGGGTATCCGATACAGTAAGCTATACCAGCTTTTTCGTTTCTCCATATTTCGTTAATTCTTTTACCTACTGATCAGTTAGAAGTATGAAATACATCTTCCTTGCCAACAACACATCTGCAATTCACTTATCTTTTGGTGGTATGTGCTCTCTTCTCTTAGCCGTACTGAAGCGATGCAATTAAGAAAGACTGCCATCATTCTCCTGCCAACTGTCACAGTGCACTTAGAAAACACCTATTTTTATCAGCAGGGCAAGGCTGCATGCGAACTGAGAGCCCCGCGCGGGTCAGGTGAGACGGGATGGCCCGCGGCGGGGTGACTCCAGCAGGGAGCGAGAGCGCTGTGGCGGTGACAAAGTACACACCTCACCCTCGCGCCCGCGGACGGTGTGGCGTCCCGCCCATCTCCATCGCCTCTGCAGACACAACAAAGGCCCGCAAAAACCCTCCTCCTCCCCAGCGCAGGCCTCGGCTGCAGCAGTCCAGTCAACGAACCCTGGCGCGGCCGTTTTTCCGCCGCGCGATGGGCCGCCCGCGGGGCCCAGGGGCCGGGAGGATGCACGGGGCCGGGCCGGGAAAATCCCTCCTCGCTGGGAGAGCTTTCATTCGACTTACGGATTACTAGTTATTACAAAACGATACATTATAAGTTTCCGAGAATCTTGCATATTGAAATGTAGTAGGTGAGGAGGGGGAGTTTTGTTAAAAGGGCAAATGGATACAACGCCGATAGCTCCCGAACCATGATACCAGATGCCTTTGGGCTCTGGCCATGATGAGCTGATACCGGAAGCGAGCGACAGTCCCTTCAGCAGCTGTGTGGGTCAGCCGCCTACGGTGCTGCGGACAAAGTGCGTTTTTTTCGGTCAAAAGTAAATTTTCAGCGATATTATGTTTGCAGAATCTACACCTGTATCAATTGCTGTAGCAGGGTCATTATGCCTTTGTAAAAAGCCATGATATCGATGTTTCAGATGATAACTTTAGATTCGCTGAGAAATTGACAGTATCGCCGTCAAATTGGTTTTATGAAATCCACTTCCGGCAAAATATGGATGGGGCACGTTGTTACTGGCTGTATCACCGTACCCTGCGCTGTATCAACCTGCCCCAACGGTATTTCACGTTAACATAACTAATCAATGATGTTTAAAAATAGGTATGTAACTGTGTTTAATTCATTTTTTACCAATGTTGCCACAAATTCTAATTACGTAAATCTATCGAAATGGGCTATTGCATGTTGACAAATACATCGTCAGTTTTACCGAAACCTCCACCAGCTTTAGGTATGTAAATGATTTAAGAACATTCGAATCCATCCAAAAGAGATTCAACCACTGAAAAGCTCCAATAGTATTGAATAATTCATGGTTATTAATTAATTTCTTTGTGCTTTACCTACATATTACATCCAATTTCCTAACACCATCCTTTCCTTTTGTTAGATGGTGCGGACATATGTCCGAAAGACAACCCGACGAGCCCCTCCGGTCGGCGTTTTAGACGCCCCTACGGAGCAGGTCCGGATCGGTACCTCGATAATGAGAGTAGCAAACGATTGCTGGATACAGTTTATGACACTCCGGCGACACTGTCATGCTGATGGTCAAGATGGCTACGAGACGTTTGGATATAATCGAACTTCGCAATATTTTTTCAGATGAGATGCAACCTCAACTGGCAGAATACCTTCCGCATGCGTGCAAAATAAACCATGGATTGTCAACAGTTGCAACTCGAAAATTGGCGCATCAATTCGCTGTCCAAGAACGAACTGAGAATGCCTGACACCCATTTTTTTAATTCAATTGATTAAAAATAAATTTCATTTCATTCAATAAATAACAAATATGTACTGATGCCGAAAAAGTCGGAAGTTCTTCTGCGACTTTAGCCCTGCCTAGTCACAATGTAAGGAATAAATACTTCTGACGTTGTCGCACATTTTTTGGTCAGTTTATAAGAAAATACTTGTGCATGTCAACTTGCCTCGTGACCAGTAACAACTTCCCCGTAGTGGGGGCATGTTGAAAATTTTAAGTTTGGTTCAAGTTTTCAATTGATTTAGGGTTTTCTTGACAACGGAATGAACATAACTGGAACATCCGATAAAGAAATGAATGGGTTACCGACCGACACTCGCTTTATACATATTGTAGTGATATTTTGGAAGGTACAGCTCATCCCGTGAAAACTGCATCATATGACCCCATCCTCACCTACCCATTGATCACCATCATGTACAGTGGTGGATCCAGGACTTCATGGGGGAGGGGTCTAACCACACTCGCCATTGTCTCAGCTTCCGACTGTCCAATTAGGTGCTAAAGACATTCTGACATTTCGGGGGGCGGGGCTTGAGCCTCCTAGCCCGCCTTTATACCATCTGCCACTGATCATACAGGTACAAACGACTATGCAATTTCAACTTTTGAATTGCTGGAATTGCTGTGAGCCTTTAAACAGGGCTATGCAATAGGTACAATTTGGAAAAATAAGCTGCACTGGATTTATTGATGTGGCCAGAAAATCCCAAAAACATTGTCTTCCGAATATTGGAGCCTCAGATATTTGTTTTTTTTTAGAAAATTGATGAAATGTGTTCTTCTCAAATTTTGTTTTACCTATTTTGTGCATACTCACGTAGGGTATGCACCTATTGACAGTTTTTGAGTGTTTGGACGCTACATCCTGCAAATCCATGCACATTTAATGTCGAAACTCAGACCAAACTCATTAAGTCTAAGTCCTGCTGAGATGGTTGCAAAAACACATTTTATGGCTCATGAACGTCACCACCACCAAATACTTTGGGGGCCCCCGGACCAGATAATCCTCAACCTATTGCTGATGAGAATATTTATTCTCCACATGGGTGGAAATCCCGGGGGGTTGGGGGGGGTCAGGACTTTGGGTTTTGGATTTTGGGATTTTGGACCTCGGATTTTGGGTCTCCCATAGGCTTTGTATAGGGCCATGTATGGCCGTACCAGCGTTAACCCACCCAGGACCCCCTGAATCGAGAAGAGATTTCCAGCCATGATTCTCCATAATTAAAAACTCATTGGATTTGGGCTCATTAATGCCTTCCACGCTGGCTGCTAACAAAATTTCCGATCTCCTTTGAATTTGGAAAACACGGGAGACATTTTGGGGTGAATAGGAAACGGGCCGCTCTGCGCGGCCCGTGTCATCGGGTAGAGGGGCTGCGGGACGGCAGGTGGCGGCCGCCCCAGCCTCCCCTTTGGCTACACTCCTGCCTCCATCCCCACCTGTTTCGTAAATGCATAAATGTTTGTTCCAATATGCGCAGTGAACTTCACTCAGGATTTTTATTTGATGGAGTAAAGAAGGTTTGCTTTCGGTTTATCTTCCGAAATAACTCAGTGATCAGGAACTCTTAAGAATCTGTCCAGGAAGGAATGAAAAAATCCTCCCCGCTCTGGATGGACGGGATCAGATGACCAACCTCGTGGGGCCTCTGAACGTGATGCTCGGGCTGACCTTGTTCACTGCACGAGCACTTCATTGCCTATGGGCTGGCATTGTTCGCTGCATAACACGAGTCTTGGTCTCGGGGCCCCCGAGCGTGGCTTCGGAGGACCCTGAGAACCTGTCCTGGAAGGGTCCCGAACATCGGTATTGGGGTCTCCGCATCACTGTCGAGCGCCCCCGAGCAACTGTATTGCGGGCTCCCGTACCTCGGTGTCGGGGAACCCCAAGAATTGCTCTCGGGGTCCCCGAGAGCGATAATCGAGACCGATGTTTGGGGGCCCCGAAACGATTCTCGAGGACTTCCAAGACTTAGCTTGGGGATACGAGAGTGATACTTGGGAGACCCCGAACTGATGTGCAGAGGTCCAGGAGGCCGATTCTCAGGGTCTCTCGAGCCGAGAGTAACACTCGCAGCCCCGACATCCATGTTCGGGGCCTCTAAAAATTTTGCCTCTGTCAATCCCATGAACATCATCCACGAAGAGGATCACATCCTCAAGACAGACACATCCCCGAGCATCACTCTCGGGGGCCACCGAGCTTGTTTTCCAGCAGCGGTCTCGGGGCCTCTGAGAATGATACTCGGGCCCCAAGACCGATGTTCGGCCCTCCCCCGGGAGTGAGGCTTCCGACCGATGTTCGAGAGCTCCCTAGACTGATTCTAGAGGGCCTTTAAGACCAAGATCAGTGGCCCCGAGAGTGATACCCGGGGCCTCAAGAATGTTTGGGGGCCCAAGCAACCGATGCTTGGGGTCCCTGAGAGTAATTCTAAGGGTCCCGAGACGGATTATCGGGTCCCCAGAGACCAAGCTTGGAGGGCCCCAAGACCAATACTCGTGTTTTACAGTGAGCAGGATCAGCTCAAGGGGGTTCGCGGAACCCAAGGACCTTCTAGGGTACGCTATCGCTCCAAGCAGGGGCATAGCCAGGATTTCGCTCAGGGCGGGGAGGGGGGGGCGGCGCCCCAAAAAGGGCCCCTGCGACAGCGCCAAAAGGGCCCTGATGAGTAAAATAAAATGGCCCTGCTTGTTACAGAATAGAGTGCTAAAAAAGGCCCTGTCTGGTGTAAAATGCAAAATTTGACCGCATGGAATAGTGCGGGCGAGCCGCGCTTCGCGCGGCTCGTGTCCTCAGGGGCGCCTTCGGGCCCTCAGGAGGGGAGGCGGCTATCTCTGCCGCCCCCCATGGCTACGACCCTGGCTCCAAGCACACCCAAAGCAGCCCAAATCAGGCCTTACAAGCAAACCCAAAGCTCGAATCGGGCCCCCAAATATACCTTCTATGAGAGGACTAAAAAGTTACAAACTCCACAGTCCTCCCTGGCTGCTCCACTGCCTCCACTGTTGCGAAGCCTTCTCCACCACCCACTGACTTCTATACCAGCCACCGTTATTGATGTTCAGTGCCACCACCTAGATCATCGGCAGAGCTCGGGGTCAGAGTAGTCATAGCTTAGTTAAGAACATTTTTAGATACATAACTTTTGAAATCACCTCAAATTCACAACCAGCGGCGGACGCAGGAATTCATGTGGGAGGAGGGGTAGGGGTCAAGCCTCACCCGCCAGTACCTCAGGTAGCCCCTCGCTTATGTTTTAGCTAAAGGGATCGGACATTTGGGGGCTTGAGCCCCTCAGCCACTCTTGGATCCGCCACTGTTCACAACAAAAAATAAAAATCAGATCCTCATGAATCAGCCTCTCAAAAGAACAAACTAATAGCCAAACAAACCCAGAGCTCCTCCTTGATTTGATTCTAACGACGCCACTGTATTTTTGCCATATGTTATTTCTCTCAGTATTTAACGTCCTGCCGTTAAATTATTCATTAACATGATCAATTGGGCTACTAAAAACTATATTTAACAGTCTTAACTTTAATCTTTATCGACAAATAAGATACTTTTAAGACATTTGTGGGTGTTCCGGCGCAATTCCTGAATAAAACTGTTTAAGTTAGCCGCTACCGCTGCAGCCTGAAGTAAGATAATGATAAAAATGAAACAGAGATCATAAGCTCACTTTTTGGGACAGAATTTAATAACCTTTCACGCGGGCTATGCTAACCACACCTTTACTCTTACTAACAATCTAACTATCCTCTCACACTTCTTTTCCTCTGCGCGCGGCTGCCCAGCCGGAGAGGGAGCTGCAACCTCACCTCCGGGTTGCAAGGTAAATTCGCGGCACCCTGGCCAGGTGTTTAGCGCACTTTCTAAAATACGAAAATTATTGAGTTAACGGAGGATTTCGAGTAACGTAGACAAGCGGACATCAGTAGCTGACACACAAAATTCTAAATTCTAAATTCCAAATTCTAAATTTAAGGTCTTCAACCACAAAAATAACCTTCGCACTCTGGTCTAAACTTATTAAAAGACCTCCCTTGGCATGGCTATGCCATTGCCACGACCGTCCATTCCAAGCTAAAACATCTTGCAACCCATTACTTGAAATAACTCCCATTGCTTTAACAGACTAACGTAGCTTGCCCTCACACAAAATTCTAAAATTCTCCCACGCACTCCTTTAGAGGCGGGCAAAGGTGCTATGCATAGAACGCCTAATAAAAAGCCATTGATTGATTGATTGATTGATTGGGACAGAATTTGTTTCATATTTATTTTCTCTTGAAATCTTGAGCCGTATCTGTCTGCTCGACATCGGCAGGTTCTGCCCGACTGCCCGGGTGGCGTTCCCGGTGTTTCCCTTTCTTCTCACACGAATGTCAAACTGACATTGTTAGCTGGGCCTGCTGTTCTTCAACTGCCTTGTGTCCCAGGCACTTAAAGATACCTCATCTGTGTATATTTTGGGGCTAAAATACTACTGCAAAAGCCTGTTACTTAAAGCCTGGGTCTGCCTATTTTTTAGGACATTGGGTCTGCCTGAAAGCTGTCTCGAGATTTGGCTGAAACATGCTACATTTTGTGGTGTGGGTTGCTGTTTGGTCTTAGCGAGCTCACATGTTAAGGGTGTGGAGCTAGAGTTATTCTTATTGAAGGGAATGCAGGCTGGCATACACAAATATTTTCCATTGCCATGTGTGGACCAGCCCCACTCGTAATGCCCGCTCATGTGTGTAAGCAATCTTTTTTACAAGATGTGTGAATCTGTGGAACAACCTACTTGAAACTGCTGTAACTGAAGACATGATACATTTATTTTGTACACACACCTACACAGTGTGTATGTTTCCATGCAATGTGTTAGTGCAGGTTTTAATGTGTCAGTGTGTTAATACATGTTCATGGCTTCAAATACCTATCAAAGTTGGATAGAAATGACACTGAATGATTAAAAACTATATGAAATATCCTCTACCATAAAAAGAGTTGAGAAGACTCTACTCTATGGTCAGAGTTGAGTCTTAACTCTCTCAATGTCACTAAACCTACTTTCATAAATGCTTATTGCAAATAGATACTAGGGAAACACAATTACCTAAGCCATCACAAAACCAGTGGAGAGCAAAGGGAGCAATGCCAAGAGGGAGGGAAATGATTTCAAGAGTTTAAGAGAGGCCTAGAACCATCCCAGTCTGCAAAGTCAAGTATGGTAACAGGCCAGTTAAGGTGCACTAGATATCAATAATTCTCACACCAATTTGCACCATCAGCCACCTCAAATTTGCACCAAACTACACCCAGCCTTTAAAAAAAAAAACACCTACCTCTGCCCACAGGATGTACGACTGCCTCTCTTCTGCCTCATTTGTTCCACACACTGCTCATCATTGTCTGTCCATCCCTCTTATCTTTATGATATTTTGGAGCTAAAATACTACTGCAAAAGCCTGTCATTAATACAATACCTGTTTATTTTGTACCAAAATTCTAATGTAAACAATAAAAATACTCTAAACTAGGATTGTTTCAGTTTCTGACAAACTGTACAGACAGGGAAAAGGTGAGCAATGATAGACTGTTTGATTTTTTTAGTTTGTCATGATAATATCCATGCCTGAATTTACCTTAATATGGCACAGAGTCCAGTTAATGGCTAGTTCAGACATAACACTTGACTTAGGTTTGTGTGCATTACAATAATACTGCTCACATTAGCACTGCAAAGGTACTGTTTACGGCGCTCGTTCAACATAGTGGGCGCGGACATGAAAAATATAACAAAAGAAAGAATTTTCAAATCTAAGTGATGCACTCTCATCAAATGTACAAAATCTCAAAATCGAAAACGCCGACGGCGAGCACGGTCTGTCTTTCTCTGTATTTTCCAATGAACTGTACTTGTGGGGGAAGGAATCCAGTAAGGCAACAACTCACAATTGTGGGTGATATTGCCAAACCAGAGAGAGGCTATCCTATTGTCTTTTTTCAGTCCAGTAGACTCAACTATGAATGTTCTTAGGAATATTGCATACAGTGTGATGGTGATTCTGACTGATGATGACTGGTGACAGTGCATAAGTGGTTTCAAAGTGTTTTATTCCTACAATTAAGGCTACCTTGAAAACTTGTGGCAGTATACTTTTTACTTTGATTCTAAGTGGGTTGGGCACTCAATTTTAGGCATCTTAAAACTGCACTGCACAGCTCCATCAGACATATCAATACTTCCTATTTCCTACACTCTACACCACCTTTCATTGGGAGTAGAAGTACCTATGTACTATGTAGATCTTGTAATGTATGTGACTTCTTATTTTATCAACTTTTATGCATCCTCACCATTTTGCCATCTTTGCCCACCGACTCTGTCCTCAAACCATGAGCAGATAGTTTATAAGATATGTTTTGGTGGCACCATACTGTGCTGGCATAGCTGTTTGCTGTCACTGGCCCTCAGTGTGCCCTGTACCTGTTTAAACTAACCGGTAAAAGACAAATGAGGATTCTTATTCAGTCTGGTAAGGGTAAGTCGGGCTCCATGCACCGTCCAGGGAGCCTCGCGACTTGCTGACCCCTCGGGGGCGTGCCACACTCTGTCCAGGGGAGGGATCACAGTATCTTTAGATAGCGCTGATGTTGCGGTGGGTCCCTCTCGGTAGCCGCGTCGGGTTGTTTCTCATACCCTCCGGGCATTGCTCTTGGAAATGTGATGCTGCACTGGCGAAAGGGGGCGGCGCTCTGCTAGCTTCGGGTATCGCACTTATGTTGAGTGTGTTTTTAATATTATACTCTTAAATAAGCGTGCCATGTATCTCGCTCTGCCTGCAGTATAACTAGCGGCATCAACTATTTGATCTCTAGTCCTTTTCAAGTGGCGGTTCGGATGCCTGTGCATCTCTGGCGTGCACTGCTGGAGAGCTGTGGACGTGGTCCCGCGGGGACCGGTGGCTGGTGCGTGGCTCCGGTCTGCCTGGATTTAACATTTGCTTTGAGCTTGTGGCATTCCGCGTCCTAGTCTGTGCCTGGCTCGAGCGATGGGTCAAAATGTAAAAAACGGGAAATATTAACAGGCATATTATTCTGCTAGATAAAACGCAACAAACTTGTTTTTGTCCCTTGCGCCAGAAAATCAGTTGCATAATGTTGCACTCCTCTCAAAGTTGAGAGGAGTGCAAGAGGAGTGTTGGTGGAATTACACAGTTCTGTGTAATTTGGATCTTCTAGCTGCTTTGCTTGCTTCGCAGTGTCCTGAATTGGTCATAGGTGCTTTGCGCAGGCTTGTATTTTGGCTCGTGGAGTGTCGGTTGAATATAATTATTATCCACCGTCTATGTTCGCCATTAACTAGTTTACTCTCCTCTTGCAGCAATGAACCACATCAGCAAAGATCAGTAGTCTCCAGCTCTCATCTGATATAACCTCTACAAGCTTCTGTTTCTTACAGTCGGCATGGAAGCGGTTGAGGGCAGGAAGCGGCCCCGTGCCGTCGCGCAGCACAGTCCGGGCGCCGCAGCTCTGCTGGATCTGGATAAGTCCCTGACAGAACTGTTTGGCTTCTCTCCGCAACCCGCTGCGGCATCTCCTTGCCAGCCCAACCGTGTCCCAGCCGAGGATCCCCTTCCTGCAGCTGTCGAGAGCCCACCCGATGCCGTGGTCTGCGTGCCAGAGAGTGAGCCAACCTCGCCGGCGCCGGAGGTATCGCCAGAGATCTGCCGTAAGATAGTCGGTAGCGCCGCCAAGCGCAGACGACCGTACGACTCCTCGCCAGTGACGACCAGTCGCAGGGCAGCGCCCAGTCAGCTACGGACCCAGTCGCGGCGGCGGTCGGCGGCTGCCCTGGAGCGGCTGCGGCTAAGGACCGGACCCCCGACCTCCCAGACCACCCAGTCATCGTCAGCGCCCGAGTCTAACGTCCTTCGCTCTCCCGACTCCGCCTTGCTCCGGATACCCGACTCGGCAGCTCTCGGCTCGCCGTCAGACTCACTGTTCGCCTCCCCGGCCTCAGAGACTCCGCCCCTGCCTTCCCAGCTGACGGGTGGCAGCGAGGCGGCGGCGGCGGCGCCAGGATCGGTGTCCGTAGGTGGCGCTGACGAGGCGGACAGCCAGCGGCGGCGGCGGGCGCTGGTGGCAGCGGCGCTGCAGCAGCAGGCTGAGATCCCCAGCTCGGCCGTCGGTCCCTTCCACGGCCTGCCGTCGCTGGTGCCCGCGCTGCTGGAGAAACAGCGCGGCATCTCCGCCCTATACGGTAGGTGGACCCCGACTCAGTGATGGCAGCAGGCAGTGGTGTTCTTACCGCATCAATATGTCTTTTTAGTATTCGTCATTCTGATGACCCAGTCTTGGTTTTGTCAGTCACGTTAACAGTCAGAAAGCCCTCAGTGACACGCTGATGTGTTAAGGGAAACATGACACCTTTGAGTTTTGCATTGAGCTAGCAAGCACGTAGAGCATACCGATAAACGGCGGGTTGTTTCGTTTGTCTGACAACCCACCTTTTATGGTGCAACTTCACTTCATGAGTGAACTTCTTTTTAAAAGTAGCTCTCTCACACCGCCCCTCCCGCAACCCCTGCGAGTCTTAAAGGGAAGGTGGCACCTTCACAACGTGATTTTAACGGAGATAGCCAAGTTGTAAAGCAGGTCGGAAAACCCGGTACTCCATATTTCATTTGTCTTGGAACTCGATATTTCCGTAGAACAAGCTAAAACCTACCTGACACCAGCTCCCCCTCAGCCCCCGTCACCGGCGGCCATTGTTGTGAGCTACTTTTGTGACGACATATGCTGACGTCACGATGAGCACCAGCCAATCGAAGCCCTTGAAGCGTTTCAAGTATGGTAGTGGTTGCCAGATTGTGACATCATCCACAGTCTGATATTTATTTCTTTTGCTAGAGGAGTATTTTTGAAAACCAAATATTGAGCTTATTGTACATTTTTTCAGAGAAATCATGAGCAGTTTCATTATTTTTGACTAAAAGTACGCCTAATTACACTAAATTCCAGGATTCGACCATGGTGCCACATTTCCTTTAACAGCTATTCGCTGGTAGCTGTGGCCGGTGGGGGGCCGGTGGGGACAGAACCCGCTCTTAACTCATCCCAGTTCTCTGGAAATGGTGAGGTCTAGACTGGCTGAAACGCTGTGGTATTTGTATTTGTATTTCAGTGAACACCATCAGGAAGATCCCAATTAAAGGTGCAGTCATGTGGTAAGAACAGCTGGTACAGTACACACGTGCTGTTACACACATGCTCTATCACCTGGCTATATCACTTCAAATCCAATTATAAGGCCTCTAAGCCATCGATGCAAATGTCACCTGGTGATTTCGGTGTTATTATGGCTCACCGGAACGGGCCCATGCGACAAAGTGACACAGTTTCATAGATGTTTTCTTTTTTATGATTTGTTAACAAATTACTTATATGTATGCGTCAACCACAAGTGATGCCGTTTAACAAATTGATGTCACAATATTTGTATCGACAAAAGTAATAAAAGTACCCCACAGTTGGCGCCCCCTCACCGCGCAGCCAGGCTGGGATCGTTCGAGACGCCCGGCGCTCAAAGTTACCCGACGACAGGTCGGCGGCAACAAAGAGGGACCAGCGGGGCGGCCGTCCCTGTGCTTTGGGACGTTAAACTTGGCTTCAAATCAACCCTCATTGAGGAGTTCCATTCGGGGTGGGGTCGGGGTCTCCGGACAAGTCCATTGATGACTTCAGTAGACTCCGACTCCAACAGCCAAACTAACAACTACAAAATTAAAAAGCTTGGGCACCACCCTTTAGTCCTGACGAGCACGCCCCACCTGGCAGCCTGGCAGGAGGAGTGTCTGGGCCTGCCGGCGGTGAAGCAGCGCAAGAACCTGGTGTACAGTCTGCCGACCAGCGGCGGGAAGACCCTGGTGGCGGAGCTGCTCATCATGAAGGAGCTTCTCTGTAGGAAGCGGGACTGCATGCTCGTGCTGCCCTACGTCGCCATCGTACAGGAGAAGGTGAGAGGCGTGCGAGTCTGCGGACCTTGCGCGCTGTTTCGGGTGTATGATCTGGCGTGGCTGCATGACGGGAATTGAATTATATTTCTGGCGTACAGTTCTCAGACTTCCGTTAGGGTTTCTCCTGGCTTTATCGGTTGTTCTGGCTATATGCTTATGCCAGTTGTGTTTCTCTCCTGGCTGGAGCATTATTGTTTTCATCTTAGCCGTATCTGAGGCTCAGCATGTATTTCTTCGCTACCACAAGCCTTCAACCGGTCTAACAAAACTTGGTGGTAATCCAGCGTGCCCCAGCGCAACTAACCCTCAGACCACGTGACCGCACCATGTCACTTCTGGCGAAGCTGCGTGCTGTCACGTGGTTTTTATCTCACATATAGCCTTAGCAGCTGAAGTGCTTGGTTGGGCTTAGTGGAAGAACCCTTTCTTCAAGCCACGGTCCCGGGTTCAAGTCCCGGTGGGGCCTCGAATAAGTCGATCTGATCCCCGAAATCCCTTCCACAGGGGTGAGTTGGCACGCCGATGACCCTGGCGGTTGGTGTGTAAACCCCAGCGGTATATATACAGCGAAGTGCCCTAAAACGACAATCCTCGCTTGGTTTTCATGCGCTGACACGACAGAGGACTGTGCCTTGGAGCACGTGCGATGTAACGAGACCGTGCTGTCGCCACGTTACGTGACGCTGTAACCGTTGTGCCCCAGGTGCGCGCTCTGGCGCCGTTCGGACTGGCGCTGGGCTTTCTGGTGGAGGAATATGCCAGCGGGCGTGGAGCTTACCCTCCGCCGCGCCGGCGCAAGCGGTGAGGATGGACACCCTAGATCCGTGCTCCATGGTATCTTGCTATGAGAGACTTGTGAAATAGAGTGGGATACTTTTTTGGATTTTGTGTTATGCTGCACCTGACCGATAACTCAGTTCAAATCCCATGCAGCTATCATATTTCCTTTAAATGCAGCGTTTTTCCTGCATAAAAAACGAAGTGATTAAATTGTTATTTGCCTTGATACAAAGACAGTGTTTTGTGAAGTTAAAGACACACTAAAATATGGAAGCATAGGCACTGATAGAGACAACTTAATGATTTACAGTTCGCTGATTTCTATTTTCTATCAGTGTCTATATTCACGCAGAATATTGTCGCCAGTGTGTAACACCGTTAACGGAGGCCCGTCTGCGCTCTGTGCCTGCTGTCGCTATGATTGATGGACCGCCGGGGTTTACCTGGTTCATCTGGGTGTTTACCTCGCAGACGGGTGGTGTACGTGTGCACCATTGAGAAGGCAGGCGGCCTGGCGACCAGTCTACTGGAGGAGGGGCGCGCTTCTGAGCTGGGGCTGGTGGTGCTGGATGAACTGCACATGCTGGGCGAGACGGGAGGTCGCGGCGCCACCCTAGAGCTTCTTGTCACCAAACTGAAACTAGCATCGCGTCAGTAGCACTAGAGGACTGAGCCGCGTGGGATGTGTATCGGTGTTGTTGTATGTCTCTTCTTGCAAGTTGAAACTTCTTTTTGCACCTCTTGGTGCTTGATTTATCGGTGATTCAATTTGAAGGATAGAGTTTGGGGAAATTCTAGTGTTTGACTCAGTGTCGTGACTGAAGACTGGTTGATATTTGGTTATTCTGTCAGTCCGCTTATTCCCTCCAGTTTGTTGGGTTCGATTCAGATAATCCGTTTTCAGGCCCTTTTCTAGCCAAAGTTGATGCGGGCCGGGTGGTTCCGACTCCGAGTCAACTGAACACTTCACCCCCATCCCCATCGCCTCACCCCAGGGTCACTCCCCCTCCCCTCACGCCCCGTCCTGCCGACAGCGGCGCCTCACCTGGTCGGCATGAGCGCCACTCTGGGTAACATGGACGACGTGGCCGCCTTCCTGGAGGCGGCCGTGTACACGCGCCCGTTCCGGCCGGTGCGGCTGCGGGAGCACGTGCTGGTGGCGGGGCAGCTGCTGGAGGTGACCGGCTCCAGCGGAGACACGTGGGACAACATGCTGACTCCGGTCTGCCGCATAGAGCCGCAGGTTG
Organism: Lepas anatifera; assembly: GCA_034440635.1. NCBI lineage: Eukaryota > Metazoa > Arthropoda > Thecostraca > Lepadidae > Lepas > Lepas anatifera. Next base: position 318,460 of record JAOTON010002264.1, on the reverse strand, counting down.
GTGGTGGGGTTTTGCTGGCGGTGGGATTTATCGACGCACTGTTGCTCAGGAATACGGCGTTGCTAACTTTTTTGCCCTTGCGTCGGCCTGTGGATTGTATACTTCTTTTCCTTACCTTTTGCCATCAGGTCAAAATAGTGTGGTTATTATTGATGCAAAAACGTACCCTATGTGCTGTTCACTCACATTTGCTCCATTTTGTATCACAGTATTGAGTGCATTGTTTTAGGAAGCAGCGAGGTGTTGCGGACCAGCCTGAAAGCCTCTGCCGAGTTCAGTGGGTCCGCCGCACCCGTCTCCGGCTGTGTCGTTGGGGGCCGCTGCTTCACCCTGGCACTGTCGGCAGTACACGCCGGACCAGTGGATGAGGGACCCGGACGGCGTGGGCGCGCTGGTGGCTGAGGTGGTGCCCGACAACTCGTGCTTGGTGTTCTGTCCGACCCGGCGGAACTGTGAGGCTGTCGCCAGGGTGGTCTGCGGCGCCCTGAACAGGTGGGTGCACCCCAGGGGCTCCGCGCGGCACAGTGGCAGCGGTAGACTTATGTGACGTGTGACATTGAGACACATTGGGTCTGTTCCAGCGCCTTCTCAGAAAGAAAATGGGAGTAGCTTAGTGGACACCGGAGCAAGTGCAAAAATCGGTGTTCGCTGGAACGGGCTAGGAGGAGATATCAGCTGTTGGCGACTTATCAGCGCTACTATGGCGGGCGTGACAAAGCTAAGCAATCATCGGATTTTAATTTAGGTCTTTCAAGCTCACTTTATGTATTCTAGGCACAGATGCCACACGGAAAATACCGAAATCGAAATCACAAGCTACCCACTGACGTTCGTTTCTCACTTTAAAACGGTTTGTCATGGCTTATTTTGCCGAATCCGTGCGCCAGAACTTTGTTCCTCTAACACCACCTATCGTCTGAGAGGAAGTTGGAAGGGGGTTTGAAATGAGCTTGGAGTGAGGAGGTTTGAGGAGGCACTGGAACATGCCCATTGTGTAGGGTGTGCAGCTGACTGCGATACACTCGGTGCGTGTGTTTGCTCTAAGTGTTCGGGCGCGCCGACCAGTCTTCATTTAGCGCTCAGCAAGTTGGGAATAACATAGAAACAAAAACATACAAATATCAGGAATTCGCCTGACTTAATCGCTCTTAAATTCTTCTTGTTGTAAGATGTATTTGGGGCAATCCAAGTAATTATTTTTGGAGATGTTCCTTTCATTTCCTGCACTGCGCCGAATCTCTCCGTGTAGCCACGTTTTTACCGGTGATCTCGTCTGGTGTGTGCCAGATCGGTACGGGAGCACCGCCTGGAACGCAAGGTGGCACTATATAACGCCCTGATCAACGAGGGTGGCGGCACCGTCTGCCCCACACTGCGTCAGACGCTACCCTGGGGCATCGCCTACCACCACTCAGGTTAGTGTGTGTGAGTGTATGCCACAGTAGGTCAGACGCTACCCTGGGGTATTGCCTACCACCACTCAGGTTAGTGTGTGTGAGTGAATGCCACAGTAGGTCAGACGCTACCCTGGGGCATCGCCTACCACCACTCAGGTTAGTGCGTGTGAGTGTATGCCACATTAGGTCAGACGCTACCCGGGGCATCGCCTACCACCACTCAGGTTAGTGTGTGCGAGTGTATGCCACAGTAGGTCAGACGCTACCCTGGGATATTGCCTACCACCACTCAGGTTAGTGTGTGTGAGTGCATGCCACGGTAGGTCAGACGCTACCCTGGGGCATCGCCTACCACCACTCAGGGTAGTGTGTGTGAGTGCGTGCCTCAGTAGGTCAGACGCTACCCAGGGCATCGCCTACCACCACTCAGGTTAGTGAGTGTGACTGTGTGCCACAGTGGGTCAGACGTTACCCGGGGGTATCGTCTACCACCACTCAGGTTAGTGTGTGTGAGTGCGTGCCACAGTAGGTCAGACGCTACCCTGGGGTATTGCCTACCACCACTCAGGTTAGTGTGTGTGAGTGCGTGCCACAGTAGGTCAGACGCTACCCTGGGGCATCGCCTACCACCACTCAGGTTAGTGTGTGTGAGTGCGTGCCTCAATAGGTCAGACGCTACCCGGGGCATCGTCTACCACCACTCAGGTTAGTGTGTGTGAGTGTATGCCACAGTAGGTCAGACGCTACCCGGGGTATCGTCTACCACCACTCAGGTTAGTGTGTGTGAGTGCGTGCCACAGTAGGTCAGACGCTACCCTGGGGTATCGCCTACCACCACTCAGGTTAGTGTGTGTGAGTGCGTGCCACAGTAGGTCAGACGCTACCCGGGGGTATCGTCTACCACCACTCAGGTTAGTGTGTGTGTGAGTGCGTGCCACAGTAGGTCAGACGCCACCCTGGGGCATCGCCTACCACCACTCAGGTTAGTGTGTGTGAGTGCGTGCCACAGTAGGTCAGACGCTACCCTGGGGTATTGCCTACCACCACTCAGGTTAGTGTGTGTGTGAGTGCGTGCCACAGTAGGTCAGACGCCACCCTGGGGTATCGCCTACCACCACTCAGGTTAGTGTGTGTGAGTGTATGCCACAGTAGGTCAGACGCTACCCGGGGGTATCGTCTACCACCACTCAGGTTAGTGTGTGTGAGTGCGTGCCACAGTAGGTCAGACGCTACCCGGGGGTATCGTCTACCACCACTCAGGTTAGTGTGTGTGAGTGCGTGCCACAGTAGGTCAGACGCCACCCTGGGGTATCGCCTACCACCACTCAGGTTAGTGTGTGTGAGTGTATGCCACAGTAGGTCAGACGCTACCCTGGGGTATCGCCTACCACCACTCAGGTTAGTGTGTGTGAGTGCATGCCACAGTAGGTCAGACGCCACCCTGGGGCATCGCCTACCACCACTCAGGTTAGTGTGTGTGAGTGTGTGCAACAGTAGGTCAGACGCTACCCTGGGGCATCGCCTATCACCACTCAGGTTAGTGTGTGTGAGTGCGTGCCTCAGTAGGTCAGACGCTACCCTGGGGTATCGCCTACCACCACTCAGGTTAGTGTGTGTGAGTGCGTGCCTCAGTAGGTCAGACGCTATCCTGGGGTATCGCCTACCACCACTCAGGTTAGTGTGTGTGAGTGCATGCCACAGTAGGTCAGACGCCACCCTGGGGCATCGCCTACCACCACTCAGGTTAGTGTGTGTGAGTGCATGCCACGGTAGGTCAGACGCTACCCTGGGGCATCGCCTACCACCACTCAGGGTAGTGTGTGTGAGTGCGTGCCTCAGTAGGTCAGACGCTACCCTGGGGCATCGCCTACCACCACTCAGGTTAGTGTGTGTGAGTGTGTGCCACAGTGGGTCAGACGTTACCCGGGGGTATCGTCTACCACCACTCAGGTTAGTGTGTGTGAGTGCGTGCCACAGTAGGTCAGACGCTACCCTGGGGTATTGCCTACCACCACTCAGGTTAGTGAGTGTGACTGTGTGCCACAGTGGGTCAGACGTTACCCGGGGGTATCGTCTACCACCACTCAGGTTAGTGTGTGTGAGTGCGTGCCACAGTAGGTCAGACGCTACCCTGGGGCATCGCCTACCACCACTCAGGGTAGTGTGTGTGAGTGCGTGCCTCAGTAGGTCAGACGCTACCCTGGGGCATCGCCTACCACCACTCAGGTTAGTGAGTGTGACTGTGTGCCACAGTGGGTCAGACGTTACCCGGGGGTATCGTCTACCACCACTCAGGTTAGTGTGTGTGAGTGCGTGCCACAGTAGGTCAGACGCTACCCTGGGGTATTGCCTACCACCACTCAGGTTAGTGTGTGTGAGTGCGTGCCACAGTAGGTCAGACGCTACCCTGGGGCATCGCCTACCACCACTCAGGTTAGTGTGTGTGAGTGCGTGCCTCAATAGGTCAGACGCTACCCGGGGCATCGTCTACCACCACTCAGGTTAGTGTGTGTGAGTGTATGCCACAGTAGGTCAGACGTTACCCTGGGATATTGCCTACCACCACTCAGGTTAGTGTGTGTGAGTGCGTGCCTCAGTAGGTCAGACGCTATCCTGGGGTATCGCCTACCACCACTCAGGTTAGTGTGTGTGAGTGCATGCCACAGTAGGTCAGACGCCACCCTGGGGCATCGCCTACCACCACTCAGGTTAGTGTGTGTGAGTGCATGCCACGGTAGGTCAGACGCTACCCTGGGGCATCGCCTACCACCACTCAGGTTAGTGTGTGTGAGTGCGTGCCACAGTAGGTCAGACGCCACCCTGGGGTATCGCCTACCACCACTCAGGTTAGTGTGTGTGAGTGTATGCCACAGTAGGTCAGACGCTACCCTGGGGTATCGCCTACCACCACTCAGGTTAGTGTGTGTGAGTGCATGCCACAGTAGGTCAGACGCCACCCTGGGGCATCGCCTACCACCACTCAGGTTAGTGTGTGTGAGTGTGTGCAACAGTAGGTCAGACGCTACCCTGGGGCATCGCCTATCACCACTCAGGTTAGTGTGTGTGAGTGCGTGCCTCAGTAGGTCAGACGCTACCCTGGGGTATCGCCTACCACCACTCAGGTTAGTGTGTGTGAGTGCGTGCCACAGTAGGTCAGACGCTACCCTGGGGCATCGCCTACCACCACTCAGGTTAGTGTGTGTGAGTGTATGCCACAGTAGGTCAGACGCCACCCTGGGGCATCGCCTACCACCACTCAGGTTAGTGTGTGTGAGTGCGTGCCTCAGTAGGTCAGACGCTACCCGGGGGTATCGCCTACCACCACTCAGGTTAGTGTGTGTGAGTGTGTGCAACAGTAGGTCAGACGCTACCCTGGGGCATCGCCTATCACCACTCAGGTTAGTGTGTGTGAGTGCGTGCCTCAGTAGGTCAGACGCTACCCTGGGGTATCGCCTACCACCACTCAGGTTAGTGTGTGTGAGTGCGTGCCTCAGTAGGTCAGACGCTATCCTGGGGTATCGCCTACCACCACTCAGGTTAGTGTGTGAGTGCGTGAGAGTGGGTCAGACGCTACCCTGGGGTATTGCCTACCACCACTCAGGTAAGTGTGTGTGAGTGCGTGCCTCAGTAGGTCAGACGCTACCTGGGGGCATCGCCTACCACCACTCAGGTTAGTGTGTGTGAGTGTGTGCAACAGTAGGTCAGACGCTACCCTGGGGTATCGCCTACCACCACTCAGGTTAGTGTGTGTGAGTGCGTGCCTCAGTAGGTCAGACGCTACCCTGGGGTATCGCCTACCACCACTCAGGTTAGTGTGTGTGAGTGCGTGCCTCAGTAGGTCAGACGCTACCCTGGGGTATCGCCTACCACCACTCAGGTTAGTGTGTGTGAGTGCGTGCCTCAGTAGGTCAGACGCTATCCTGGGGTATCGCCTACCACCACTCAGGTTAGTGTGTGAGTGCGTGAGAGTGGGTCAGACGCTACCCTGGGGTATTGCCTACCACCACTCAGGTAAGTGTGTGTGAGTGCATGCCTCAGTAGGTCAGACGCTACCTGGGGGCATCGCCTACCACCACTCAGGTTAGTGCGTGTGAGTGTGTGCAACAGTAGGTCAGACGCTACCCTGGGGTATTGCCTACCACCACTCAGGTTAGTGTGTGAGTGCGTGAGAGTGGGTCAGACGCTACCCTGGGGTATTGCCTACCACCACTCAGGTAAGTGTGTGTGAGTGCGTGCCTCAGTAGGTCAGACGCTACCTGGGGGCATCGCCTACCACCACTCAGGTTAGTGTGTGTGAGTGCGTGCCTCAGTAGGTCAGACGCTACCCTGGGGTATTGCCTACCACCACTCAGGTTAGTGTGTGTGACTGTGTGCCACAGTAGGTCAGACGCTACCTGGGGTATCGCCTACCACCACTCAGGTTAGTGTGTGTGAGTGTATGCCACAGTGGGTCAGACTTTACCCTGGGGCATCGCCTACCACCACTCAGGTTAGTGTGTGTGAGTGTATGCCACAGTAGGTCAGACGCTACCTGGGACATCGCCTACCACCACTCAGGTTAGTGCGTGCCGCAGTGCGTCTGACGCTACCGGATAGTGTCTACCCCAGGGTCCCTGGGGCATTGCCTACCACCACTCAGTTGGATGTGAATGTTGCTTTATGATTAGAAAAGAAGCCGGCTTGTCTGTCTGTAGTCGGTTAAATAGATACAATCATGCTATAGTGATGCTGCCTTTACGCAAGGCGGATATCCTGCTCATGAGGAGGTGATGAATGCATTTCTTAGTTGGGTGGGATCTGTCAACACCTCTGTGGTAAAATTGGGTTCGACTTCGGTCGAGCTGTGGGGAAGTGAATCCGTAAAAAAACGACACAGTATTAAAGACATGAGCAGTGAACAATGGAGCAGTCCACCTCAGCAATGGAAGATGCATGTTAAAAGTGGTGTGGGGGAGGGCACGGGAGGGAGCAGCCAAGGACCGCACTCCGGCTCCACCGGTCTCCGAAGTGTGCGCGTTTGTCGCGATGGATCGGCGCTATCACATTATGCTGCGGTGGAAGAACAGTGCGCCTGTACAACCCTCCAGTTGTCGGTAGCTGTATGTACTTTCGCCGCAGGGCTGACCACGGGAGAGAGGAAGCTGCTGGAGGAGGCGTACCTGGAGGGAACACTCTGCTGCCTCTGCTGCACCTCCACTCTGGCCGCCGGCGTCAACCTGCCTGCTAAACGGGTCAGCATAACAGGGGTAGAGGGCCAGTACCGTGCTGGTGCAGTGAGTTAGTGTCGTGCTGGTACAGTGAGTCAGTGTCGTGCTGGTAAAGGGAGTCAGTGTCGTGCTGGTACAGTGAGTCAGTGTGCTTGTACAGTGAGTCAGTGCCGTGCTAGTGCAGTGAGTTAGTGTCGTGCTGGTGCAGTGAGTTAGTGTCGTCCTGGTGCAGTGAGTCAGTGTGCTGGTACAGTGAGTCAGTGCCGTGCTAGTGCAGTGAGTCAGTGTGCTGGTACAGTGAGTCAGTGCCGTGCTAGTGCAGTGAGCCAGTGTCGTGCTGGTGCAGTGAGTCAGTGTCGTGTTGGTACAGTGAGTCAGTGCCGTGCTAGGCAGTGAGTTAGTGTCGTGCTGGTGCAGTGAGTTAGTGTCGTGCTGGTGCAGTGATTCAGTGTGCTGGTACAGTGAGTCAGTGCCGTGCTAGTGCAGTGAGCCAGTGTCGTGCTGGTGCAGTGAGTCAGTGTCGTGTTGGTACAGTGAGTCAGTGCCGTGCTAGTGCAGTGAGTTAGTGTCGTGCTGGTGCAGTGAGTCAGTGTGCTGGTACAGTGAGTCAGTGCCGTGCTAGTGCAGTGAGCCAGTGTCGTGCTGGTGCCGTGAGTCAGTGTCGTGCTGGTACAGTGAGTCAGTGTCGTGCTGGTGCAGTGAGTCGGTGTCGTGCTGGTGCAGAGGGTCAGTGTCATGCTTGTGCAGTGATTTAGTGTCGTGCTGGTGCAGTGAGTCGGTGTCGTGCTGGTGCAGAGGGTCAGTGTCGCTCTGTCTAAATAGGCATAGAACATACAGTTGCTGTCACGCGCTACAATAGGGAACACCGACCTGACAATAGCAGGTGAGGGAGTGTCGTGCCTGGTTGGACTTTCTAAGTTTTTTTTGCGTTTTTGGGCAGTTTTTAAGGACTAAAGATCTCGATTGAACTGTTTGTTTTCACAGAGTATGTGGTGGATTTTCTGCCTCCCTCGCGGATATTTGGTTCAGGGCTGGTTTGAAATGAGTGGGCCTGCCGTTGTGCTGTAGCTGGTTTTTCGTCGACAGGTGGTGCTGCGGTCGCCGTACACCGGGCCCGAGTTCCTCAGCCGGGGCCGGTATAAACAGATGGTGGGTCGGGCTGGTAGGGCCGGCATCGACGACTCGGGCGAGTCCATCCTGATGGTGGCCCAGAAGGACGTCAAACGGGTGAGCTGGTCTCGGGCCACTCCGTTGGTGGATTGTTGATGGCTGTGTGGTTGTGCATACCGGGTTGCATAGTCATGGGCATCCGCCTTGCTTTATTTCATTAACTAATATTTGTCCAGGCGACCGAGTTTGGTCCGAAGTGGCCATGCTGCTGCAGCTGGCTGGGTGACGCTATCACTGTAAAACAGCTGAACTAGAATGGGGTGTAATAACTTTGTGACAGCTTGATGACAATGGCGTTCTGGACTGCAAATAAGAGGATACCGTTTTTCAATGCTCTCGTCGGGATTCATGAATGTATGAATTGGGTGTCGCCCTGTCATATACCGTATCAGTCATGGATGGCAGGATTGCTGATTCTCTGCAGCATCAGACATCATCGCAGACTCCCCCTAGTACCAGGATCGTACCAGCACTGTTGTATCCGTGGTTTACAGGGGGAAAAACTGTTGATTACCTGTTTTGTGTCAAATGGCGGCACTCAGGATTTTTGTACCATTAATGGCGGCACTCATGACTTCTTCCACAGGTGGCAGCACTATTCTAGGTGTTGTTTAAGGGGACGACACTGTCGGTTACCTATATTTACGTCGCACGGCAACACGGTTGACTTGTGTGGAGATGTGCGGGCGGCAGCATTATCGATTCTAGTACATAATAGGATATATATTAGCCTGGATATGTGGGGAAAATTGTTGATGTGGACTGCATTAGATCCAAATTAGCAATAACTCCCCTGGTCCGCAGCCAGCAGCACTGCTAACTCCCCTGTTTAAAAGCTGGCAGCGCGGCGGACTCCACGTGCCACAGGTGGCAGCACTCACGACTGGTGTTACACAGGTGGCAGCACTGCTGACGGCGCCGCTGGAGCGGTGCGAGTCGACGCTGCTGGAGCGGGAGGGGCACGGTGTGCGTCGTCTGTTGCTGTCAGCGGTGGCTCTCCGACTGGCCGACACACCCCATCAGCTCCAGGACGTGGTGGCGCGCACTCTGCTAGCTGTCCAGGCTGACGCTCTAAAGGTACTGGCGCTGTCCTCTAGAGGGAGCCACTGCCGGACTCGGTTATGAATCCTCTCGCGTTTTACACATTGAAATGCCGGCATGCCTTTTAACCGGACATAGTTACCATAACAGGGAATCCGTTTGCAAGTGTGGGGGTGGTACTAGATAAGCTATGTTTATCATTTAATGTGTGGGGCTGCAAATTTTTTCCCTTATTCTGAGTAGGTTAATGACTCCTTTTTATTAGACCTGTCATCTGCTTTAAATCGATTTCACTTGTACATAATAAAGCTCTTACGCTCTTGCCTCGTGTTGATTTATGGGCCCATCCGTGCTTTTTGTGGCCTTCTGTTCCTAAATTCCTCGTGAGTTGACCTGTCCTCTCTCTCTCTCTCTCTCTCTCTCTCTCTCTCTCTCTCTCTCTCTCTCTCCTTCGACATCGCTTTGGGCGCTGCTGAATCGGTCCTTACTGTCTGATAATAGTTCGGTGTTCCTCCGCACTTACATCCTTCAGGTCGTGACTCTCCCAGCAGTCCGAGTCTTCCTCCCCCATCGGGCGTGCCTGCCTAGTTTCCCGCGCCCACCAGGTGGACCTGTCCGAGGTGACTGCGCGGACCATCTCGGCGCTGCGGACCGAGTCGCTGCTGCGCGCCAGCCGGCGGGATGGCGCTCCTGGACAGGCCCCTGCCGACAACCAGCCATGGCCAGCCGAGTTCCAGCTCAAAGTCAGCCGGCTCGGCCTCGCCGCCGTCAAAGGTGAGTAGTAGGGACGGGGTCAGCGCCCGTGGACCCAGGTGAGTAGTAGGGACGGGGTCAGTGCCCGTGGACCGGGGTGAGTAGTAGGGACGGGGTCAGTGCCAGTGGACCGAGGTGAGTAGTAGGGACGGGGTCAGTGCCCGTGGACCGAGGTGAGTAGGAGGACGCCAGTGGGCCGGGGTGATTAGTAGGGACGGGGTCAGTGCCAGTGGACCGAGGTGAGTAGTAGGGACAGTTCAACGCCAGTGGGCCGGGGCGAGCTATAGTAGGGACGGCTCAACGCCCGTGGACCGGGGTGAGTAGTAGGGATGGGTCAACGCCAGTGGGCCAGGGCGAGCTATAGTAGGGACGGCTCAACGCCCGTGGACCGGGGTGAGTAGTAGGGATGGGTCAACGCCAGTGGGCCAGGGTGAGCTATGGTAGGGACGGGTCAACGCCAGTGGGCCAAGGTGAGTAGTAGGGACGGGGTCAGCGCCCGTGGACCGGGGTGAGTAGTAGGGACAGTTCAACGCCAGTGGGCCGGGGCGAGCTATAGTAGGGACGGTTCAACGCCCGTGGACCGGGGTGAGTAGTAGGGATGGGTCAACGCCAGTGGGCCGGGGTGAGCTATGGTAGGGACGGGTCAACGCCAGTGGGCCAAGGTGAGTAGTCGGGACGGGGTCAGCGCCCGTGGACCGGGGTGAGTAGTAAGGACAGGTCAACGCCGGTGGACCGGGGTGAGTAGTAGGGACGGGTCAACGCCGGTGGACCGGGCAGTGACTGGTCCGTGAAGCGCCGGTGGACCGGGCAGTGACTTGTCCGTGAACAGTGGCCGGGAGAGAGTCACGTGGTCTGTGGGGCCTCAGAGTGTACAGTGACTCATCGCGACGTTTTTCACGAGAGCTTGACACTACGGTGTAATATGTGCGTGCTATTATTTTTGGGTCGTTTAGGCCAGCGTTGTGTTTTTTTCAAACGTCTAGGCCTCAATAATGCTACGTTTCATGAACGAGCTGTTTCAGAGCCAATGAAACGGAAAAGTACGCAAATTTACTGGTGGATGGAACAAGCAACCAGGACAGCCATTTTAAACGCTTCTCTGTTGTGAGTAACTTGAATTCCGACATTGCTCACACCTCATGTCTCAAACGCGAAAATACCACGCGCTAAGTTTAATGCGTCATCACGTGATGACCGGGGCGTTACCCTGCCAGGTAACGTGGACCTGTGGCTGTATCACGTGATGACCGAGGCGGTGCCCCGCCAGGTAACGTGGACCTGCGGCTGTATCACGTGATGACCGGGGCGGTACCCCGCCAGGTAACGTGGACCTGCGGCTGTATCACGTGATGACCGGGGCGTTACCCCGCCAGGTAACGTGGACCTGCGGCTGGCCTCGCGGCTGTACGATGACCTGCGACAGGCGGAGTCGGCACTGGCGGTCATCAACTCCCTGCACCTGCTGTACCTGGTGACGCCGTACGACATGATGGACGCTATCCAGCCTGACCCCGGACTGTACCTGGATATGGTGAGTTTACTGTGTGCAGGAGTTGGATTCGGTGCGGCACTGTTGAGAGCGTGCCGGCGTCTGTTTGTTAAACAACGATATACAAGATGCATCATGTCAGATTCGGGGCCCATTGGGAGCACCCTGGGCTTCCCAGATACCATGTGGCTCTGGTGTAATGTACAAAAATTATGGTGGCTACAGAGCCCTGTTTGAACCGTTCAGCTCAGACGTCTTCCCGTTATACCTGTTAGTGTGTTGATGTTTTGTACAGGGAAATTACGCTACGCAATGACTTGTATAAGAAGAGGCAGATCAGCAACACGGCCGGAGAGGGAATGGTGTGGGACCAGTGTCCGCTAAGTACGGTTTCGGTGGTCCGTGTGCATGTTCTGTGTATTGTTCATAACGTTTGTGCACATTTTTCACCTCAAGTGCTAACGAAGTGAACGGCTTCGCTGTGCACAATGCAGTGTGCAGCGCTGTTTTCACTGCAAATTACGCGTTTTTCACTGCAAACACTGACAAAGAGCGTTTTTCACTGCGCAGCGCTGACGAGGTGTAAGTATTGCACTGCAGTGTTGGAGTGTACGTGCGCGTGCTCCATTGTGCGGCTCTGACGAATGTTCGTGCGCGTGCTCCATTGTGCGGCTCTGACGAAGTGTCGTGCGCGTGCTCCACTTCAGCGCTGACGAGGTGACGTGTTGCACTGTAGTGTTGACGAAGTGTACGTGCGCGTGCTCCACTGTGCAGCGATGACGAAGTGTACGTGCGCGTGCTCCACTGTGCAGCGCTGACGAGGTGTACGTGTTCGCTGCAGTACACGGCGCTGCAGCCGGAGGAGGCGGCGGTGGCGCGGCTCATCGGCGTCACTGAGGCGCACGTGGTCCACATGATGTCCGGCGCCCGCGGAAAGGTACGCCCCGGGCTCGTTGGCTTGTCGGATAGCATGGAAATACTTTAAGGAACATCCAATGAGCTGACATGGCGCCAACCGTATTCAACCTGTTCTCCCGCTGCGTAGTTCATTGTGACTGTACCAGCCGGTGAGTGGCCAAAGTCCGATGCCGCGGCAGGGTGCTGGCCGGGCGGTGGCGCACCGGCTCTACCTGACGCTGGTGCTGCACGAGGTGCTACGCTGCGACTCGCTGTGGGACGCGGCGAACCGCTGCCAGCTGCACCGCGGCCAGCTGCAGAGCCTGCTGCAGGTGAGGCTGCTGGTGCTGTAGAAGTTCTACTTCAGGCAATAGACTGACGCCGAGGGTGAGGGGACTACGGCACGGTGCTGCGGATACGATGACATCAGGAAAGTAGGTAAAAGAGACTTACTTTGCTTTACTGAATATTTTACGTATTTTGGAGACTCGCGTCTCAATACATGTATGTATGTATATGTGGGTCTAGAGATACGTGTTTTAACCTAATTAGGAATCGAGTCGAGCTTGTTTTCTCGTAATGCTGCAGCGAGGAACGTAATTATGAAATGTTTAAAGATGCTACTTGGCTTATCCCCTCGAATCCGAGATCGAAAATTGAGTAAATTCAGTGATTGTTTATTTGGGCGCAGTCCTTCTTTAAAATAGTTATGACCATTGCTGTGAAAATGGCATAATTGAATTTCCATCACGGACTCGAGGAGATGGCCAAGCACTATGTTATTATCTGAGCTTGATTTTGCACCGAAATGAGATGTGTCTCTCCATCAAAATTGCTGTGTGAAATTAAATAATTTTTTTAATGCAATTCTATTGCTAGAAAAGGTCCGCCACCCATTTAATCGGGTAGCCAGGCGTGCCCCCTCCGCGATCCCAACGACAACAGTACCCTTACGTTAACACCACCAGAACATAAAATATTACAAGTCGCGGCACGCCCTGCTAGGAAAAAGAAAGTAACTTCAAAGAAAGCATAATAAATATCAATACTATTAGTAAAAACTGCCAGTAGTAGCTCCCTGTAAATATACAGGGAGCAGGAATACAGGTCTATTTAGGTTAAATGCACAATAATTTAGCTCATTACCGGTTAGATTGTTAGTCTTTTTCCAAACGGGACTACCCAAAACTGGAGATTCGTGTTAGCCCCTCCGAGATTCTGGCGAAAAGATAGAGGCCTAGTAACATTCGCCAGAGAACTCGGAAGACAGTAAGCAAATTAGGGCAGACATGCAGGCATAGGCAAGCAAGCAAGCAAGCAAGCAGGCAAACTAGCAAGCAAGCGCAGCAGGGAGTCAGACGCACGCACGCACGCACGCACGCACGCACGCACGCACGCACGCACGCACGCACGCACGCACGCACACACACGCACACACACACACACACACACACACACACACACACACACACACACACACACACACACACACACACACACACACACACACACACACACACACACACAAACCCCCACCCACACCCACACCCACACTCACTCCCACACCCACACGCACACCCACACGTACACGCACACACGCACAACGTCCATGCAACACGTACAAACCCAAATTCTGCGAGATTGGGAGATTAAATACTTCTGCCAGATTGAATGCATTCTTGGTCTAGAACATTCACTTTTCAACACATCATATAGCAAATATGTTATTGATGTGTTGTTAAATGTATGATTCATACTTTATTACACGCATTGCATTTACCCTATGATATATGTAAAATCTAATGATCGTAAGTGTATCTTAAATGTATTGCTTTTGCATTTAAAACAACAAATATGGTTTCAGAAACCTTGGTTTCAATGTAGGTGGGCGTACGCTGGTGGCCCGGTACCTGTAATGGTCACGGGAAAGACTCTGCACTTTGCGCTGGTTCCCGACTCTCGTGTGACCAGTCTGACTGTGGTTCGGCAGTCGACGGCTGCCTTTTCAGCAGCGGTGCTTCACTTCTGTAAGCAGCTGGACGAGCTCTGGCCGTTCGTACAGCTGCTGGACGTGTTCAACAAGCAGCTGGCTACCGGCAAACAGCAGGAGCTGGCCGAGCTGCTGCAGCTGCCGGCTGTGAAGCAGGTGCGACAGCTGCGGCAGCTGCCGCTGGTGCTCACCGGGTCTCAGCAGTGGGTGGTCTCTATGTGGCTCAGGAGTAAGAGTTTTCTGAGGAAGCAGGGCGTAATGGAGGGAAAACAGTTATTCTTGGACCCATAGTACTCTGCGCTACTTTTTTAGCGCCCGTTGTGTTGTTGTGAAACATACGTATTGATATGTAACCTCTGGCATTCACATGTCTTCAAATCTGAAGGAATTGATTTTATCGAACAAAACTGTTTGCTACACATTAAAAGCCTGATTTGCTCCGCGCGCGGCAGGGTCGGGCCCGAGCACTGTACTCAGCGGGATATAAAACCCTCCAGGACGTGGCTAATGCCGACCCTGAGGTGCTGGTGCACACACTGGAGCATCTCCCGCGCCGAGTGGCCAAAACCATGGTGGACACCGCCAAGGTGGGTAGTGCGATGGGCACGGAGGAACTAACTGGGCACGGTGTCTCAACCTGATCCGCGGAAGAAACTCAGCAATAATGGAATGACTGTAGAATGCGAGTCAATCGCAAAGGCTTAGCTATCTGCAAAATATAATTGCTATTAATGGGGTGCTTGTGATTCGTTGCTGGCGTCGATATGACGGCCTGACCTCTGATTGACATCATCATGTCATCTTGCCAAGTGCTATTGGTGTGTCAGTCTTGCCACAGAGTGGCAGTATTACTGCTTAATTGGGCGGTGCCACGGTATAAACAACGCGCGTTTGCACCGCATCGCAACTGTATACTCTGTGTATATAATCCTGTATCGCAAATGAAGATGAAGTTATGTTATGGTACCAGTTTTTGCATATGAAAGAGCAACTTTCTTCTGTAAATTGTCAATTTCGTAACGATTGTCATCGATTGAAACGAAGTTGAATGAGAAGGCTGAATAAGAACCCCTTTCTCTGCTCTCTTTTCCTTCGTTGTCATTAGATCTTGAGCAGGCAGAGGTGCTGTCCAAGGCTTCGTCTTCATCTGATCCACAAATGGGCGGAGGCGCTCTCTAGCTACCCGTCATCAGGTCCTGGGGTTGGGCAGAGGCACACTTTGACCCGGCTCTCCCTCAGATGCTGGTGCTGGAGCGGGCGGAGGCCCTGCAGGAGGAGGCGGAGCAGATGTTGGACGGACTCAACTCGGCGCAGTTCCACGCCACGCCGGGCCTCGAGCGGCTGCTGCTCGGTGCGGAGGCAGTGCCACCCGGCGTGGAAGCCTCGAAACAGCAGTTGCCGACTCTACCGTTAGGCGACACACCAGGCGTAGCTGTGAACGCGGCGGAAAACAAGAGCGAATCAGCGGAGGGGAAAACTTGACGGTCAGTGCTGTCATATAGCACGGGCCATTGTGTTCGCCGTTTGCAAACGTCCTGGCAAGCTTTCTAGTCAACCTATTTGCCCCTGTGCCTGCCGCTGTAGCTAATTTTTAGCGACAGTTTTTCTTCTGGTGGTCTGCGCAGGCGTTGGCAGCCATGACAGACAATGGCTGTGACGCGGGCCTCAGTTTTCCGTGCAGCATTGTTGTGGCTGAGGGCTGACAGTCCGCTGTTGGATAGTCATGTGATATGGCCTTACGTTGCCTTTTTGCTAGATTTAAACTGTTGAGAGATTCGTATTACGCGTAGTTTCGATATTTTGATGAATACGCACTGTATTTCTGTCGCTCAAAAGAAAAAAAACAAGGTATCCACCATTGCTATTAGATAGGAGATGCCCCATTTTCCCTGCGCACGGTAGATTTGATTGGTACCCGCGTGAGTAGGCTGTTTGTGGGGACCGCAGGAGGGTGAAAAGTCGTGCAATGCGCTGAGGCCCGTCAGAGGGCCGATCTGTGATTATGGCGTCGGGCCGCTGCCACGGTGCCAACGGGGACGGACAGCCCGCTCTATCATTATTGGTATTGTAGTGCTGTGCAGGTACTGAGAACGCCGGGCTCAGAAGGCCTGTCCGCTGCAACTGCATGCAATACAATTTATGGAAATGTTGTGGAAATTATTTTTTCCGCCCGCTCTTCAGGAACTTGGCCTCGCTTTTTCGACACAGTCTTACTTTGGTACCCACACATTCCAATATTGGTTGCTTAAAATTTGCTATGAGTGTATTTCGTAAGGGTCTTGAAACGAATGCAGAAGCGATTTTCTTCCCGCATCTAATCCGTGGTTTTGGTCAGAATCACAGAAGAGGAAGACTTGTTGGTATTATTGGAATGAATTCGTCATCATTTCAGCCATGTTTGGTGTGACTCGGTGATTTGGTAGCGTCATGTTCCGCCTCAGTTCCGGGCTCGCCAGGGGCGGATCCAAGATGGGGGCGATGTGGCGATCACCCCCACGTTAGGCCGACATTGAGCACTGGAAAGAAACGCCTCCCGGTGCAGCTGACGGGCCTCCCGCAAGGGTGCTATGGGTGAAAAGCCCTGTCTGTATTGCTGACTATGTAGTGCGTGCGAGCGTGTACGTATGGTGAAAACCTGTAAAATGACCCTGGGCTGGGCATGGGGCACCGATCTTTAAGCTGATTTCCATCACTTTAAATTTTTCTGCGCCCCCCTGGGTCTCGAGCCCCCTCCCCAAACGACGGGCCCTCCAAATTTTGAATTGGCCATCTCCTTGAGGCAATCCTGAATCCGCCCCTGGGGCTCGCTAAAGTTGTCAAGATTTACACCCAGGTTGAGTATAGTGGAGACGTATTAGTATGGAAACATTGGGAAACTGGCTCCTGATAGCCAAGAGTTAACTAAGTGGCTGCCTTTAGATGACTTCATTGAGTGCTGACTTTGTAATGCCGTGGCATGAATTTGTGACGTTTTTGGGACAGGTGGCCTGACTGTTCGTACGACATTGGGAGTTTTTATGTCTGCTTCCTTTCCTATTTTTAATTCTTCAGTAATTTCCACTGTTGTTCTAAGCCAGTTGCTCCTGCCCTCCCGGCGTCTGGGATGCTGGGTCTACCACTGCGGCGGGCTGCCTGCTATGGCCGCCGCAATCCGACGTCACCAACGTATTATCTGGGCCGTATAATACTGCTCCCTCCCCAATGTGTTCTTCATCTCATTGCTCGTGTTGTTTTATCTTGCATGTTAGTGTGTCATCATTAGTGTCAATGCATTTGAATAACTTGACATAGCAGATACAGTGTTGGCTCTTTATTGCAGTTGTCATGAAAAAAGCTAGAGGAGAAGTGAAATAGCAGATACATTGTTGGCCCTTTATTGCAGTTGTCATGAAAAAAGCTAGAGGAGAAGTCAATGGACCATATTCCACTGGATCGCTTGCTTGAATTAACTTTAAAGTTCTTGGAAAGAATCAGCCTTCTCACAGATATAGATAATAATTATACGTCAAGTGATTGATAACGCTTTTAAGTCTTGTACGATCTAATAAGGAGGTAATTTCTAAAGATTATAAGTTATTTACGCTTTAGTCCTTCCTTTCTGTGCGATTTCGTGAGGAGGTCTGTGAATATTTTTAACAATTTAATACATTGACTTTCCGGCATGAAGTAGTATTTAACGTATTGTTTCGTCTGTATGCTATCATTTGACGTATTAGCCATTTTGTATATTTTAACATTCAATTTACTATTCCTTCTGTTTATATAAGTATGTAGCGTATAAGTCCATCTATATATGGTATCTAACGTATTTGCCTTGAATATGCTAGCACTTGAATTAGTATTTGTGCATAGACTGACATTTAACGAGTAAGTCCTGGCTGTGTATAAGGACCTCACACAAAAACAGTTTTCAACAATATGCCACACATTCAGTGTTGGAGCAATTGTATAGAATTTGATGTCTAAACCCACTGTAAATGATTAGTGATTGGCTGCCAGTGTTTCAGTGGTGCATGAGGTACCCGGGTACCGTTGCCTGGCGTGAAACCGCCAGACAATTGGCGATTGCATACGGCCTGACAAGCACGGCCTTTTCAATTTATCAAGTGAAGGATAAACCACCGTCTGCGAAATGATTGCTCCTAATTTCTGCTTGCGCAGTAGCGCGCTCGCTGAAGACAATTGTACCGAGTGTTTCACGAATTCGAACATCCGCCCGATTTTATCGCACTTGCGACGCGGAGGAGCACGCGAAACTTTCGCTTTTCAGCGCAGCACCCCTGCATGGGAGAAAGTTCGCTTCGTTGGAGTACCACGGATGCAGCACTCTCGCCTGGGTCCTTTTTGCGTGTTGCCCGTGTTCTGCGCCGGGCATAGCAATGGAAAGTCTGGTTTCGTGGCAAAACATCACCCAGGTCTGGTTGTCAGAATCTGTTATTTGTGGCCGTGGGAGCGCAATTCAACTGTGTGAAGACCCGGTGGCAGTACGGGTGTAGTATCGTGAAAATGTTTACGGGTGCTTTTCTGCACTCACGGATCTTATTTCACTGAGCGGAGATAAGGGTGGGCGGAGGTCATATATGATCGGCGGATGACATTCCTGTCCCCTGAGGGACAGGTCCCGGGTTTAAGTCCCGGTACAACCTCTAAATAAGCTGCTCTGATGTCCGAAATCCCTTGCAACACGGTGAGAGGTTCGCGACGCCGTACAACCTTGGCGGTTCGTGCGTCGTTAAACCCTTACAATTAGGACGTCCCTTAAAGGGGTAGTCCCCCAAAAATTTGGTCCACGTACAATGCTGTCAGATACGAACATGCCAAATCGCCCCGGTCAGCACCAACCCGGTCCGTCCCCCTCATAAATTCCGTGACGGCGCCCCTGAACCCTAGCAACTATACGAAGGATGGAATAATGCAAATATGAACATCAAAATGGAAATTTCTGTTGGGAATCACTGGTGTGAGGCAGACGCTGCCGACGTTGCCTCGAACTGTGAGCCACCTACTGATTCGCTCTGAGATGTAGACATAAAGCTTTAGGGATGCTTTCTGGCGTTTGTGGGTGCCTGTCATGTTAACGAATGCTCGCGCAATGCCGAATTTATACGACTTTGCATGCCTCCGTGGCCGTGTGAAGTGAGCAGTTTAATTTGGCATGAGACGCAGATGATGAAATATGTCACTGGTGCAAGCTAGCGCGGGCTTGTGTACCAGCGGGTATGCGGAGGCCACAGGTGAGTGCATGTAAGGCGTCGAATGCGTTTTAGAATCTTGAAATTGTGCTTGGGTTGACTTTGTAGCTCCTGATGCGGGTATTGATCGGGCTTATACTTTTCTTTTGTTCGGGATTTTTTGGAGGATCATTGCTAAGAAAGTGTGCATTGATCTCCTGGGACCGTGGTTCATTTGAATGAAACTCGATCATATCGCTTGAAAATGCAAATTTCTTCAGGCGTACGAGATCCAGCAATGTTTACTTATGCTTTGGTAGGCCACGCCTTTAGGGATTATAATGCTACCAAGCACGGTGAAGCTCGCCGTAGAGGATTTAACCCGGTATTCCGACTCCACATCCATCATCAGCTATTTCTCAGACTTCGTTTATTTCTGGACATCTGATGACCATCACCCATATTAAAATGATTGGGTTCGTAGTTTTTCGTGTTCCTAGATTATCTGTGACGTTTGTAGCGTGCCTCTGCGGCATTCGGATAGAAAAGTGATATTTTGCGGCCAGATAGCCTTCGAAGCAGAATTGTTTTTCGGAGTTTGGGGAAAGCGCGCCGATAAAAACGTCTCCTCAAAGGCGGCACTCCTCAGACATGTGCGCGTGTCGGAGGGATTTTGGACGCTGATGGGATTCTGTGAATCCCAGCTACTGGAGCGGTTCACCACGATTGGCTCTTCTCTAGTTTTTTTGTGGTTAAAGCTATATTTTGCCGTGCTGACAGTGCTGGAAAGGTAAGCGACTGGAAAATTGTCATAATTCTGGTTGGCATGGCGTTGATGTGGAGAGAAATTCCATCATTGGCGATCAGAACTACTGCCCAGGTAAAACCAGGCGTTGATTCATATGGACGATAGAGCTTATTTGATATATGCGTGATATATCTGTCCTGTATACCTGTCCAAAACTAAAACAAAACCAGGCATGTTTCGTTTCATTGCCCTTCCGCTTCCTTGAAATCCAACATGGTTTGTTATCCGTGGGCGTATATTTATATCTCTTCGGGGGCGCCGAGCACCCCCAATGAAACGTTGAAGTAGTGTTAAAATATCCTTTAGATTTTCGTTTTTTCAAGAATTTAGAATAGGTTTTATGCTATTCAGGTCTTTGGCCTGTGAGAAGGCTAAAACATGCTTCAGATTATACTACCACCCTTTGTTATGGTTGTTATTGACATTGTTTCAAATTTGAGCAGCCCAATCATCTTCAAGAATCCACACCCCTGTTCTTATCATAACTATCTATCATGTCAAAATAATATGACATCGAGATGATTGATTCTGCTCATTGCTCTAATCTCGGGGCGTGCGTCAGAATTTTCTTACGCAATAGGAAAATACGTTGCCTTTGCATTCAACCTTGATGATTGGCACAATCCGTTGAAGTGGGAGAAACTTGTTTGCGTTCGGCCTGGTCGGTGCTTGGTATCATCACGTTGGCTCATGACTGAGCTTAAATGTGAGTCGACTCTTCGTGCGACTTCGTTTATTTAGTTTATCATCCTGTGAACTGACCGAGGTTTCATGCTTCAATTGTTGGATCGACGTGAATCAAGATGGGCACTCATGGATGCAACATTCTCTCTGTCTCTCTCTCTCTCTCTCTCTCTCTCTCTCTCTCTCTCTCTCTCTCTCCTCTCTCTCTCTCTCTCTCTCTCTCTCTCTCTCTGTCTCTGTCTCTGTCTCTGTCTCTGTCTCTGTCTCTGTCTCTGTCTCTGTCTCTGTCTCTGTCTCTGTCTCTGTCTCTGTCTCTGTCTCTGTCTCTGTCTCTGTCTCTGTCTCTGTCTCTGTCTCTGTCTCTGTCTCTCTCTCTCTCTCTCTCTCTCTCTCTCTCTCTCTCTCTCTCTCTCTCTCTCTCTGAATCAAGATGGGCACTCATGGATGCAACATTCTCTCTCTTGTTCTCTCCCTCTCTCTCTCCCTCCCCCTCCTCTTCCCCTCTCTCTCTCTCCGTTCTATGAAAAACCGCTTGCGTGTTCGAAGGTGATTTCTGCACTGTCTCTTGCAGAATTACAGGAAATCCTTCGCAATAATTCTGAGCTCCTGCGCCAAAGGATAAGTTTTGCAGAGTGCTTGTTCGAGCAGCGCGCCCGAAAGCTGCGTTTGCCTGCTTCAGTGGTAAGAACGTTGACGGCTCATGCTTATCATGTATATGTTCCACTACCAACGATCACGATGAAACTCGCTCTATACAAAATTAACGTGTATTCTCTCGCCACGTCTCACCACTCAAGCTCGCTCACATCAAGGACGCTGTTTACAACTGAGACCGAATTACAAGCTCTCACCAGTGAACTAGCTGTAACCATCACTTCCATCCTCGGCTACAACACGCAGCAACGGCATGGTCAATTCGGGAAGGTATGGCATCAAGCTGCACTGTTTTGCCTGCCAACCTTTAACCTCATCAAACAAAATCCTCGCATTGCTTGGGCATTGAGAATGTAGAAAACATGGTTGAAATTGGATGACCATGGTAATCAGGGGAAATGGTGCGTATCAACCAGACCTGTAGTGTGCCTAATTTCTTGACGTCAACTTACATTACCCAGCGCACGGAAGGGACTTAGGTTGCGCAAATGATGGTGAACCATTTCTACATTTTAAACCATTCTTGCCAAGCATTCGAAACTTTGGATGGGTTTCTGTTTGAATGTCTTTCTTTCATCCCTCCCCTTAACACGCAGGGGCCGCCCCCTGGGTTTTCGGAGACAACAGAAAAACCGGCGCTAGCGCCGCCGTATGGTAACCTTCCCTCATCATTTTACAACTTCTGTGAAAATTTTAAGGTTAGGTCATCTCAGGTCAGGTCACCAGTACAGGTCAAGTGACCCACCTCAAAAAAGTTTAAGATAGCATAAGTCGGAGCAGGGTGAACTTATCCGATTGAAACTCATATCACAAATGGCCCCACCGAGTTCTCTAACATATGTTCCGGTATTTTTATATCGATGACCTAAGGTCAGGTACGAGGCATGACCTCTCCATTGAAATACATGGAAAAATGTTTTTACGGAATAACTCAGTAACGGATGGTGATAGAGCATTTATTTTAGCCATTAGACTCGCCTGGTCTTTGCGGTTCTAATGATATGCATTTTATATAATTTGACCCTGACCTGACCTCAGGTCAGGTCAAATCCTGATTTGACCTAGCAAGGTCAAATTATATATCATTCGATTCGGCTCTAAGAGGATTCATATAGTTTAAGTCGTTTTGCTCTATCTTTACTTGTTCAGATGTAATGCCCGAAAAACTGAATTTTACATGTTATCCCTATGACGGGCATGTTTTGACCTCTCGTGACCTTAAATGTGACCTGACAAAAAATGGTTCAAATGTTTTCGATGGAAAGTGGATGGGCAGCCCAACGCCGTTTACCGTTTTCGCTACCTACCGTGGTTCTCGAGATCTTAGGGGGCGGTACCCGCCCCCGTCAATCAAGGTGGCTCAGACCCCCGTCAATGCGCGTGTTAAATAGAACGGTGAACGGCCTTTTGTTGCGGAATCAGCAGATTATAGTGCACGTTAAGACCGCTGGATTGCTAGTTTATGAACGGTGTTCTAGCCCTGGCGACGCACGTGCGAGCGACGCAGGAACCCCCCTGAATACCTGCTCCTGGTGCCATCTCCCGTTTTTGCGCTGAAGTTTTACGACCTGGTTGCAACTGGTGAGGACACAGTTACGTGCTCACAGTTGCAATGACCTGTTGCCCATGCCGCACCGCTCTGGGAGGTTCTTTTTGGTGCGGCGGCTTTCTTCGAGACTTTATCCGCAATTATCTTTCTGGTGATTTTCTTTGCTCTAAATTGTGTTTGCTTTTGCTGTGCAAAGTGTGTAAAGAATTAAACGTCAACCACAAATGTGAAAGAAGTCGCCTGCCGGATGGCGTTTATGCCTTTTTTCCTTGACGGTCGTAACATTAACCTAACGCATTCAATGCTTGTACACAAGTAACCTTTACCTTTGACGAACCCCACTTTTTTGCAGTGCAATGGCTGCCATGAATGTAAGATAAGAATTAATATTCACGCCTTATGTCACTTCTGACTGACTTTCCATTTTCCATGCTGAGTCTTGCCTTTGGTGCACATTTTAACCCTTCATTTATTGTTTGTAATGTAACACTTCCCTCTCTCTCTAAGTGTTTGAGTTACACGGTCATGATTTCTGCACTGGCTTATGTTTAGATCAGAGTTCACTGCGCGCGGCATATACTCGTGCAGCGCGCATTCCACATCAAACATTTTTTGTCGGAGGCTTCAGTACCACCCATAGACTCTCCACGTCCCCGCGCAGTAAAATCGTGAGTAGTAATCCCTTCGAAGCGTGCAAAGATCGAGAGATCGATGACCGGGACGTGCCTATGACCTGCCGTAACGCATAACGCATACCTGATAAAACGCATGGCATCTAGTACAGCTGTTGCGTGATGACGCGGGAAAGGCCATCAGATATCTGGGCCGAACACCTTGCAAGTTTACACCTGACCTGTCACCGACGTTCTCAGCCAATCAGATAGCCGCGTTGACGTGACGTCATACCGCAGATGACACTCAGTTCAGTCATGCCAAGCTCTCGCCCCACTACATTTGTTGCGTTCTCTACTCTTCAACAGCGGGTGCCTAATCTCACTCACGATATACCTCTCAGTCTGTAAGCTCCGCGCTGTTCGGATTTCCCTGTCCATTGTGATGGGACCGCTCGCTGGCTGTATTGTTATTGGAAAGCCCGTTCAGTAGTCGGCGTGGTCTCGCGCCTGCTCAGTTGCCCCGGTAGAAGGGGAAGCCGGGTCGCTGTGAGTTGAGCCGGTACACCGGGAGACCCTGCTGCAGTCGCTTTCGCTGCCAGTTCAGCACGGCCTGGCCGTGCGGGTAGCTCTCAAACCAGATGGTCCGAGTCAGGGCCGCCTGCCGATGACCCGGGGTCAAGGTCACATGGTTATATCCGCTGAGAGGAAATCGGAGACGTCTGCCGATGACCCGGGGTCAAGGTCACATGCTAATGTTGTCAGCTGGGGGAAGCCAGGGACGTCGCGGATCCGGTCAATTCACACGCTTACGTTAGCTGGGAGGATCCGATACAGAACAAGTGCCCGTGAATTGCAGGGTCTCAGAATCATCATCCTGATTTCCCTTTCTGGTTAGTGGGATAACGCTGTCTCACCTAATTTGTAATGAAATTGATGCCAACAGCGACTAGTAATACGTTTGAATCTGTATCCTCCACTCACTGGTGGATCCAAGGGGGCGGGGGCAAATAGGCCGTGGCCCCCACCAAAGCCTAAAATAGTATCTCTTGGCCTTAAGAAATACCAAACTTTGGCCGTTTTTCTTTACAAATACTATTTTTCGTGATTTTTTTCTCGACTTAGCCGCCCAAAACGTTGGTTTGGCCCCTTTCAAAAGTTGCTCCTGGATCCGCCAATGCCTACAAACCCATTTCCTCTGTGTCATTTTCAGCCGCCCACCGTTGATCCCGCTGGGTGCTGTGCCCTGACCTGTAGGTCTTGCGGCGCCGGCGGGTGGAAGTCGTCGTAGAGAGAAGGCCCCGCTCCCTGTAGGTAGGCGTCCTCGGGAGCTAGCACGTGAGGTCCGACGGCCGCCATCCAGGCCTCCACGTCCCCCGGCGGTGCCCGAGACGCGAAGTCGCCCGGGTCTGTCGGCGCAGAGCGGGGTGTGCTGATGCCAGGCTCACGTACACTGAGCCGGGAGGGAATGCGTTGACTCATTTTATGTAGGTATGTACGATAGGAAATTCGGTCTATTTTGACGACCAGGTGTAAGGTTTTAGTTGAAGGAAAAGACTGGATGAGAGTATGTATTTTTGGCCTCCGAACTGGTGTGTTTGTCTGCCGTTTTTAGATGAGCTCACCAATCACTGGGAGAATCGCTTAAACACTATCCATTTATCCGATACATAGGGCCGTTCTCAGCAAATAATTGACGAACTGCCATCGCAAACGTGAGTTAGTGTTTTATAGAAAGCTGCTCTGGCTGGAAATAGCATCGCGCAGACCGAATATTAGGGTCCCAATCCCGCCTTTTAGTCCAGTGCTCACCGATAGTGTTGTCCTGGAGGAGGCCTCCCCTGCCGAACGGTTGTGCAGAGCTGGCAGCGACCAGCACCACTGCCACTGCTGCTACCAGCCTCTGGAACACGGCAAAACAGCGTCACCGGGGATTCCTGTACCCAGTGGCGGATACAAGGGCGGGGGGCTAGGGGTTCAGTCCCTCCCGAAATGCAGCCCTGGATCCGCCACTGCCTATACGGACAGCAGAGTGTCGGTGTCAGAGTGCCTATACCGACACCAGCGATATGCGAGTATGACAGCAGAGTGTCGGTATCAGTGTGCCTATACCGGCACCAGCGATATGCGAGTATGACACCAGAGTGTCGGTGTCAGAGTGCCTATACCGACACCAGCGATATGCTCGAAGTATGACCAGTGGCGGAGTCTAGATCGGGTTGGGAGGGCAAACCAAAAAGTCAAAAACGTCACGCCGTGAAAGCTGTGCTGCAGTATCACTTGCCGGTAGGATTTTGTGGTATTTGAGGCGAAAAGCAAAAAAAACACGTCACGGGAGAAAATATGGGCAGTATGACATTTCCAGAGGTCGAAGTGTCCAATATTTACACGACTAACCAGTCGATATACGAGTATGCAGCACCAAAATCTTGCTTATAAACTAAAAGAGTCGGGGGAAAAAGGAGGTCGATCACTTTGGGGTGGGCAAAACAGTTTGCCCCAGAGCTTTCCGTTGGGGTCAGAGTGCCCTTTTACTCGACATCAGGATCCGCCACTGAGTTTGTCACCTTGCAATAAGATACCAATCTATATGGGTAGCTGGTCAAATGGATCACCTCTTGTGAGGAACCAGCCGATTTTGTGCCTTGTTGATTACAGGCATCTTTTGATACCTGCTCGGGCTGGGCGCGGTGGATCAAAACTTCTGGGCTGGAC
The DNA here is from genome assembly GCA_034440635.1 of Lepas anatifera. Lineage (NCBI taxonomy): Eukaryota > Metazoa > Arthropoda > Thecostraca > Lepadidae > Lepas > Lepas anatifera. Next base: position 292,324 of record JAOTON010002264.1, on the reverse strand, counting down.
AAGAAATTGACCCATTCGTGTTACAGATATTTTGGGGAGTCATCATTTCGTTATGGTCATCCACTTGGAATAGATCTCTCCAGCTTATCTGGCCAGGGTTAATGCTATGAACACCTGTATCACCGTTGGATTGGGGTTAGATTCTATGTTGAACCAGGTGACTCAGGAGCATGAGGTCAGTCGTTGACACAGCTGTGGCATGGGCAGGACCGACTCTTACTTCGCGACGTTACAGCTAATGTCATCAACAAAGGAGTGATTTTACAAACTAAAAAGGATGTTTATATAAGGTAAATCTGAACATGTGACTACGCCACTCGCGCGCCATCACTCCATTGCACTTTTGGTGTGCTTCGGCTGGTTGTAGTACTCAGTGCTGATTTCATTGTAATTCCCGTCGCTTGATGTTTTCTTCGTGGCTGCTGTGTAGTTTTTTATAGTTTTAATGCTCCTCACACTGTAGTCGCAGTTGTTTGCCGCGTTTTGATCTCTCTCTCTCTCTCTCTCCCCCTCAAAAAAAAAACAGCTAAGCTCCGGGTGCAAGCTGAGTAATTTGGCCAAACTTGCTCTTGTTTTGCTCGATGGGCATTGGTTCCAGTTCTAGGTTTCATATCGCCCTTTCTACATTGATCTATAAATTTGTCGCGGTGTGCACCATACACGCTGCGCAAAGCGCAAGACAGGAAAGACTAAAATGTAAACAGCCGTCGCTACTCGCAAACTCAAGACCATACCACTGTATTTGGTATTCAACCAGCCGAGGCCTACTCGCGTCGGGGTGCAGCCTCGTGTTCGTTACACACTGTGCGATAAGAGCTTGCACCGCGCCGCAAAAACATCGAGAAAACACGTATGAGGCGTGTTGCGGCACTCTGTAGGGTTTTTGGTCGGTGCCGGCGGCTGGGGACAGGCAGAGGGAGTTCGGCGGCGGCAAATAAGGGGCGGGGTCGCACGTGATGCCCGTGACAGGTGACTGGACTGAGCGTAACGACCCCGTCACGACGCAGGGCTGGTTCAGCCTAGCGGAACCCGATCTGGTGAACTAGAGAAAGAACAGCGAGGTAAACACCGGCCCATGACGAGTCTGCACTGTTTACCGCACATTTAATTTCCTCCCAAACAGGAAATGTGGACAGTCCTTGAGCTAAGTTCTTGAGGGTTAATATGTGGGTGAATGGTGGTGAATGGCGTGTGGTATTGTCGTTTTGTGCTGGTTAACAGAAAAGTGGAAGCGGAAAACATGGTTGGCTGGATTTGACGGTCCGTTGTCGCCACTAGGACTAGGAATGAAGTGACTTTGTCCTGATTCGGTATACTGCACGGTGCCCCAAGACTGGTTATGCGCTTGGCTGCTGCGTGTGAAATCAATATTTGATAATACTAGCCAACGGGTAGATTATTCAACTGTCACTGTATGGTTTCAACTAACACGCTTATTTTAGACTTTATTTAAGCCCTGATCTGAAGTTTACAAAGACATTTCACAACATATTCCCTTGCTGCTATACCACTTTTGATTAGTTCGGATAGGTGTACCATGATCGTTGAATTGTGCTAAAAAGCCCCCGCGTGAAGAGTGGTTGCAAAATTGAGTAAAAGTGTCACACAAAAGAGTGAAAATTTCAGCTTCCCCGGGTTCCGCTCTCCGGTAAGCACCCTGGGATTTGAAACACTGATTCTGCTTCAGTATTTGTTTCATCATATGAAGTTTTTGTTTTGCATTGTATTTATAACACTATTGTTTCTAGTTCTTCGTATGTTTGTGAATGGCTCTGTCTAAAACATAGACGGGTTCATAATTTCCGATAGGTGCGAGATTTTTGGTCATGGGGGGGGCATTTTGGCGGGGAGGACCGCCATGTAGACCAGAGCAGGGCGAGGAACGGTGTGAAAGTGGGGGCCAACCTTAGAGGGGCCCAACTCAGGGGGGCCCCAGTCCACGGGGGCCGCTAATTATAAAAAATTAGTTAGCTCGTTTGGTGTCAATAAGGCACGCATGCACACTAGATGCCAACATATGGAAAATTGAGAAATTAAATTTTGCCCTACGATTTTGATTTGTACCTATTATGATCTAATAAGTCATAGTAAACGCAAAAAACATTTTTTTTTTTACCTAGACCCCTTTTAAATACGAAATACATTTTTAATCTCTTTGGAGGATTTCAATCATATTTTACCACGAGCGCGTTTCTTATATTTACAGATGTTTAGGCTCTTTCATCACATTTACAATATTAACACGCGCATTGACGGGGGCGGTACCCGCCCCCTCTGGTTTTTCGGAGATAGTAAAAACGGCGGCGCGTAGCGCCGCCGTACTTGGTTTACCTTTTCCCTCATCATTTTTACAACTTCTGTGAAAATTTTAAGGTTAGGTCATCTCAGGTCAGGTCACCAGTACAGGTCAAGTGACCCGACCTCAAAAAAAGTTTAAGATAGCATAAGTCGGAGCAGGGTGAACTTATCCGATTGAAAATCATATCACGTACTGGTCCCACCGAGTTCTCAACATATGTTCCGGTATTTTGATATCGATGACCCAAGGTCAGGTACGAGGCATGACCTCTACATTGGAAATACATGGGAAAAATGGTTTTTACGGAATAACTCAGTAACGGATGGGATAGAGCATTTATTTTAGCTGCATTAGATTCGCCTGGGCTTTGCGGTTCTAATGATATGCATTTTATATAATTTGACCCTGACCTGACCTCAGGTCAGGTCAAATCCTTGATTTGACCTAGCAAGGTCAAATTATATATCATTCGATTCGGCTTGCTAAGAGGATTTATATAGTTTAAGTCGTTTTGCTCTATCTTTACTTGTTCAGATGTAATGCCCGAAAACTGAATTTTACATGTTATCCCTATGACGGGCATGTTTTGACCTCTCGTGACCTTAAATGTGACCTGAAAAAATGGTTCAAATGTTTTCGATGGAGAAGTGGATGGGCAGCCCAACGCCGTTTACCGTTTTCGCTACCTACCGTGGTTCTCGAGATCTTAGGGGCGGTACCCGCCCCCCGTCAATGCGAAGGTGGCTAGACCCCCGTCAATGCGCGTGTTAAAACTGTTTAGAAAACTACAGACAATGCTTGATACCAAATAGCCTCACTTCGCTATGCCTAATCAATATGTATTTGCCTATTTAATGACAAAAATGGGAACATTTATTTAGCTTATTACGGATCCCTTCTTTCCATCATTAGAGATTGATTTAGGTAAAGGCTGATCACAATAAATACGCCTAGCTATATTTCGATGCCTAAAATGCAGAGCTCCAGCATGACTGCAAGTGCAATGTAGGTACTTGATGGCCAGCTTTGTGATGCTGTGGAGGTGTGGGCGTGGTGATATAGTGGTTAGCAACCTTGCTTTCCACGCGACCAATCCGGGTTTAAGGCACGGCATATTCCTTGTGCAAGGAGCAATTTGACTCCCAAGAAACCCCTCCCGACAGGGAAAGAGTTGGCGACGCCATATAACCCTGGCATCGAAGGACGTCGCGCCTTTCGATGACTCAGGGACGACTGTTGCTCGGCATCTGATGCGGGGTCCGTGTCCGATTCATGCTTTGTGTTGGGAGTGATATGGGATGGAGTTTGATTAGGACCAGTTCTCGGGACTCATTTGGAAACACTCGGGTAGTAGGTGCGTTGGTTTTTTCACGAAGCGCTCCTCCTCCAGGGGCTTGCAGGCAGCGTACTTGCTGATATTTGCATATTCGTTGCGGGGCCCACCTCAAAGGGGGACAGTATCCCCCGACCCCCGGTTCCTATGCCGATGCCGCCCAGGGGCCGCCAAATTATCTCGGAGGGCCCCAAGGTCCAAACCATGGGTCAGGAACCTAGATCAGTCAGCTCAAGGACCCAGACCAGTGCACTAGCCTCGGGACCAGCTTATCAAGGACCCTACATAAGCACAGGACCCCTAGAAGCTCATCACAGTGGAGCCCCAGATTCGCACAGGGTGCCAGATTAGCTTAGGGCCCGGTTCAGCTCGGGGTCCCCAGGTCGACTTATGTAGGGTCTCAAAACAGCTCAAGGGGCTCGTTCAAGCTCACGGATCCCAGCTTAGCTCAATGACGCTAGAACAGTTCAGGTGCCCCAGTCTGCTCAGGGCTCTTGTGATATAAGGCTCTTCTGATATAGGGTCCCCTCTCATACCAGCTCAGGGCTCCATTCAAGCTCACGGCCTCCAGCTTAGCCCAGGGACCTTAGAAGAGTTCAGGGCCCCATACCAGATCAGGGGCCCTAGTTAAGCACAGGGGTACCCAGATTAGCTCAGGGCCCCAGTTAGGCTTAGGGGTCCCAGGGTGGCTGATATAGAGTCTCAGAACAGTGGCGTCGCCAGGATTCGGCCAAGGAGGGGTCCGACTACCGTCGGGGGCCCCCAGGCCGGGGGTCCCCTTAGTAACCTGGGCCCATCTCCTATATCTTTTGTATAGTATTTTAACATTCACACGAAGGAAATTTTCTTGTGCCTTTTTAAGCATTTATTGTTATTTTGTTTATAGCTTGATTTTTCGATCCGACCAAGTGTTGGTAGACTAAGGTCACCAAATATTAAGGATGGCCCATACCTTATATGGTAGCGTGGCTATAATAACAGCTTTGTGCCATATTTCGGGAAGTTCAATGTTGATGCGCGCATGATGTTACACTCGAGTCTACCTCAATTCACTCTGGTAATCAGACATGAAGTTATTGAAGGTCAGTCGTTTTGAGTACGTAGAAATTATCTTCTACGGGGAACGATTAGCAATTATTTCCCGGTGTCGAATCCATGAACTCTTTAATCAGGAAATGTAAAAAGAAAAGGAAAAACGAAAAAGAATACAAAGGACATTTTGGTGTGTCCCGAACGTTACATGACCTCTATTCCGTCGACAGATCCTGTTGAGATCCAGTTACTTCCTTAACCTTGCTATCTTGTAAACGAGCAAATTCCAAGACAAAAGGCGCCTGAGATATCTATCGCCTTGGATTACTCTGTCATTGTTATTTTCAACCTTTCATACCTATTTTTCTTTTGAGGATTATGCTCATCGATTTCTGTCATTACCCTTGTTTGTCTGGTTCCCTACGAAAATATTTGGAAGTTGTTTATTTCAGAATATTTAGGAATGTAGTTATTGGTGTTAAGGTAATAGATTAAAAATTGACTGAAGTGCCAAATTCCCTGTTCGATTTGCTCTTATGGTAAAATTAGATTATTTTTGCCTTTCCTTCGATAATGGTGCCTGATCGGCATGTTTCAATTTGCCCTTTTTAGTACGCAATAGGGGTAGGTACATTTTCCGAGGCATATGATTTTGAAAATTTTTCTTCGAGCTCTGGGGCCACCTAAGACTTGGCGGCACTCACAAAGCTAATTTTCGGCCGCTCTCCTGATTAGATCTCAGGGGTCTCTGAGACCGATTCACGGCGCCTCTTGATCAAAACTGGGGGCCCCTGAGAATCCCTCGGGGCTCCTGAGATTAGTTATCGGCAGCACCTCTGAGACTTATTATTGCCCCCCCAGATTTACTTTGGAGGGGGCTGAGACTGACTATCGTGGCCATCCAGATTAGCTCTTGGGGTCCCCTGAGGCTGCTTTGGGAGGGGACTGAGGCTGTGGGGAGGGGGACTGGGAATGACTTCCAACAGCCCTCTGAGACTTACTCTAGGGCACCCCTGAGACAAACAACCCGGGGGTGGAATCACCTCTGAGACTGAGTCTTTGGCGTTCCTGGGACTGACTCTCGAGGCCCCCTGAAATAGACTTTTGCGAGGCCCTGAGAACCACTCTCTGGGGCCCCTGAGACTAGCTCAGCCCCCCTCCCCTGAGACAGACTCCCCGGGGCCCTGATACCGACTTTTGTGGTCCCTGAGACCAACCCTCGGGGGCCCCCGAAATCTGCTTTCGGGGGCCTTGAGACTGACTCTCAGGGCGGGGGCCTTGAGGCCGACTCGGGACGCCCTGAGAACGAATCTTCAGGGGCCCCTGAGACTGACTCTGGGGGCCCCGTGATCAGAGAATCCTTTGCAGTGGTTCAGATTGGCCCAAGGGGGTCTGCGGACGCCTAGGGCCCCCTTGGCTACACCACTGCATCCACACTTTCGGGGGCCCTCCGAAATTACCATTTGGAGGCCCCTAAAATAATTTCTACCCCAAACCAATACTCCGGAACCCCTTGATACTGATGCCCAGGGGCTTCTAAGGCCAAGCTCGGGGCCCCACTTAGATCAGGCTCAGGGCACCCTTAGACCCATGCTCGAGCTTTTCTCAGGAGTAACTTGACACCGATGTTCCGTGGCCCTCAAGATCAATATTTCGAGCCCCCCGAGACTAATGCTCGGTACTCTGGAGTCCCTCAATGCCGATACTCGGGGGTCCTGAACCCAGGCTTGGGGGCCCCTGAGACCAAACTCTGCGTCCATAAGGTCAATGCTCGTGCCTCACTCATAAGTCCCTCGATATCAATAGTCGGGTGCACCCCGAGGGGGCCCTGAACCCCTGAGACCAAGCTTGAGGGGACCCTGAGACCAAGCTCGGATGCTCCCTGGGACCAAGCTCGAGGGCCCCCTGACACCAAGCTCGGGAGTTCCCTGAGACCAAGCTCGAGACCCCGTGAGACCAAGATTAAAAGGCCCATGAGACCAAACATCGAAAGGTCCATGAGACCAAGCTTGCCCCCCTGAGACCAAGCTCGGTTGTCTCCTGAGACCAAGTTCGGGGCCCCTGAGACCAAGCTCAGGGGCCCCAAGATCAATGTTCGGTATTCCAGAGCCCTCGATACCGATGATCGGGGGCCCCCTGAGACCAAGCTCGGAAGGCCCGTGAGACCAAGCTCGGGGGCCCCTGAGACCAAGTTCGGGGGCCCCTGAGACCAAGCTCAGGGCCCCCCGAGATCAATGTTCGGTACTCTAGAGCCCTCGATACCGATGATCAGGGGCCCCTGAGACCAAGTTCGGGGGTCCCCTGAGACCAAGCTCAGGCGTTCCCTGAGACCAAGCTCGAGGGCCCCTGACACCAAGCTCGGGGCCCCTGAGACAAAGCTCGAGGGGCGCTGAGACCAAGCTCGGGGCCCCTGAGACCAAGCTCGGGGCCCCTGAAACCAAGCTCGGGGCCCTTGAGACCAAAATCGAAAGGCCCGTGAGACCAAGATCGAAAGGCCCGTGAGACCGAGTTTAGGGAGGGGCCCTGAGACCAAGCTCGGGGGCCCTGAGGCCAAGCTCGGGACCCCGTGAGACTGAACCTAAGGGTCTCCCAAGATCAATATTCGGTATTCTGGAGTCCTCGATACCGATTATCGGGGATCTCCTGAGACCAAGCTCGGGAGGGCCCTGAGACCAAGCTCAGGGGCCCTGAGATCAATGGTCGTGTTTTTAGTGCATAAGGTCAGCCCAAGGGGGTCTGCGGACCCCAGGGACCCCCTCCTGGCCACGCCACTGTCAGAACATCTCAAGGGGCCCATTCAAGCTCAGTGGTCAGTGGCTGTAAAGCCTTATAGGGGTCCCAGACCATCTCAGGGACTCTCAGTTCAACACAGAGGTAAATATTAGCTCTGATGACCAGATAAGCTTAAGGGCCTGGATCATCCAGGGCCCCCTTGTCGGCATATATGGGGTTTCAGAACAGTTCAGGGTTTCAATTAAAGCTTATAACCCAATTTCAGGGCAGGGCTCTATTACTGTGCAGGGGCCTCAGATAAGTTTAGGGTCTTCTGTGCATCACAGGGGATCCAGATTAACACAAGGAACAATATTAACTTTACGGTCCCAGCTCAGCTCAGGGGCCCCCAGGTCGGTGGATATAGGGCCTGGCCAACTCACGGGGCCCTGTTCAAGGTCATGGCTCCTAGCTCAGTTTAGGCATCCTAGAACAGTTCATGATGCCCAAACTACCTCAGGGGCGCTCAGTTCAGCTCAAGGGGCCCAGATTAGCTCGTATGGCATCAGAGACCAGTTCAGGGGCCCCCAGAAGCTCAGGGGACCTTAAAATCGACTCATAGGACCTCAACTTAGTTTAGGGGTACAGGTAAGTTTAACTGAGTTCCGGGGCAAGCTATCGGGCCAGTTAGAGTTTCTTGCTTGATATTACAGTTCTTGATATTCTTATCTCCGCTGCGGGGGCCCATCACTGAAAAGTGGGGGCCAGTGGCCCCCTGGCCCCCCGGTTCCTACGCCTATGGACCAGAGGTGCGGATTCAAGTGTGACATATCAGTGAGGTGCCAAACCGCATTGCAGGGGAGTCAACACTTGCATCCCAGGAGGGGGCGACGTCTCAAGGGGACACTGTGGTGCTGTGTGGGTCAAACGGGAGGGGGAGCCTTGCCTCTTGCCGTCCTGCATCCGCCTATGGTCTGAAACCCATTGCAGTAATCTAAGCCGTTGTGCAACTGAGTCCAACACTGTTCAGGAGGGCGATATTCGGGCGAATGACTGCTAATTTCACGGGTGGTTTTGCCTATCTGGTATGTCCCTCAATTTGTCGCTAGCTTTCCTGGATGTGCTTTTTAGGCTTTGTTCGAGGAATGTAGAACAATCGCTGTGCAGGTAAAGAGTACATGATTGATAGGAATTGCCAGGAACCAGGATGTAATATATGTTCGATATGCGCCGTGAGTATTCTTTAAACCAATTTCCTGTACTTGGAGTATCTAGTCTAAAATGCCTGCTGCTATTTGACCAATATGTGAATTTTTCCCTTTTGGAGCCGATGGTGAGCTCCCCTCCAAACGTGTCGCTCTCTCATACCCTGGTTCTTTGTAGGGCTATCACTCGTATTCTTGTATCGCTCTCTAATTTATGTATCTAATGTGATGCCTCCTCACACCTTTTTGTACACCTCCCGTTCGGCTGTCATGATTTCGTTTTTTTGTCCGTTCTTTAGCTGATACCGTCCCTGGTGATGGGTGCCACGAGACTGGGTGACCCCAGCGCCCCCCATTGCGCAATGCTCCAATTTCCACATACCTGATACCACGTAAAGGCCGTTAAATACTCCGATAAATTTTAGCCCCCATGGTGCTGCTCGACAGCTCAAATGCCTTTCTACTGGGGATTTCAGTATTCTCTATGAATAGGCAACGCTGCCAAACTCGTAAATCAAACCGTATTCACTTCTGGCATTCTGTGTCAGAGTGCTTGATTCCGAGGAATACATGACGATCACGACAGCAAGAAATATAATTAAATATTGCCGCGGTGCCTATTCTCTGGTGACGCGAAAGCAAACACTTCCTAAGCTTAGTCACTTGAACCAGAGATAACTTTTACTTGATTATACCTAATGCTTGTCATGGTGTAGTTTGGCTTTTTATCCTTCTCTCATTGCAAGGAAGTATTTAATTCTAGCATACAGTGAATACATACAGACTGTGGATGTGTATTTGGTAAATACTTTATCCGAGCTCCGATTTTTTATGCGCAGAAATCCATAGATTTATGAGGTCCAGGGAATGAAATAATCTAGATTGATAGAACTAATAAGCGAGATATGAAGTTTATCAATGGTTCGTTTAATCAAACTTACTTAAGTTCCGGAATTAATTAACGGAAGAAACCGTGCAGTAAGCTACCGAGAGTGAAAAGGGTAGCGGGTGTTTCCCGCGTAGCGACACCGCGGAGTGTCGCAAAGTGGTTTTTGCTTCCGCTGACCCAGAGCGTTGATTGCCCTGATATTCATCGGTGATCGAGCGGTTCGAGCGGCCCTCCTTCACCATATTCAACGGCCAGGCTGCAAAAACCGGACCGACTGACCCTACCGCTGACGTCTTTGTACAGAGGTGTACAGCGTGTATTAGCAGTAGCAACAGGGATTACAATCGCTAATGTTGCGCGGACTGCATATTCAGTATATGAGCGAAAGAACTACGACTCCGAGGCCGTAGCTTCACAGGTTTTATTGGTTTACTCGTTTTTCCACTAGTCGTTTGTTGCTTAATTGGACTGGCAACAGCTGGACAGCCACATATATCATGCGACTGTTGATATCAATCTGACCTACACCAGGCCGTTGTTTGCTCCCTACCGCATACTCTACGCTGTGGGCAAACCCTTTTTCTTGTGGCGGTGGTTCTAGTTATGTCAACACTACGGTATACCCACCACGCCCCAGTCACCTTTCACCAAGCCCGACATTGAACGAGAACTAACTACCGTGATGCTGAAACCTGAGCTCCCACCGCTCCAAGAATCATTGGCGTGAGCCGGGTGACCAAGGCAGTGGCCAGCGTCTGAGCGCCGTCACGACTCACGCCGTGAACCGTGACGCTGACTCACCAACCGTGATTGCGTTCACGGAGCGCGCTTCCGCCGCCGGGCGAAGAACTCTCCCTCCAAACGGAAGAAGACATCATCGCCAGTGCAGACAGCGAGGGCCGTGCAGCAGCCAGAGAAAACGATGACGTTTTTTTACATCAAGTCCAGTGCAGGCTATAGGGTGAAGTATTCCTGCCCGACGGATTTTCCAGATGCCCCCATCCGGTACCTGCACAGAACGTGCGTCTTCATTCTGCAAAGTCGTGAGAATGCGTCGCCTAGAACAGAGTGGGTGGAAACTATCCAGCATGATTCGTACAATCTCGGAACGCAAACAAATGGAGAGTGCATGAAAATGCAGTTCAGGTATCAGGTCAACTCTGATAATGCTGGCCGCTGTTGCAGACTGCGGGGGAGATTGGCCGGCCGACGAGTTGCAACACCTCACGACGCTGAGCCGGCACAGTCATTTGGCTGCACAGGTCACATTAGAGGGCATTCAGTGTCATTGCCAGTCAGGTAATATATTACCTGGGTCGGATCGTGAATGGCTGGCGGCTAATCCCAGGGTGTTTGTGCCTGCGATACGATTAGGTGCTAGACATATCGATATTAACCCGCCTCTGGCGGTACCCTGTGCCAACTCCTCCGCGTCCTTCATGTAGGCTAAGTTTTTGCATTGACTGACAGATGAGGCAGGACGCTAAGTGCAGTAATCTAGCCGTGTCGAATCAAGTGGCCGATACTTCGGGCCGGCCAGCACAGGTTCTTCCGCAAACAATGTAGCAGAGTTGTCTTGGTGCTTTTGGCTTGTCCGCAAACTTCTTATATCGAGGATAAACATTTTTATCTCATATGCATTGTTTTCTTAAACTGGATGATACATCTATCAATCGACGTGGATACATCGAATCATGCAAGCGTGACAAACCCACAAGGTAGCACGATTTGGTACGGGATCGTAATCGAAGATGCTTGCTAAAGTGCAAGAAGATGAGAAATACGTCAATGGAACAAGTGGGGTTTACATCTAGGTTCTCTCAAGGCTCTGCGATGTATGGCTAACATGTGTGCGACCGTAAGGGACCTTCTTAGAGTGATTCGCCGGCAGGACGTGATTTGTACGGGTAATTAGCACAGAGAAAGCCGCCCGGGAAAACATGGCCACTGATCCTTCATGAGCCATAACCCATTAAAACAGAGTAATTTTCATTGTCAACTCAACAAATGAGAAGCTTACCAGGATATTAGGGGTATAAAACCTATAAAAAAGATTTATGAAAAAAGGATATATAATTTGCCAGTGACTTGGCTGCACCTGCTCAAGCACGTTTTATGCAACTTTGCTGTTCGCTGCGGAAGCAGATATTGCGTATTCATTTTGTCAATTTTATCAACAATGGGCCGATTCTGAGCTCTGCTGGTCGCAAGACGCACCGAACATGTTTGTAATTTGATCTAGATGCCCATGGCCCCTCAGCCTTAATTTTGGTTATCACCATCGTCGGAATCCAGCTTTTCATAAATTCATCGTCGAAAATGGCAGTTGTTTAAAATTACCCCCCACGCCCAATATCGTTCCCGATTTCCTTCCGGGGGGGAGGGAGCCTCTTGTCATTTCCAAAAGACACTCGTAAGTGGTAAACTGTTGCACCTGAGGCTTCGGCCCTCCTCCGCGCCCCTTAAGTGCAGTTCTAGATTTAGTGGCGGATCCAAGACTTCATTTGGAGTGAGTGGCTAGTGGGCTTGGACCTCCCTCGCCATTGCCTCGGAACAGCCTCCGGCTATGCAGACACTATAAGCACTGGCATTTCGGGCTGGATCCATACATCAGATAAAAAAAAACATTATCACTTGGTTCTTTGGTCGTGAGCATCAGATGTCAATAGGACATCGCTCGGTTGGTGACAGCCCGCTGTACCATTTAGGCACTTTTTGTCACTTTGGCCCCTGCAATCGACCTGAGCTTGCATGATCCAAAACCTAAAGTTTAAAAGAAATACAACTGCTCTGAAGTCAGGTGACTGAATATTTACGCGAAGATATGTTAGAGGCGGAGGGTGAGGGTTCTCACACTCCCCCTCCACTGGTTACGGGTTAGCCAGCCTCTTCTCTGGCGATGCAGAACATCTTCATTGCAACATTCTGCTGGGTATGAATGAGAAATTACCACTCGGGGCTAATCGCAATCAGGAGTTAAACACTCATGAAGACACCATCAAGTACCTAACTCATCATCGTTAAGGAGCTAGAGGCCATGAAGTTGGTTTCAACAGAGTCGCCAGAGATGGTTTCACGAGGGCAGTCGGCTTGTGCTGTCTGATCTCTGTTGATCCCATTATACAAAGGACTGTCGTGCAACGGCCGTCCATGTATTCTACCCTGATTTGCCGGTGCCTATATATTGAGAGGAGATGCCGGCGCTATGGCTAAGTGACACCAATCGAGTACGGCTTGAAGTGCATATCAGGTGCTAGTGAGTGCACAGTGCCTGGGGATGTTTGGAGAGATTAAGACGGTATAGACATTAGATGAGACTTGAGAGTGCTTCTGCTGCTTACATCAGTTGACTGATTAATTCGATAGCTTCTGCAAGCTGCTGACATTGGGTTTTCATAGTAATAGCGTAATGAATGGGGAACATTTTTACTCTGTGATATATAAACATCCTATAGCAGCCATTCTAAAATCCGCAGACTTAATGGTTTCTTGAGTTTTGGTGGAGTTAGGGCTTTGCGGCTTTAACGTGTTATGCCTCAGGCTCTGTACAGTGAGCGGCAATTTGCCACATTTAGTGCTGGAGAGCTTAGCTATACTTTTCAATTGCGGATTAGTGACTTCAGTACAATTTTAAAATCGGTCGAGTCATGTCCGATTTGAAGATAGGCAGAGGAAGGGCTGATATATGTTTTTGGTCTTTTCTATCATCAAAAGGAAAATAAAAACATAAAAGATTCATCATTATGCACAATTTTAACAGATATTTCCTACCATTTGATAGCGGAATCGTGGAGGTCAATCCCTGTATAAAATAACACAAATATGTGTGGTTTAAGTTGGATGCAGCGTTAGCCCATGGTCGATGAATTCGATCGTTACGCAGACACAAAGCAAGGTCAGAGGAAAGACATCGGAAACCAGACTTTAGAGAAAATTCAGATTTATTTCACTCTTAAAGTCAGGGAATATTACTTTCCTTTGACCATTTCATGTTCCCGCATGCCACAATAGCACTAGTCAGAAATACAATGCGGTTCGGTCATCCGGTTGCAAATAGCCAAATACTGATGGGGGAGAGAGAAGGTCCAGCTGAGCGCGCTCCTAAAGGGAACATGGCAGGCACCTTGGTGCAATTTCAGACTGCAGAGGTTTTAGAGGCATTTTCATCGAAAATAATGGATTCGGCCTTATTTCAGAAAAATGGCTAAGAAATGATATTCTATATTATTAAATTTTCCTTTGCTAGAGGTCAAGTCTCAATCCGGTCGTTCTCATGCTTTGTGGTAATGGTTTGTGGCAGAGTTAAACTATTTGACTCACACCGCGAATGAATAAAAATACAAATAAAACGTTTTTTAAAGCTAAAATAGGCACTCATTAGCAACCAAAATAAAACTAGTTAAAGTCAGATATTTTTCTTGATATGCTGAAATATATGTCACGTTTCGAACTAGTCATTGAAAAAGTGATATGTTTTGATTCTGTCTGCGCAGCGGGACTTAAGCACTAAGTATATACGTCACGTTCCCAAAGTCACCTCCTACCACGTGACTACCGGGGAGGACGGGGACGATGGGCACAATTTTTTCCTTTTATGATCCGCGAAAAATAAGTTCTAGAACAAGTGAATTTTCCATCAATTCGTTTCCTGGCAGGCTCTATCAAATTGCTATTGCAGGTCAAATCACGTCATGAAGGTGCCACATTATCTTTAATAGAGTGTGCTACAGTTGCTGGGTGAAGTATATTGTGTTGCAGCTTCAAGTTTAGGTCTTACTAGTCGTGGCTGTGTCACGAACGCATGAGACAAGGAATACAAGTACTATACCGATAAGGTGGGACAACTTTTACTAATCATTAGCGTGAATTGGCAGGTCTTTTCTCTAGTTCAACGGCCAATCTTTATTCTGAATTCACAGAGCCGTCGAAGCACTGTTTATAAATGCGTCTGTATTTTTCCTCCCTGCTCCTCTCGGGTTTAAGTGATATTCCTTTTGGTATTTCTGGGTCTTTTGTTACTGTGCATTGGTCAATAGGTCCAGCCGTGCCGAGAGAACCGTGGCAACAAAACCTGAACTGTTGATATAATCAAATCCTCAGCAGTCATTAGGCTAACAGCCACACACTGAACGGATCAGTATATTCTTCTCACCATTCACTTTTCTCATATAGGTTATACTACACCTCGGTGGGCTGGAAGACTATTGAAGAACAATAACGAGAATTACCCTCGTGGACGGGGCAGGGGTGACTATAACGAGACCAATCATGTTGTCTCATTTTATTCTCCTCTTCTCGAACTAAGGAAATGGTTCAATATAGTTTTCATGTTCATCGAAAAAACACCATGATGCAGTTGGGCTGCTCTTCCCTGGGCTCACACTGGTTCTATTATTTATGTAAAATTGATATCTATAGGGTCTGTACATTGTAGTGTTGGGTCCATAAAGTAGGTGTGAGCAGTGACAGCAATACCATACATATGTTTTTATTGATGTCAGTAAAACTGGGCGTGTCCATGTATATCGCGAGACCTGGCACCATGTCTTTTTATGCCACTTCCATCATACACACCCGCTCAATGGCCTGCCAGTGATGTAGAAGTGAGGCAAACGAGCTTTCTCAGGAGTTCCACCGGGCCAGAAGGGACATGAACGATGGTTTCCCGTTGTGGGAATTGAACCCATGTTTATTCATGTTGTCTGGTATCAGAGTCGGGTTATGAAACCACCAACTATCAGCAGCCCGCGTGATGCAATACTACGACGGCGGAGGACCTACCTGGTCCGATTTTCCCTGCTGCATGCTCTTTTCAGTCTAGTTTTGAGGCTGTAAACTCACGATATGCCAGTTACGTGGCTGATGCTTATCTCACTGAAAACTGCGTCATGCAGTGGAAATGTCTCTTTATTCTCTGTTTCCAAAGAAAATTTCACTGGTATTTTTCTTAGCCCAAATATCCGTGCAGCAGATACATTTATCTTTGTATTTTTACATTAACCCACTTGCCCAGTCAAAATCACATGCATTCCAACTTTCAGCTTTTGCGTTCATATATTTTCGTCTCACATAGGTACCACAAACACGTCACACTCTCCCGCGACACTCTCCGCTACGTGCCCAAATAAAGAACCGGAAATCAATGACAATATTCCCCGAAAAAACAGGACCCGTGAAACATGCTTTGGGAAGACCTAAACTAGTTTGGACTAGACCCGACAAAACCTGACCTAACTTCTAATCCGATCCAGCCTAGGCCTATCAACTTGTGAAATGGAGTGACCGGACCAAGCCGACCCGACCTGACCTGACATAATCTTACCTGGCACGACCCGAACTTTTTGCCTGTCAGCCTGTTTGATAAGGCCAAGTGGTGAGGGCGCGTACCCAATCATTGGCTAATACGGAGGATTGCATAATCTGGAATTTGCGCACAAGAAATGTGGCCCGAACATAACCAAGCAGGATTATTTACATGCGAAAATATGTCAGCACGATGAATAGGAGACTCAATCAGCGAAAACGAACGAAACTTTTAATACCGAAAACCACTTAAACTGGTTCAAAACAGTTTACAAAACGTGCGGAATGAAAATCGTGCACAAGCCTTTGCCTGCGACTTACTGCATCAGAAAATGTGCCCAACATTTGGCCAGTCGCGCTACGCATGTATGTACGTGCATACCTGTGTACATGTATGTACGGACATGCCTACCTTTACCTGCAGCCGAATTGGCATACTGAAGCGTTTACCTGGGAAAGAGTTTGATGTCCCAATGTCATAATTCCTGTGCAAAAAGAGGCCTAGATTTCCAAATAAAGGAAAAGATCCCGATCCCGATTTCCCGATTCCTGATCCCAAATTTCAGATGTTGATTTAAGCCATATCACGTGCCAAAATTCCTCACGTCCTTACTGACACCTGCCTGCCCAGAAATCGGGCATGATCCAGCCATAATGACCTGAAATAATTGATCAATTTGTCGTCGCTGAAGTTCCTAGAGGTTATCCAATCTCGATTGCAGCGCTATGTTTGACGAGTGTGTGCTCGATTTGAAAGGCAAAGAGGTGCCAATTGTCTTCCAGTGCCTAACAGTGTTTTGGACATTTGGGCATAAAAAGCGTCGTTAAATAAAAACAGATAGTTGTGCGGATGGTGGCGGAACAGAGACCAAACAGCGTGATGGCGTTTGCAGGTTGGTGAAATGCAAAAATGCCTTTCATTCCAAAGCCGTAATGAATAGCGAAAAACTCGCCGTGCGACGTAGGAAGGTTGGCAATAGCCGCTCCAAAGCCCCACAACTAATGTGTAATACCAGCTGCACTTGAGACATAACAGTGATGGATCTACACAATATGTTGAGGGAAGGGGGTTAATCATGTGTATACTTTTAAAAGAGTATGAAAAACAGGGCAATAGGACAAATAGGTTCTCCATTCTGGCGTCAGAGCCCGGATCCAGGCTGGAATATAATGGAGTATCGTGGGTTCAATCCCCATGGCGGGAAAACGCGTTTCATATCCCGTCTTGATCCTTGGAAGCTTTCCTCAAGCATCCACGCTAATGTTCCCTGTAATTGGGCAAAGTGTGCCAGTTAGGAATGCCCCCAATGAAAACATCACCCCCACCCCCTAGATCCACCGGTGAGTAATGGCGGTATGAAGTCACAGTAAGGATTATCCAGCCTTACCGTGTTCATGTCGCCGTCGTTAGATTGCACACGTCTAAGTGTCCCGTCGCGCTCCCCCTGCCGGCGGTGTTGCTCAGCTGCACCAGGCGCGTACCCTCCCGCTAGTTGCCGACCGGTGTCTCTGCGCCGCTCGCCGTCAGCCCAGAGCCCTGACACGCCTGAGGGTGTGTTGTGTTGCTGACCGGTGGACGGTGGCTGGTGACAGGACGACGCCGGAGCGAGGCACCAGCGACCTGACGCGATCGGAACTGACAGCAGACTGACGCTGCTCGCCGCCGCCGCGCCGTCCAGTCGGGTCGGGCCCGCTCTGGAACCCCTGCGGCCAGGGCGACCCCCGGGACAGGGGGCGGCCGCGCCAGTCAGAGTAATGCCACCTCATAGTGAATCAGGGAAGCCCTGCAACTAATGATCGTTGCGGGCCACGCCCTCCATTGGGCACAATTGGGTGCGCTCTTGGCCTGGTAGCTCGGGAAGTACAACATTATCTTACACCCGGCTCCCTCACACAATTTATTGTCCTATTGACTATATAAGTTTGTTCAGTTCTGTAGGGAAATCAAGAGCATCGAACTCCAATGTTTTGAAGCTGAAGCACCTATAAGCACCAATACCGAACCGGAAAGCACTAGTCGCAAAACGGTCAAGAGCTACGGCCTGTCAAGCTCCATCTTGCTTACGTATGACCGGATCAAAACACGGTGGTGTTTATGGGTAGCAGCTCTCTAGCGGTGCTTCCCCTCTACCCATTACAACTACGATGATAATGACTGCAGCAAAGTGCGGAAATGGTGCAGCCCTCCACTGTGACTTAGTGCCCCTGAGGAGTTGTCATGTTACACAAGTCGGTAACCTTGATCTTTAAGCGCCTCGCATGCCAGAAAAAAAAAACATTTCGGTGCCCTTCATCGGGTTGTGATGACTATCCAAAGGCTGCTGATCAAATGACGATGTCTTTACCCCCGTTACTTCCTTTAGTTTCATGAAGATAGTTAGAGTTTTAGGACACTTAAGTTGCAGAGACTATATGTGCCCTACCTCCTTTAGCTTCATCCGTCTCCGTTCATTTGAACGTCTCGGTCAGAACATAAAACCCTACATTCCTGATCTGTTTAAACGAAAGCTCAGTTGCCTAATTTGCATCTCACTCCCAAAGTGCAACTCTTTGCAGATTCATACTTATCTCTGTATAATCTCTGACTAGATACGCCTCAACATGGGCTACACAACCATCTGGATAAAGATGCAGCAAAAACCTGGCAAGGTCAAAGCCTGCTCATTGCATCATTTCAGGCAGCAATTAGAACAATGGCATTTAGCATGTAAGAATGACGGCTTTTTCTAGTGCTACCCAACGTGGTCTGGTTTCAGGCATCTTTTTGTTGGTGTCAGGTTGTGCGGTCATGTTACGTGCATTATTCCTGGTCGCAATGGGACTTCAGGCGAACAATATTATTTGTGTTCGTGAAAACGCCTCACGAGTCCAGCTTCAAGTTGACTACTTTGAGTGAATTAAGTTTAGGTCAGGGTGATCTTTCCCCAGAAAAAGGAACACTGTTTGCCGGGATGGTGGTCTTTCAAATTACTGATACTACCGAAATTGGAAATAAGACACTACCATATTTAAATGCGATAGAAAAATATCAGGTGTGTTCCAGCCCTACTTAAGGTCTGCTCAACAACTTTAAATCAATTTGATGTCCACCAAAAACACACCTTAAAATAGAAGTTCACACTACTTGCACGCTATGGCACTATTAAAGGTGCCATGACACACCAAATGGACATAAATATTAGGCCATAAATCCCTGCATCAGGCCCTCTGAGTCCACAGCCCTGCATCAGACTGTGCGAGATCAGTCCACAGCCCTGCATCAGACCGTGCGGGATCAGTCCACAGCCCTGCATCAGACCATGCGGGATCAGTCCACAGCCCTGCATCAGACCATGCGGGATCAGTCCACAGCCCTGCATCAGACCATGCGGGATCAGTCCACAGCCCTGAATCAGACTGTGCGAGATCAGTCCACAGCCCTGCATCAGACCATGCGAGATCAGTCCACAGCCCTGCATCAGACTGTGCGAGATCAGTCCACAGCCCTGCATCAGACTGTGCGAGATCAGTCCACAGCCCTGCATCAGACCATGTGAGATCAATCCACAGCCCTGCATCAGACCACGCGGGATCAGTCCACAGCCCTGCATCAGGCTGTGCGAGATCAGTCCACAGCCCTGCATCAGACCATGCGGGATCAGTCCACAACCCTGCATCAGACCATGCGGGATCAGTCCACAGCCCTGCATCAGACCATGTGAGATCAGTTCTCGGGGAGACTGCGATATACCCGGCGCGGTAGCACCAATTCAGGTCGGAGTTCTTCCAGGGCCCGGCACCGTGCGATAACACCGCAGCAGCGGGTGATGGTGATGAACTGACATTCCATGTCCCTACTGTACAAGGCAGTGGCGGATCTAGCCAGTCGGTTTGGGGGTTAAGCCGAAGTCGAAATGCAAAACAATCGTCACACGTTGAAAGCTATTGCCAAAGTATACCTTAACGGTAGGTTTTCAGGGTACCCGAGGCGAAAAAAACGTCATGGATTGAAAGATATCGGTACTAGATGCTTGTTTTTACTATCCAAGGCCCACTGTTTGCACTGCTGTTGACTGATTCTGTTTCAAGTTGAGAGTTGAAGCACCAAAATCTTGCTCATAAACTGAAAGGAACCGGCGCAACTGGAGATCGACCACTTTGGGGAGGGCAAAAATATAGTTTTGCACCCAGCTTCACCGTATGGAGAGAATGCCTTTTTTGCCCCCCCTCCACCCTGGATCCGCCACTGGTACAAGGTATTGCTTCAGACACGCATTTTGGACTTGTGGTCCTCATGTCTAGCAATATGCTTAGCTGGCCTGTGCTTGCACATTCGTTTGACTGAATTGACCATCCTTTTGGACTCCTACACATATTCTACCGCGGGAACTCCCCGGTGGATCCCCGCGTTAGAAAGGACGTAACCTCTTCCACCCCTTCACCGGATTCGCACGGCCGCCGTAATTAATGATTCCCGTCACTGAACGTGGGAGGCACCAGGGTCAGGCCATTGCTCGACATACACTACAGAGTCTCACGGGGTAGCCAGAATAGCTAAATAGCTGCGTGAATGGCCCTGAGGCATGCAGCCATCCACGTTTTAGGAAATTAGGTATACATCGCATGAAATGTAATGCTGGTAATGGTATGGCGTTCACTGTTTTATTGTATTATTGCGTTTAGTGTTTTAGTGTTTTATTGCGGAACATTTCACCGCCTGTGCATATGTTTATTCCAGGAACAAATGTGGCATCACATATCTTATACTCATCGAAGAGCAGACTCCATTGCCTCAGCTAAGTGACAGCGCATCAAGAGTTGAGCGACTTTATGCCACAGCTTCCACATGGTATACAGCTTACATTTCAGCGAAGTATTTGCTAAACCCTCCATCAAGTTAACCCCGTTCCAGTGGCGGATCTAGCCGGTCGGTTTGGGAGGGGCATACCAAAGTCGAAAAGCAAAAAAAAATAGTAGTCGGGGCAAAAACATAGTTTTGCCCCGAGCTTTTCCGTTTGGGAGGGGCAAAAGCCTTTTTATCCCGCCTTGGATCCGTCACTGCCCTGTTCCCTGGATAATTTTTCGTGATTTCTAGAATGAGCAGTGTTACTGCATAGGACATGTCTCGTGGACGTTGGACAGATTCTGTTTTCGTTTTCTTGAATGTTTCTAGTGAGTGTGACAAGTCAACTAATAGAAAATGTGTGGCAGACTTTTGGCAGGAGGGCCAGCCA
Source organism: Lepas anatifera (assembly GCA_034440635.1). Lineage (NCBI taxonomy): Eukaryota > Metazoa > Arthropoda > Thecostraca > Lepadidae > Lepas > Lepas anatifera. The sequence continues at coordinate 271,338 of JAOTON010002264.1, read as the reverse complement.
ATTGCACCAACATGACACTCGCGGCGCCGCATTGTGGACCCTCCCTTTGATAGGCACGGGGTCCGGCTGCCGGCGTCTGTCCTATCGTGGGGTGGCAGCACTAAACCAGAGTGGGCTTCAGCCGGGTGATCCACATTTTAAGACCAGTCTGAGGAATTTTATAAAATCTCCGGCATGGTTGGGCTGATGTGATGTGTGTTTTGGTGCTGCGTGATGTGCGAGTGCATAGGTGTTGATTTTGTCTTTTACATCATCTTGTATTGTTTTATCATGTCGACGTGGACAAGTGAAAAGCCCTCTTGAGTGGACCTTGTTTGAATACATCTGAATCTGAACTATGTACCATGAGACCGATGCCCTATCTGTTACCCGTGTGCGTTTTAGCACACTCGTTCTTTTGAAAGAATAACATCACATTAGTTTGTCAAAGCAACCGGCTAATGTCTGGAGACGAGGCGACCCATCTGTTAAACAGGAAGAACAAGCACCGATATCGGCAACATGCCAGCGTTTTTACATCTTGAGTAATCGCAAATAGAAAGTGACGAGCTCTTGTCTATCGGTTCCAAGCTACCTTTTGCAGAAGTGAGGTCGAGGTCCCGTAACAAACCCAGGTGAAATGAGGTCACAGGGTCACCGTCTGGTTTTCATTAGTCGCCAATAGAAAGCGCATAAACACATTTTTAGCAAATGTTGACGGAAAATTACGGCTAGGTGGTGAAATGGTGATAGGGAGGAATGTTTTGAAGCTCTGAACAAGGGTTTGAATAATATGAGACGTAGTGTCTTTGCTTTTGGAAGATCAATGATTCATGCTGTAGCGATATGGGGGAATTGAGCTTAGTTTACCTGGAATAAGCAGCATTGTCTCCTTTGGAATGTTTCGCATCCATATTTTGCTATAAGAATGACCGGCTTCGAACCGTGGAGAAATGTGATTTACCATCCATGATGGTTTTGGTTGGTCAGCACGTGGCACGCGTGATGAACAGTTGAAAAAAAATATAGCTAGGCGTTACCCTATTTTTGTTCCCCGTGGACAGTGCTAGAATACATAAATCCTAAGGAATCGGAATTGATGATGCCGGTTCAAGAAAAGTATGCCCTTGGCTGGGTGTGGCTTCGCCTACATGCTTTACCCATGTCCTTATATTTATTTAGTGTTTGATACTCCGCTGAGTGACGAGAATACAGGTACCGGTCTGATATCTGACTACTCTATGGATCCCAAAACTCATGCACCATAAAAGCCATTAAAGTATTTCTTGCTAGCTAAAGCATTCTGACTCAAACCCCAATTAGGCTTCAAACCAAGCGACCCAACAAACTAATAGGACTTGCAGCTGATGTCTAATTACTCATGTGTCCATTGCATATGACTACCCCGGGTTAACATACCTATACGAGTTCCCTAAAAACACCGCCGAACTGGGAAATACCCAGGGCATTCCTGCGGGTGGTCAGGTCGTACTAGGCAGACAAATGTCGGCCACACGTCACAGGAACAGGTAATACCTGTACTGCGTGGCCCGTTACCTCACACCTGAATCATTGATGATCGATGTTAAAACGTTTCAGGAACTTCATACACTGCTGAGTTAGATGGTGACGTGGTGGAACTCCCTGACACTGAGTCATCGCTCCGAAATATCCCGCTGCGGGGAGAGAGTGGGCCGACTTTTCCTGGGGTGTGTCCCTCCCACCCAGTGCTTGTCTCCTGCAAGCGAAAGGAGAAAAGGGTGCAGCCAATGCCAGGCGACGGGGGAGTTGTCATGTATATCGGCTGTCACGATGTTCTAGCTAAGTTCCGTGTGAAGGGGATTGCACTCCACTGGTCATGGACTTCTAAGCCGATCAGAAAGAAAGGTGGCATATTTAGTTTTGCAGATGTTCCATAGAGAACAACGTGAGCATGATTTTCCCTCTGTTGCATTACTTCGCATTGATTTCATACTTTTACAGGTTAAAGTTTAATGAGAAAATACAAAATTGTTGCCCATCCAAACCAACTGATCAGCTCGTACAAGTTGTTACAAAGCACTTCGTGTTTAACGAACGGTCCAGGTTAGAAAGTTGGTGGGTGAGCCATTCATGTGTGGAACTGGAGTGAGGAAGCGTATGCCCCGGCCCTCGCTGTCCTGTTTTTGTGTCCTCTCGACGTCTGATCGATGATTCCAACAACTCGAACAGATAGACATCTACACCAGTGTCATTTTTTACACAACATCTTGTTTCGTTAGCGCATACGCGTCGTGTTCAGTTTCAGAAACAGCGCGTGCGGCAGCAAAGGGTAGCGTGTGCAACCGATTCAGGCGTCTACGCTGCCACCCGCAGGGCAGAGGTCAGAAAAAACTCCGGTCTTAACAACGCAGTTGGGGAAATCTCGGGCGGCCAGATGTTTGAAGGTTCTCAAAACTGATGCTGGTACCTATAAGGCGTAAGAGATTTCTTCAACATGGCAAGGTATTACAATACTAAGGGCCGGGTGGCCTAGTTGTAGTGGCTTCATTGCCCGTTTTCATATCGGACAGCCTGGATTAACGTGGGTTCAATCCCCACGGCGGGGAACTGCCTTCCATGCCCGATCTGACCCGGTGGAGAGGATCCGCAAACACCCACACTAATACTCCCTGTAATTGGCCGAGTGTGCCGGTTGGGAGAAGTCCTAATAAAATAAGATATAAATCTCATGCCTGACATACGCTGTTTCTGCGATGAAGATAATCATTTTCTCTCTCATGGTATTCCAAACGTTCTGTCCGAGTAAGCTTCCATATCAAGGATTAAATCTGCCTTCGTTGGGGAAAATACATACATTTTCTGACCTCTGCCATAGGGCTCAAACACGTCTGCCGGCCGAGCTGCTGCCCGAGGCGTGAGGTGAGAGGTCACGCATCGCCGGTGACCTTGTACAGGGGAACCGCTGGGGGGAGGGGGCATGGGTCGCTGACCTCGCTGCGATGACTGAGGCAAGGCGCCGTGCCACGCTCCAATGGAGGAGGACGATCACGATTGCTGACGCTGTTGCCGGAGACACGCACGCCGTCGGATTTGAATATCCTCAAGGACAATCGTGGACGTGCCGGACAATGTTGGTGAAAAATTCAACGACGTACTGTTTTGTAAATTCTTACATGCCGCTAAACAATGCCGAGTAAAGTACTGTGAAGTGCCCAGAAGACAAAGACTAGCATCGTTTCTACAGTGCAGAATCATCCGCGGAATCCGTCGAAGCTAAGCCGATATAAAAATAAAACAGCAGCTGCGACCATTGTGTGCAACACAAAATCTCACCTAAGGTCCATGTGATTATCAGTATTTCAGGCGTTGTGTTTGTGTATAATATTAATACATGTTTCTAGCTCGCTTGGTTGCAGAACAAGATCCATCCCCGCACATTGGAAGTGTTCATTCAGTGACAGCTGAGGGCGCTGCTTCAAGGGCCATACATATTTTTATCAAATTAGAATTCGCTATTGAAATAGTCTTGAAGGTGAAACAAAGGTGAAATAGTCTTGAAGATTTAACCATTTGTTCCCGTTAGTTACTCACGAGACATAACATTGGAAGAGTTCTCTTGACACGGGCAGTAGAGAGGCACAGGGGTGCGAATTTCCCAGAATCAATGGGGGTGCCCAAGTTTAGCAAAAGTAAATGATCACCACATAAAAGGAGATAACAAAATACTATATTTGTGTTAGTCTTCACAAAGACATTTTCAAAGCTGAAAATGATCAACAATTTAATTTAAAGGGCAGGTATTTTGAAAATAACGCGATATTTTATTGGGGTTGCCCGGGCACACCAAAGAAAACGTAAGTCCGTACAGCTGCATAACACTACGTATTAAGGTCCGAGCAGCAACCCATCGCTATTCGAGAGCGTTCAGCTACCGCTTCTACTGGCGTTGCCGTTCTCTAAATATTGCACGACGAAATTTTATACATTTTTTTAATTGCTCAAAAACGTGGTCATTAAATTACTCGCCGATCTTAAAAAATTATTATACGTTGCTAGATGTTTCGTTAATGTCCTCTCCCATACTCGTACGAATGCTTGCTCAATACGGGAGTTGTTAGCCAAAAAATCAGCATCTTCCAAAAGTCTTTCATTTGCTAGGATTTACCATTTCCAGTTCTTGGCATGATTTGTACCGTCACTCGCTCCTCATTTCCATCAAATTATGTATGATTTGGAAGCTGGGTGCTGAACGTATTCATCTTACAAGGGAACACCACTAACTAATGATAATAATAAACAATAACCAAAAAGGAACGCGACGTCAGCCGGGATATTAATGGCAGAATATTGTAGCATACAAACCAATTTTTAGGCTTAACCCTCGCCCCACCGGGGGCATTGATGGCACTCCCCTAAGGTTTTTTCGGGATAGCAGAAAAACGACGAGACGCAGCACCGCGGTTGAGGGCTATATCTCTCACCCCATCATTATCCCACCATTCCTTAAATCTTTTGCCCCGGGTCACCCAAGGTCAGGTCACCAGGCGAGGTCAACCAAGGTCCCCTCATTTCAACTTTTGAGCTCTATAAGATCTACATTTCTTAGTCAATCGATTTGAAACTTCCTACACTTCATGACCCCTCCAGGGTCTACAAGGTTTATATCCGGGATTTTTCGATTTCATGACCTGAGGTAAGGCCACCAGGTGACCTCTCCCATTGAAAAAGCATGAGGAAAAGCCGTCTTATGATCTAAAAGTCACAAAAACTATTGCAAATGCTCAACTTGCTCAGGAAAGCGTTCTTGGACTCCCTTTCACGGATCCCGGGGGCTATATTTTCCCTTTGACTTCTCCAAGGTCATCCAAGGTCACCAGGGGTCAAAAACAGTATTTTGACAATAACTTTTGACCTAATTAAGCTAGAGCGCTGAAACAAACGTCATCGTGTATGTATCGTCACTGGCTGCTTTCATTTGATATACAAAAGGTCACTTTCTGACCTTTCGTGACCTCAGGTCATATTAGGTCATGAGGTGACCTCTGGAGGTCAAACCACTGGCGGGAGGTCATTAAATTTTGCATGGCGGAAAAGTTCTGGCATTTTTCTATCAAATGCACTTTACCAGATCTCAATAGCTTTAATGGCGTAAGAGTTATGCCCAGTTTTCTTAAGCATTGCATCTTTGAGTGCAAATAGCCTATCGTGACCTAACTTGACCTCTGGAAGTAAAAATTGATCTGAGCGCTTAAACATGCAAAATAATTTCTCATTGAATTCACGGGAGCTTTCTAATGCACTTTGCAGATTTGCGCTAACCCCCATATTTCCGGAGTTAGATGGGGGCATCGATGGCCCCCGGTGGGGCGAAGGTGGCGCCGGACCGCTGGTGGGGCGCGGATTAAAATAGATGGTCAATCACGATTAAACGGCCGCACACAGTGGCATCTGGCTACCTGGAGGTCGGGTGGCGGCGACACCGAAAGGATGTGATAGGGAGATGGTCCATGCCAAATGAATACAATGATGTTAGTGTCTTACAAAGCATACATCCTACGTAGTTAACGGCTTTGTGCACCCTGGGATTTGCCTTGGGCTCTCCTTGTTTACGCGGCCAGTCAAAACTACCTATCTTTCTGCCTCAAATAATCATTTTAGCATCTTGTGTTGCTTGCGTTGCATACGTATGATATGCCCGCTAAGCGTGGATCTCACACGTACCGTGTGTGTTGTATTTCCAATGAATGTGAAAAAAACCTTTTACAAACTTCGTCATGTAGGTACCCTGAGGTCGAAAATACTTAAGACAGGAAATCAGCGCCTGCAATTGTGCTACCAAGCAATTGCACATGCCGTACTCATTTAATGAACTCATATTTTTCCATTGCTATCAACATCACATCCAGTCGGTACAGGCACCTAACCTATACCTATATATCCAGTGGATATGAATCACCCACGTGCCCACGTCTCCTGCACCCATACCCCTCAGTCCGACAGCAGGCATAACCGCCGCCATTCTCAAATCACACATGAAGGCTTTACAATCCGCCACGTGGCCTCTCCCCACCGACGCTTGAACTCGGCGTCAGCGCTGCTCAGCGTGACCTCTCTAACATTTGTGCCTGCAGGCAAGCGGCAGCCAGCGGATGGCGGCCGCTGATTGGTGGAGGCGCGTTCACTTGTGTTGCGGGAAACTCTTCGAAAACTTGTCAACAACAATTGTAAAGCCTTAAGCCATGAACCAGGGGATGTATCAACATAATCTTTGTCAACGATTTCTAGCCATATTTTGCTCTCTATTTGCTTGATTATCTGCTCTACCATCCCAGGCTACCCTTTGGTGCAGGCAAGGCGGCGCGGTGGCAGGTAGCACAGGCAAGCCGGCGGCCGAGTTATCTGAAGTCAGAAGTACAGAGATGGGTTTCTGTTAAGTTGAGATGAGTGGTGCCCGGCCCGAAGTTAACAAAGGGGAGAAAGAGAGAGGCGCATTTATTCCCAGCATTGCGTCCATTGGGTGCCGGCTATGACATATCACGAGCATGCAACTGAGATATGCACAACTGAAGATTTCATAAAAACCCAGAAAAAATGCAACGGTATTTTCAACTCTTGAACAGAAGGTGCATACACTCATTTTCTTTTGCTTCACTTTACCTCTGCTTGCGCCCAAGCCGGCCTACGTTGGGAAGTACATACATACATTATTTTCGCGATGGTCGGGTTGTGGAGCTACGGAATGAAGGACTCAAACTCGACAAGCTTCTTACCGGAAGGTAGTTAGCAGTCTTGCCCGAGGTAGAAGAAAAGGATTTTCACAGGATTTTTAGGTTGTTTGGGTTATCGGGAGGGGAGGGGTGGGGTCCACTACATGAATGTACCTGCCTCCTCGATCCGTTTACCTATATAATTTTAGTAAAGCTTTGGTAGCACCCCACTTCTACTTTTTTCTTTAGGTGAAGTTCTCGCCTCTGGTCACCTAACATCCGCCTTTGTTTCATATTGTTTCAAGCCTGCCCCTTCCCTTTACACCTTCGTGATTCTATAGGTTCTATAGGCGAAGTTATTGTCTCTGGTCACCTAGCATCCGACTTTGTTTCATATTGTTCCAAGCCTGCCCCTTCCCTTTACACCTAGTGATTCTATAGGTTCTATAGGCGAAGTTATTGTCTCTGGTCACCTAACATCCGCCTTTGTTTCATATTGTTTCAAGTCTGCCTCTTCCCTTTGCGCCAACGTGGTTCTATAGGTTCTATAGGCGAAGTTATTGTCTCTGGTCACCTAACATCCGCCTTTGTTTCATATTGTTCCCAGTCTGCCCCTTCCCTTTGCGCTGACGTTTTCTGGAAAGTCATCGGCACCTAGAGCGTCTGTGGGCACCGCGTCACTTGGAACAAATATGTATTCCGGGAAAAGCCTTTGCGGACGCGAGCCGAACAGACCACAACTAGAAGTAAGGAGAAATAAGTCAGTATAGAGCAATATTTCACATTCCTGACAATTACGCTTGGCTTAGGTCGGTGCCGTCTAAGGCACATCTCCAGACAATTCCCATCGGAAATAATAATTTCAGGAATATTAGGGCAAAATCATTTAGGAAGTTTTGACAAGCCATGACCGGAATGGTCCCCGTAGGACCACCAATAGACCGGTGCCATTCCGTGCTGAAATAATTTAACCCGTCAAACCTTTGAAACATTCCTTCAATACCGCTGAACTCAGTAATTTCTTATGGAAAGTGGGTAACACGTTCCCCCGTCTCCCCACTGAGACACCCATGCAGCTTTTCTATTTTAACCCTCCATTTTTCCGATTTTGCCTTCCCGGTTCCCAAAACTGCGGGCGTTACGTAACGAACGGGGCTACCCCGACCCCTTCTAGAGTCTCATAACGCTATGGAGCTATCCCCTCCTCCTCAAAGCGTTCCGTAATTAATGTACGGTCCATTTACATTAGCTCGCCCCTACAATTGGTCCCCAGCCCTTTAGATCGCGCAGAGGATTCGGTTTAATAGCATACAAGTTCTAACTTAATGACGTCAGCACTAGTGTCTATCCCTCAAATTCGCCTATTTTTGTTGAATGCAGCCCACTACCTCGTGAGAGGCCTAAGGGGTCTTCCGGGCATCTGGCCATGTTATGAGACAAGGGACTAATTCTGCACAATCTGGTTTAAAATAAGCAGATCAAACATGTGAAACGAACTGGTTAAGCTCTGTTTGTATTAAAACAGCAGAACTCGGTACAGCTAAAAGAACAGATCATGCTGAAAGCTCGTTTGAGCGGTTTCACAATCCCGTACGCGGAGGGCTCCATGGACTTGACAAGTCCATTCGGAGCTAACGGATTTACAGAGCGTTCGGAGATACGTAAAGCAAGTTCTAAATTTGCCCCCAAACGTAAGGAAACGCATCACACAGCAACTGAATTCCATTTCGGGGTCACGGCCCGCTGAATTTACAGGTTTTCAGCGAATACATGGCTGGCTGTCGTGGCTCGTTTTACAGTGTTGTTTTATATTTTTAGTAATTGATTAAAAACGCTTATACTATTATCAATGTTGGTTTGCCTGCTTTTGAATTTGAAACTAACCCTCCTCAATGGTGCCGGCGAATGAACAAGAAATGGCTGTATGCTTACATTCGGAGGTATGCTCTTATATGTATGCTTGTACATTCTTAGGCATAATATGCTTAATGAGATGGCTTGGCGCTTTAGAGACAGCACGTAACACACTCTGTGTTTCGCCTCTACATATGTTAAATTACAGATAGGTTTGGGTTCACCGATCATAGCCAGCCAAAGTGATGACCAGTCAAAAGGCATCAACTGATGGATGACCTGCGATGACGGCGCCAGCTCCGCTAGGCTTACGACGGATCTCCGCAGAGGTAGCGGACCTGGAAGTCCTGGCATCTAGTTCCAGGCGCCTGCTGGGCGTTCAGACAGGACAAGCCAGCGTTGTTGTCGCAGGTGACGCCTTTGTTCGGGGAGAGAGCAGCGGGAAGGCCGGAGAGGGTGTTACACTCGATGTCCAGGGGCGAGCAGCCCCGTCGACAGGGGGTGACGCGCCTGGTATCGTACTGACCCAGAATCTCGAAGTCTCCGGTTCCAGAAGGGTTATCCAGGTCGAACCATCTGGACCAGCGCACTCGGTCGCAAGGTACCCAGCAGAGGAGGCGGATCTCGTAGTCATGGCAACGCCCGTCCGCCTGCTGGCTGTCGATGCAGATGAATCCTTTTTCGCTGTCGCAGTTGATGCGTCGTCTGGCGATGGTTGCATCGTTGGCGAAGTACCATGGCCTTTTGGTCACGGCATCCCTACACTCGATCTTGGGGGTGTGTTGCACTGGATGCCCAGCCGTGCCAAGTGGCGGGTCACGCGACCCGGGAAGCCGCCTTCGATGGCCAAGTTGTAGCCCAGGGTCTCAAAATCACCGCCGTCGGTAGGGTTACGGTCTGCGTTAATCCACCTGGTCCAACGCAGACAGCATCTGGGGCTATCCTGTGTGGTTGTCGGAGGTATGATGGTGTCTGATGTGGTCTGAAATGTTTCAAACGTCTGAAATGTTGACAGGCCAGGCTTTATAGTGACAGGTCTCACGTCAGATGCTCGAGCGCCACCCTTCAGAAGGAGAAGCAGCAGTCCCAACAGCATCTGTCGACCTTCCATCTTTAGTGTCTGTCTGCAGTGCGTTCAGCTTGTCTGATCACCCCATTTAAATAGGTGCAGTGCGACCGATACATGTGACATATGGGACAGAAAAGTGCATGTTGTTGCTAGAGAACCTGACTTAGATTAACTGACTCAACCTAGCGAAAGAAGATGATTTGGCGGAAATTTTGGTTGTTTGCTGTCAGATTTTGGTATCGGTGTCGGGCGGGTGTCGGGAAGGAGGGGAGGGGGTGATGCAAACACCGTACAAAGTCCAGTCCCGCATATGAAGCCTATGTTTTAATCGATCTTTTAAATATGTACCTCCCATCATTGCTGTTTTTGAGCATACTTGGCCGTGATTCCAAGATCAGCTTTGGTGACGATGCCAGATGGAACGGAAACAGAATGCGTCCTTACGTAATCAAACCACATACTGCTACTGCGGTATGTCTGAAAGTCATCTTGACACGTGGCAGCTCGAAATGAAACGCACAATGACGAATCCACCTTTTTTCGTGTACTGCTATCCGCTGCCACACGCTCTTAGTAATATTTCTCAGTTCTGACTCATCTCTTTGAGGCTGTCGTTTTGTCAAATGGCTTAATTAAGTTGAAAAGTTAAGTAGTAAGTGGAAAAGTTAAGTGTAGAAATGGGCTAGTTCCGTTTATTTTTATTCATTTATTTTTCTGTATCATTGCCAACGGGATGACCCCAATAAAAGGCAAAGTACAAGAGATAAAAGATTAAACATGTACACCATAAAAGTAAAGATGCCACAAAACGTCAATAAAATGCCCTAAGAGGCACAAGGTTACCACATGAAAATAGGAAAACCTATTGTGGCAGCACACACAAAAATTAAAACCATAAAAGCGATACAAACCCTAAGAGCGATAAAGATCCATAAAACCATCCACAACATAAGATGCAAATCACTGGCTCATACACAACTACAACGAGGCGACATAGGTTTTCACTTTTCCACGAAACGATTGCAAGGTATCTGAAAATACACCTGCGGCCGGGCGCATGCGTAAAAACATGCTCAGCGGCCTCAGAAGCCTCGTAAATAGACCTTCCTTTACAGTGCCAGCCCCTGCATAAGGTACACTTAGCAGGGTCCGTAGTTGCTGACGGGTGACAAGAGTCGGAACATGCAAGTGGAAGGACCCGAGAAGAGATGAAGATGAGATTCGTCCTTGATGGGGATGGGGATGGGGATCGCTGGTGACTGTGCGCATTGAGTCACACTAAAAACTTATGTTCCACGCGGCTCAGTCGATCAGTATAGGATGCAGCCGATCCATTCCACACAACGCTACAGTACTCTAAGTTCGACCGCACATAGGAAAAGTATGAAGTTAAGACAGACGAAACGCTGAGATATCCTCTCGAGTTGGCTTTCTGAAATGATCTAATAAGAATACCAAGCGCACGATTTTATTTCTTCACGGTTTGATCAATGTGTGGCCTAAAGGTTAATTTGGTGTCCAGGATTATGCAAAGGGATCTGTCCAAGACGTCCAGGATGTCCAGGATATGCAACAGGATGGGGATGTCCAGGATCTGCCCACCCCTCCGTTGCAGATACCTTTAGATGACTTCAATAAATGTAAAGCTAAAATCGAAATTAACTATGAAGTTAGAACAATTTTTAATCATTGCAATTACAGCAGCAACGAGTACTTACTGCTGCCATTATGACCGATCACGAGTGGCGTGAGCGGATTCTTCTACTTACAGATAATTTTATTTATCTATCTCTTGCGAGGACGTGGGTCAGCATTTGAAGGGGGAGGCTGTCAATAATTGCATACCATGTCTTCCGTTTTACACCACTTGGTACACCACTTGGGTGGTGCTGAAATTTCGAATTTCAGTAGGACGGCTTGTGAGTCTGTCCCCCTTGTTGCCACCATTACCCTATTTCTGTCAGGGAGGCGGATTATGCCCACCCCTCATATTTTTCTAAGATATTTCCTAAACGGTTCCTGATGGGCCTTTGAAACCCTCTGACTATTCTTAAAACTAAATTAGGCGGATTCTCTTAAAGTTTCAAAGGAATATCTTTACCAGAGGCGGAGCTATGGCTTGGTGTTTAGAGAGGTTTTATTCTCAAACTGAGTATTATTATGTATATGCATACATACATTGTACATATATACGGTGGGTTCTTCTTACAACAAAGCTATTGACAACAATATGTTATAAACAGATCCCATTCATTTTATTTCCCGTTGAGGCCTTTTTAAAGTTATAATGATAAAACTACGTAAAATATTACTGTGCAAATTTTTTGGGAACCTGACAATGAAAGAGAAATCACCAGCTGCAGATTTGAGAAAACAAAGGAAATTAATTATTAATATGAAAATAACATGTGAAACCTTAAAGGGAAGAAGTTAATCCAGTAAGTTTTCCAGACTTCCGCCTTTCCCTCGAGAAAAAACTCTAAAGTGCCAACGGTTCCCTGCTCGGTTTTGTGTCGATTCTAGCATTTTTACGGGCAGAACCTCAAAAATCTTATTAACACGCGCCCCACTGGGGTGCCTTGCATGACGCGCCCCGCTGGGGGCGTTTTTCGCCCCTCCCCACTCCGTATCTCGTTCCCCACGAAAGCTAAAGGGAAATTAAGGGCGGTGTTCGAAAGCTCTTGACAAAACGAAGATAATTTATAATAATAATTTTTATGGCAGGTCAAAATTGAGGTCAGCATAGGTCAAAGAATGCTCCATAGGCTTACAACAGAGCTGTGTACGTTTCCCTCTCTAGATCTGCCCTCAGGGGAGCTAGAGCAAATCTTTATGCATCATTGGATTCCTCTCATCGCGGTGAATCGAATGATGTATAATATGACCTTGCTAGGTCAAATAGTCAAAATGACCTGACCTCGACCTAGGCCAGGGTCAAAGAGTGAACTGGTATGGTCATGTTGCATATCAATCGGCTCCCCGTGACAATATAAACACAGTGCAAGCAAAATAGGAGCTTTATCTTAATTTAGTGAGAAGTTATTGGCAAAACAATCTCTCCCTGCTCCCGTGACCTGATATGACCTTTGAGAGGTCAGATGCTCCAAAATCAACTTAATGGTGAAGATTGTAGTAGTAATACATAGTTTGAGGATGTTCAGTCTTATCTATCCAGTATTTCCTGAAAACGAGTCCATTCTATTTTTCACCATAGACTTATAATGGGATGACCAAAAAATTGACCCCACCTTAGGTCACCAATATAAAAATTCCGAGATGGCAGGTTTGTAGACCCTAATGGCCTAATCATATTGTGGAAGTTTCAAACTGATCGGTCTGCTAATGTTCCCTGGGCGCTGCTTCAAACTCGTAATTTTAGGTTTTGAGGTCGGGTCACTTGACCCTGAATAGCTCCTTGACCTGACATGACCTTAACTCAAAAATTTGGTCAGATGTGTAAAATTGATCAGGGATAAGGTACCGTAAGTTTCGCCGTCCTGTGTCTCTTCGTTTTTTTAGTTGTCTGGGAAAAACCAGGAGGGGGCGAATTTCGCCCCCCAGCGGGGCGCGTGTTAACGGTCCTTTTGCCTTAAACATCTTACAACACATTGACGAGGATGCAACACTGAAGCAAAAGTGCCATCGGGACTAGCATAGAAAAATATTAAGGTTTAGGGGGCTAAGCAAATGATTTGTCCGAGATGACCCACAAGGCTCTGCTCCCTCAGAAACTTTACCTTCCTACGCCTATAATAGCTATAATTAACTCTCACCCGGATTGACATTGAGATGAAAACCAAACTTCTATATTCTTGTAGCCAACATATTGCAAGTTGAAAACGACATCAAGATCAGTCTTGGGGCTGGGGATATTGGAAATGCCGTTCAGTTTTACATAATCCCAGATATCCCACACGTGTACTACCGTTTCACCTCGGTACAATCGTACATTTGGGTGCAGCAAATCGCACATTTTGCACGGCTGGCGTTAAAGGTGTCATCGTGTGAGTCACTCCAAGCGCTCGTTTTTCCGACCTGAGACCCGACAACGCTCATTTCCGACGCAGTACTATCTGATCAGGTGCAATATATCAATAACGGTTGGTGAAGTGGAATTTTTCAAGCAGTCTATGGCGGTGCACTTCTCGGCTGCGGGTGTTATTTTCTACTGGGTTTGACGACTTCACTTTTATTCATCCACTTGAAACGTAGATTACAGAGCCTGTCACTGCCACCTTTGCTTGTCCTTGCAAATAACATTACAAAGCAAATTTGCTTATGTTTTAACCTTATTGGCTCGGTTCAAATGATACATTTTGCCAAGAACATGTAAGGCACAGTATTTTGCTCCACAAACATTGAGAGGGTTTTGTTTGCTTTCCGCTAGAATGATCTTGTTAAAATATCCTCCATAGCTATTATCCTATTGTTATGTTTTCTATACTTATGTTTCCTGTACCTATGTCCTATTGTTATGTTTCCTCGGATATCACAAGCACTGCGATTCTACACCACAGAAAATCGTTATCGAGTGGACTTAGACATTCCGAAATTTCATCCTCCACACTTCCTGCCGCCCATAAATCGTGCTAGAAATAATGCATATGTCCTGCATGTCACGAGCGGCAAGTTAGACTGACCCCTGATCCAGAAATATGTCCAGCTGGTTCATTAGTCCATACATTAACCACAGCTTGATACCGGTTTCATTGTGGAAACAGGAGTGTTCTGAATGTCTGAGGTCATTTCAGGTCAATGGTTGTCATTTTTGGGACAATTTTTAACCTGCCACACCACAAAAACTGACCCCTAAATTAACATCTTGGGGGCGCTTGACCCATGGCCCATGGTCTTATCTCTATGCGTTGCAATATCCAGTGGGACAGGAAAAAACCGGATAAAAGGTTTGAACCCATCTCCGCTGACCTGTAATGAATGTACTGCACGTTTACACGAAAAATAAATAGTGTCCACTACCAGTCTTCGCCAAGGGTAGGCCCAGGAGGAAATATCCGAACCGTACCTAATTTACATACATTAACCACCGGGGGATGGCCCCAGGTTTTCGGGATAGAGAAAAGAACCACACCGCGGTTCAGGGCCCCTCTTGCATCATTTCCCATCATCCCTGAAATTTTTACCCCGGGTCACCAAGGTCAGGTCACCAGACGAGGTCAACCAAGGTCACCTCACTTCACTTTAGAGCTTGTAAGAGCACATTTCAAAGTCGATCGATTGAAACTTCCACACTCATAACCTCCAGGGTCTACAAGGTGTATATCCGGGATTTTTGATTTCGTGCCCTAAGGTCAGGTCACAGGCGAACCTCCCCATTGGAAAGCAAGGAAAAGTTGTTTCATGATAAAAACCACAAATGATCAAATACAGACTGCTCGAACAACGTTTTTGGACACCCTTTCACGGATCCCAGGGGTCATATTTGCCCTTGACTTTCCAAGGTCATCCAAGGCACAGAGGTCAAAACAGTATTTGGCAATAACTTTATCTAATTAAGCTAGAGCGTAAAACAACACCATCGTGTTTGTCTTGTCCGGCTATTGATATACGCAAGGTCACTTACCTTGTGACCTCAGGTCATATTAGGTCACGAGGTGACCTCAGGTCAAACACGGCGGGAGGTCTTACGTTCCAATACGAAAATACGGCAATCTATCAAATGTACTTTACCAGGCCTCAATAGCTCAATGACATAAGAGTTAGCCCAGTTTGCTCAATCATTGCATATTTGAGTGAAAATAGCCGATCTGACCTAATTGACCTCTGAGGTCAAACCATTGACCGAGCACAAAACGCGAAGTAATTTCACAATTCACGCAAGCTTTCATTGCACTTCAATTGCGCAACGCCCATATTTCGAGTTAGAGGGGCACGATGGCCCGTGGGGCGAAGGTGGCGCCGGACTCCGGTGGGGCGCGGTTAATTAGGACTGTTGTATTCAGTAGCACGGACTCGATTCTGCGGCAATGTACGGATGTGTGTAAAATGTACATACATGCGTGTGGGTACGATTCTATGCATAAATGGCCGTCCATAATCCCGTAACACAGGGGAGTTGTGAACGCCGAAGCATTGTGAACTTTTACACATGAGCCTCAGAAACCACCTGAGGCGGGGGACAGAAAATCATCCCGAAAATGCTGTTACGTAATTTATGGACGACCGATAAGCCTCCGAATCTGACGCGGCGGGTGGAGAGAGTGCAGATAGAACACTGCTCCAAAAAAGTGGTAACAGATCAGACAATTACTAGTTTATGAGGATGGCGTGCAATCAGGGGAGGAAAAAATGTCAAAACTGTTGCCAACTAGAATTCATATGAGCAAAACTGTCGCACCAAGGATAAGTTGCATGCTGGTGCAACACAACATACAAAGCTTGGAAAGTCCGTTGAACATCTGCCTAAAACTCCAGTTAAGCCAAGTTCCTTAGCATGTTATAGTCACTAAGACTGATATTTTGTTGTATTTTTACATATATGGTTCACCGACATTTGGAATATGGTTTAATCACATTTTTAAGAAGCAACATTGCAAATTTCAAACAAATATTTCAAGGAAAATTTAACCACTGGTTTTATTACTAAGTAAAGCTTCTCAAACTTGTACAGAGAACAGCTAAACCAGGACAGACAGGGGCAGCCCATTTTATTTCCTGATGGCCTGTTGAGTTTCTTTTTTTCAAAGGGAAGATCACACCTTGGAATAATTCAAAATTGCAGTGTTTCTAGGGATAATCCATGGTGGAAATAATGAATTTAGCCCATTTCTGAAGAAAAAAATGATCACTAATATTTCAATAAAAATAATTGATAGGATTCAATTATGCATCAACTGCCAGTAGGGGAGAGTGGGGAGAGTTGTATCATGGACAAGTTGTATCAGAGCGATTTTTTCCAAAACTATCCAAGAGATAGCGCTCCCGACACGACCAGATGATGCGGCAAGCGGTCCGCCATCTTTCTTTATACTGCCGGCTTGGCGCGTTTCGCGGTGAGTGCAGAAAATGTGTTTTCGGGGTGTCATTCTGTAAAATTTCGTCGTAAGGAAATGTGTGTTTTTGTCATTCAGATGATCACGAATTGGAAGGATCGTTGTAGCAGTGGTAAGGGTAGATTCTAAGGCTTCGTGCGTGAGAAGGATTTTCTCGGCTGGTCACTGGTTGTTGAGCACGAGGACGTGTTTTCCAATGTGAGAGGGTGGTACATGTTGTATCAAGGCCAGGTGGGGTATGTTGTAACAGTGATACAACTCACCCCAATGTTCATGCAGCTCATTAGGGGTGTCGCCACAGATTCTTTTTTTCCAAAAAACACTACATTGTCACATCTAGCCACAACGAAAAATTAGGTAAAATATTTTTATGCAAACAGTGCGGGTCAGGATAAGTGCAAGACGGACCACGCTGATGGAATGAAAGCAAAAGCAAAAATTAAAGTCTAACAAGTCCAGTGGCGAATCTAGGATTTCGTTAGGGGGCAGGCTCTGAGGAGGGGGGGCGCCAAACCTGGGGGCGCGGAATCTGAGGGGCGCCAATTTACCACCCAATAGGCGGCCAGTGTCGAAGAAAAAACGGGTTTAAAAAACGTATTTGTAAATTTTTATTTTCATGAAAGCTACCTTTCAGTGAAACATGTTCACGTTTACCATCAAACACGTTTCGGGCCGGCAAGGTTTCGCCCAGAACGTAATGACTGGTACATTGGTAGAAGAAGCTGGACGCCCCCACTGATGCTAACTGAAGCATCATGAGCAAAGAATACAGCTAACTTCGATCTGGAAGAAAACTGAGGTGTCGTAACGACCACATCCACATATCATAGTTGTCTTGGCTAATGCTGGGTCCCTACAGAAACCCCGATTGACGCTACAATAAGCGCAATTAACAATGAATACAGTGAACTTTGTTGAACTTAAGTCATGGCGAAAGCTAAGGTGCCGTATCGACCACCTCCACATATCACAGTTGTTTTGACTAAAGCTGAGTCCCTACTGAAATCTCCGATTGACGCTAAACTAAGCATCAGAGGCCGAAGAGCCTCTGCGGGCCTGGGCCTCTGAGTTTTTGGTGGCTGCTCTGAGCTGATATTGAGTCCCCTCAGTTGATCTGGGACCGCTTTAGATAACCAGGCCCTCACATTGAACTTGAATGTGTCGGCCACTGGAGCCTTCTGAGCTTTTCGGGGTCCCTTAATTGGTGTAGGCCCCCTCAACAGATCCTGGGCCCTCTTGAGTTAATTGTTAGCTATCTGAGAGCGAGTTTTCAGGTTGCCCCCTGGGCTGTTCTGAGACCGTGAAAGAGTATTGCACAGGAGCTTACTGGCTTGACCTTAGATCCTTCGCTGCTTTGGGCCCCCTAAGCTAAAATAACCCTGTAGGTGAAATTATTGTGGCAGCCATGAGCTGGTCTAGGGCCCGTGATAGGATTTACTTAAGGGGCCTCTGGTTTGATCATAGGGCCCCTAGCTGGATTAGTCTCCCCTGAGCTGGCAAGGGTCCCCCTGAGTTGGTATCGTGTTCGTTTAACTGATATAGACCCCTTCAGCTTGTATGGGGCCCGTTGTGCGTATCTGGGCCCTATGAGTTCGTCGAGACACCCAGCTAGTCTGGCAATCTTAGTTTGTATGGGCCTCCTGAGCTCCTTTGGGCCCCCTCAGCGTGTCTAGGCCCCATGAGTTGAAGGTTGGCCCCCTGGGCTAGTTTTGGCCCCCTGAGCTTATTTAGGACCCGTTTAAATGGGTAGGCACCCCACGCTGCCTATACAGCTCATTAGGGATGTCGCCACAGATTCATCTTTTTCCAAAAAACACTATATCATCACAGGTAGCCAAAACGAAAAAAATAGGTAAAAATATATTTTCTGCAAAAAGTGCGGGCCAGGATAAGTACAAGACAGGCCGCGCTGATGGAATGAAAGCAAAAACAAAAATTAAAGTCTAACAAGTCCCGAGAAGTTATGGCCACATACCCACCTTCGCTTCAAAAATTCGAGGAACACCCCTGCTCGCCCCCCCCGCCTCCCACTTCCGACGTCCATGCAATTCATCCATATCCCTGATACAACCCTTCCCGTAACTATTGTGAGAGGATTACTTAGTAAGTCCATAACTAATACGTTTAGGCTTTTCAGATTGAACAGTTGCAGATTGAACAGACTTTAGCCCTGGCTTAAGTCTGCTGGTACCTAGTCAAGAATTTGCCCGTTTCGACGCATCGTGTTGGCTTCCTTTTTCCAAACTGGTCACTTTTACACTTGGACGGTTGATGTTTCGTTTGCGCTTTTTGTCGCCATGAATTTCGTACTGTATTGGCCATAGTTAGCTTTAATAAAATGCAAGTTAAGTTTATAATTAAATTCTAAATTCGTTGTAGGTTGTTCCCACGGCCATGATCGGTAGCAGGCACAGTCTCCAAAACGTGACACACTGTTACAACTTAACCCACCATGTGATACAACTCACCCAACCGGTGGGGTGAGTTGTATCAAGTGAAAAGGTCCATTCGCCGGGCAGTAGGAGACAAACCAGTAAAGATTAAGAAAAAATATATCGGCAAAAGGAAGCCAAAGGATGCAGCTACGAGATGGTATTGAAATCACGGGGCCATCCCAAGTAGTTACGAAATTAATGAACCTGGAGTAAAAACTGATACAACCCACCCCACCCTCCCCTACCATATGGAGTTGCTAGGACTAATATTTTTCATATTTTGTTTGAGTTAATTTTCCTCTGTTCGTAATGAAAAGTATCCAAATTATTGTGATATAAGATTGGCCCATGAGCTGGCAATGCTATTTACCTATTTGATTTGAGCCAATAATGAATATGAATGCAAACAAATGTTTTTAGGCTAAAAGAGGTTACCATTAGGAGCCAAAGCAACATATATAATTTCTTCTCTTTTCTTGAAATATCGAAACATATTTTGATCTTAAACACAGTCAATAAGCAGGTTACACAGTCAATAATCAAGTTATACATACCCACGTACAATCAACAGTACGTTTAGTGTATGGGTTTTAAGATGACAAAAAATGTTCCCTCAGCATGTGCAGCAGGGTTGAGCATAACATAACTTGCCTAACGTTGTGTCATAAAGTGTGAACATAACCAGGGAGGACAGGGTTGATAGATGTAGATTTCTTCATTTTTTTCTGCAAAGAGTAAAACCAAGGGCATAGCCAGGATTTCGCTCAGGGGGCGCCCCGAAAAGGGCCTCTGTGACAGTGACAAAAGGGCACTGATGGGTAAAAAGTGCCCTGCTTGTTTCAGAATTGAATCATCAGGGCGGGGGGGCTGTCCCTGCCACCCCCCCTTGGCTAGGCCCTGAGTAAAACCTTGAACAAATGAAATGGTGATCAAGTGGTTTCTTGGCTTGTCACATCACATGGCTTTCTCAGTTCAGATCATATTAAGAAGGTGCCATGTTCCCTTTAAACTGGTCTTGAGAGTTCCCACATTTGAAAACTAACATGGGTCACATAGCCCATTATTGGATAAAGTGGTTATTGGGAATGCTTGTCACAATTTCCTGCATGACAACTCTCCAAGACCAGGAGTGTCAAATGCTGCACAAACAGGTTGCTTAGGGGGAAGCCAAGCCCATCCACATGAGAATAGGTCAGGTATACTTGAGTGTACTTTCTATAGAAAGTACTGACTGATGGAGTCAATGGACAGAATTTATCTGGTGCAGCCAATAAATTTTGCACTATAAAATAGATATTTTGCAAATGGACAAAAACAATCAACATAGTTTTATTGATGAACAGTTCCCCAATTGATCAATTATGAAACACTAGTTGGCTAGGGAACAGGCCAGAAGAGCATTTGGACCCTTTTATTTCTTTGTGGGTCATGGCCGAATCGGCACGGCAGGTTCTGTACAGCATCGCAGGTTTTGACAAAAGCTCATTGGGTCAGCCTTGGGGAAGATCAACCAGTTTAGGGCAGCTTTTACCCTTTTATGGGGCAGTTAAGGAAACTGTGAACTGCTCTCCCATTCATTTACCTAGATTCCTTCCTTTAGCAGTGTGCGGTCGCACATTGCTGCTGTACGAAAGCAGTACGAAGATACCTACATGTAGGAAGCCAAACATGCCGCATTCCATTTTGAGCACTTTTAGCAAGTTCTGTCCAACACTGGGACCCAAAGCGGTACTTTCCAGTCTTCTGTTATGAGCATCATTACGCTAAAACAATTTTCACACGCCGACCTACTCGATGAATCAAGTTATAGGCATTTACAAACAATATACAAACTGCATAAGGGAAGGGCGGAAGTTTGGCGATGTTTGAGGCTTTCTTGCGAAGAAAATACGAGAGCTTTTGCCGCCAGACATTTTTTCAGGAAATACTAGTTAGTTAGTTAAGCGCTTTTTATAATGCGTTCTGTGCAAAGCACCTTTGCCCGCCTCTAAAGTTAGGAAATACCTACTACCTATCTACTACCCTGGGAAATACTAACTGGCCAAGGCCTTTACATGTACCTGGCTAACTGGCCTTGAAAAATACGCACGATAAATGACGTAAAAATGTATAGAAGGCACTATTATTGCCTTATTCTTGTTTATAACAATTATGACTCGCGTGTTTCAATCCCTGCCGTCATTTGACTTGGGAAATTTTTGATAAAGCACCTGGCATCAAAGGCTCTCGGGTTGTCGCAAGAGGAACATTCTCGCTCTAGGGCCCAAGGCCTTTGGGAACATCCCAATGCTTTCGACAGCGAACAATGACCTTGGATGTTCAGTTTTTCCGTCGGGGCTGGCCGGCCCTGTATATCCGGCAAGTATGGCTGTCGCTGATTCTCACTGTCGCATCCACACTGTCTAGGGTCATTGAACTCCGCAGCGCTGCCGTAGAAAAACAGAAAAGGAACGTGACTACTAATTAAACAATCGTGGTTCACTTATTTTATTCGCCAGAAAGTATCTATTGAATAGTCTATCGTGATATAGGTGGATCCAGGATTTCCGATCGCGTGGAAAAGGGGGCGTATAAGCTGGGGCGCCATTGGGGCAATGAGGATACTTTTTTGTACGGAAAGAAACCTATTGTGGGGGCGCGATACCTGCATACTGAAGGGGTGGGAGTGGGAGGAGCATTTTAGATGGCGCCACCGATATTTCAGGGGGCCGTGACCATTTCAAGTGGAGGCGGTGGGTTTATGGGAGTGTGTGTGGGGAGGGGGGGTGTCGAGTGCCCCCTTGCCTCCTGGGTCTGTCTGTGTATCGAGAGTTTTAGCAGCGTGAAGACCGGCTCTCTGGGAGCTTTTTTGTTTTCTCGGCGGCTACTGGAGTTCCAATTTGGTAGACGTTATCTGTCGCACTAAATATTTTTCACTAGCCAAGTTCTGTCGCTAGCCCTGGTTGGCGACTTGGCGGGTTTTTCCACCCCTGCTTGCAATCTTATAAAGCAGGACCAAAGGAGTCGGTGCTGGTTACCATGGCAAACCGCATGGACATTGCTTTGGTCCGTGGTAACGCAGGGCTACCTAAACAACGGCTATCGTTCAGAAACTGTATTTGTCGTGTCTTCAAGATTTCCTCAGCTCTCTGAAATCCTCACAGACCCATTAGTTGGTACCCTCAGCGTAGATGAGGTGCGGTTTTGGCACTGGCTTTAAACAGATGATGCCGCAGCTGCCCTGGTTGCAGCACTTCAGCTTTCCTGGGCAGTTAAAGTCATTGTAGTTGCACTGATTTGGAGGCTTACACCCAGCGCACAGAAGGCACGGCCGGAACGGCGTTGGTGGGCAGAAGCCGGGCTTGCGCCTTCGCGGTGGTAGAACGGGATTCCGGCAGTCCTTACCACATGGGTTCACACTGCAGCACTTCTTTCTGCCAGGACAGTCGAAGTCGGTCTTACACCCTGGACGCAGGAATGTGAAACATCCCGGTGAAATAACTTCAAGATCTTTCTTCGGACAAAATCCCGGCTTCGAAAGCTTTATTGACTCCTCTGCTTCGATGGAGCTGGCGAAGGCGAGTGTGCTAATACACACCAAGAACACCAACAACGTTGACTTGGCCATTGTGATGGCACTTTCAGTCAGGACTGTAAATTATTTGACCTTACACTCGCATTTTATCGCCCGAGCTGTGACGCGCAGTTGACGCCAGTGACAACTCCGCGTCACTCGCGCTGCTGCATGCAGGAGGACCCAAAGGGCCAGGCACCTACAAAACATCCAATGTGGCTTTCTTACTTTCTTCTGAGCAGTACACGAAACAAAAAACTTGAACAAATCGATGTTTAGATATATTTGTTCCCTAGGAACTACAGCAGCTGACCGCCGCCCCAAGTCCCGAGCAGGTCAGTATTGTGGAAGAGCTGATGCACGACTCCTCAATGACATTCTGATTCTCTCTCCGCCCCAGTCTGCCAAATTCCTCATCTGGTTTCCCTACAAGACCTGGATTCGTCCCTGCTTTCTAGTGCTCGCTGTTGATGGATATGCGACATTTGGTGAAAATGTCGACAGCTCTGCTCTGTCATATGGATCCGGCTTCGGAACTCCTACACACCTAACTTTATCATGTTAAATGAGTTGCAAGCCTCATCACCATCTCCTCCACGCCACCGGAGTCTAATTTCAACAGCGGGCGACTGTACCCTGCGCCAGTAAACAGGCTGTAGTGTCAATCGATGCGCTTATGAAAAAACATGATGGCCTTAAAATAGCACCAGATCCTGCTGAACATGGGGCTTTTTAACTGCTCTCTCTCTCTCGAGGAGAGGTTCTCAATCACCACTACTCCCAGAGTCAGATGATCATAGCTACTACTACCAGCTCCAGGAATAAGCGTCGCCACCGGCAAGAAAAAGGGGCCACTCAATCTTCAACCTCCTGCAGTGCTCCTACACATGAAAATAAACAGTGGAGTTCGAAGAAACACTGCCCCCTCCTCATGAGGAACACTCCTTCTTCAGAGCCGAGGGGATTGCGAGCTTGGAAGCTTGACCCATTGGCACCTATCGCGCGAGCTTGGCCCGTTGGCACCTACAGCGAAAAGGCGAGGCTCACAACGAGCACAGCAGTCCGTACAGAGAGCATGCCTGAAGAAAGACAACTCGGATTTTTAAACGGAAATCGGTGGTTGTGTATTTTGCTGTAGCTGGCGTAGTTTACTAGTGCCAGATTGCCAGTGTTTTAGAATCCGACGTTCTGTTAAATATGTCGTCTTGCAAATTAATAATAGCAAGAGACAGTGCGTCTTAGTGTTTGTCGTGATTGCTGACTAAGAACGTAGCAAACATAATAGCACGGACTAGGGCATTAATTGCATTTGCCGACATGTTCCAAACATTCGACACGTTGCCGTATGGACTGTAGTTTTTTGCCCAGCTTATTGTTTGATCAGATGTCTAGGCCTTGCAATTATTCGAGGCAATTTCCGTGAATATATACCCCCATGGTATTTGCGAGCAGATAAAAAATTATCATCACAAAAGACAATTGTGGCATTTTAATTCCATCTAAACGACCGTTAGATGAATTACATACCCCGAATAGTATTTGCGAGAAGATTAAAAATATCATCAGGAATGCACAATTGTGGCGTTTTAATGTCATCTAAACAGCCGTTTGTCGAAAACCTGAAATTGAAACCCAACCTATTTAAAACGCCTGATGAATGACTTTTCATTCGACCCCAAAATAATTTCTGTATCAATAATGATTTTTGGGGCTTATCGACGCACCAATTGCTAGGGTTATATGGCGTAGCCAACTCCTTCCCTGTTGGAAGGGTTCCTCGGGAGCCAGCTTGCTCCTTGTTCAGGGAAGCCGCCGGGTCTTGAACCCGAGTCGGCTGAATGGAAGCCAGCTACGCTGACCACTCCACTACCGCGCCCTTTTCTGTATCACCAATCGTTTTGAGCTGGAGATCTTATCCCGTACATTTTTCAGGCACACTGTATCACTGTGCGGCGGCATATAATATCACACTGAGCTAATCCTCCGGCCAACCTGGAATCTGTATCGATGAGGGCTACGTACCGCAAAGTCAAACAGAGCCTGCTCAGACATATCATTCACTTATGAGCGCACAAAGCGATAGCGCTGACAGGTTTCAAACCACAATAGATATCTCTGAATGAAGACATTTAATCACTGCGTATAAATTATCATGATCTATTGCAACTAGTCAGGACGTCATGTACAAAATGGCAATACCCCGAGGGCAAAATTGAAAGTTTTGTTAGTACAAATCTTGGCCAGGCTAATTAGAGAATCACGTAATAATTTCAACGAGAGCTTCTTGCTTTCTTTCAAGACTAAATAATTTTCGCATATTCATTATTTATTGTGAGGATTCGTGGCACATTAGATCGTTGCTTTGACAACCTTTTTGTTGAATTAATCGAATTGAATTAGATTGAACACGATTAGCAGAGAGGTGCTTCAGTAAACAGTTACGAGCTTGCCCACAGAGGTCCAGATTTGTACTAACAAAACGCTCGATTTTGACGTCGACACAGGTGTGCTGTCCAGTGGCAGATCTAGCCGATCGGTTTGGGAGGGGCAAACCGAAAAAAACGACACGCAGTGAATAATTGCGCTACAATGATGTGACGTGACGGTAGAATTTAGGATATTTTAGGCGAAAAGCAAAAAAAGGAAGAAGAAATGTCACGGGCTGAAAAATATGGACTCAATATACTTTTCTTATCCAAGACCCACAATTTACACTGAACTTAACTGGTTCTGTTTGAAGTTGAAGCGGTAAAATCTTCCTTATAAACTAAAAGGAGTCGGGGCATAAGGGAGGCCGACCACTTTAATGGGGGGAAAAACGTAGTTTTGCCCCGAGATTTTCCGTTAGGGGGCAAAGGCCTTTATTGTCCCCCTAGATCCGCCACTGGTGCTGTCCTCTCTAGTTATAGTATATCTCTAATGTACAAAAAATACACACCAACTTTCTGTCGATTTTGATGGCCACTTTCGCTAAGAAGAGTTGTTTATGCAAAGCTGCTTAATCTGTTTAACAATGATCCCCACTTAACACATATATTATAAGCACTTTTGTTAAAAGGGGTCGCATAACGATGTAAGACGAGTTTTAGAAACGGCAATCATTTATAAAATGTGAATGGATTGTACCTGAGTTCGAATGCAGGTATATCCCCTACAATGTGAAGAACTATGAAATGCAATTTCTTTCTTCATGGCAGCGGCCATCAAAGCCTTGTCTGCTAAAATCAAGGAGTCCACAGTTCTAAACTCACCACAGGTGTAAGCCACTTTTTGTCGATATACGGGTTGATCTGTATCTGTAAGACCGGTCCATGGTTCAACAGCGCTGCCATAGGTTGGCCGCCACGCGCTGTTCCCATTCCGGCGCGCCCGTGGCATTCAATTGCCGCAGCAGCTGTCCCAGGACGCTCAACAACAACAACGCACGCATATTTCAAACGCAGCCGAACACTGAGGCTGGTGGCGGGCCTCACACGAACTGAAATCTGTTGAACATCTCGGCAAAAAAGCGATAGCATTGTAGTTTCATAGCATAGCATTCATAGCATTAGCATCATTCATAGCATAGCATTGTCAGTTTCCGTTCTCTGCAAATCAACTCGTTATATTTGACCGC
Organism: Lepas anatifera; assembly: GCA_034440635.1. NCBI lineage: Eukaryota > Metazoa > Arthropoda > Thecostraca > Lepadidae > Lepas > Lepas anatifera. The sequence goes on along the minus strand of JAOTON010002264.1, from coordinate 245,133 downwards.
TGGCTCAACTTCAACGACCTCAACGAGTGTCTAAATGCACTGTAAAAATTTGTACACCGTTGGTGCAACAACGCACCTTTAAAGCGTGGAGGGAGAACGGACGTTTTAAACGGACATGCGTTCGCCTAAAGGGTGTAACATGCACTAGTATCCAGTGTACCGACGCTCCTTAACCGTACCTTGTAACACCTTTGGTGCGTTACCGTTGATCAAAAGAGTGTAACGTAGCACTTCTCCAGTGCTAGCTTGCTCTGCTTATCAGTGTATCGTAAAACCTTTCGTACTTTACTGGTTACCTATGAAGTGTAACGTTGCACTGCTCCAGTACTGCCCTGCGCTTCTTCATTCAAGTGTATCATCATACCTTTCGTGCGTTTGTGCTCGCTCAAGAGTGTGACGTAACACTTCCAGTGCTGACCTGCACTGTTTCCAGCAACGGCCATGATTTTGTTCTGCAGAACAAAAATTCGTTACAAGTAACGAACCTCTGAATTCGGAGATGGAATAGCATTCCCCGGTAGAAAGCAAGAGCTGTACAATCACGCGCGTTTCCAAAACCATATGTTTTGTTTCAGGCCTTTACATGACCTTCCCGAAACTGTCTTGCATGGAACGACTCGGAGGTAACACTGCAAATAACGGCAGTCTTGTATTAGCGATATTGCGACAAAACTCGAAGCAAATACTCCAACCACACCGATCACATAACCCAAACACGTATCCGGCCCGTTTCTGTCCTGCTATTCGCCGCACCGCAGGCCTCGTGGCATGTCCTCCACTTGGCCTATAGCCTCATCATCAGCTTCACCACGTGGACCTGAATAGCCACCGCTAAACCCTGGTTAACCTTCTGGCAAAAGACGTGCTGATGCAGGAATAGCGCCACTTTTCCCCAACGCGCCAACGCGGTTTCGGGGCGGAAACTTCTGATGAAGTACCGGGAATTTGGCTCTCCTCTTGCCTTTGCGCTGCCACCTGAAACAATGAAGGACTAAAATAAGCACTCAGTACTATTTCAGTTATCATATTAAGACCCCTTTTTAAAATAAATGAACAAGTGAGGTAAAATAGATATCCCGAATAATAAAGGACTCCAACCACAAACATAATACAGATCCCGGAATAAAAATTGCTGAATTTTGATTTAAACTTAAACAAATATTCCAAGATCGCGGAACGTCATTTTTCTATCGCGGAATAGCGATAGCAAACCACTTATTTTTGGATCGCGTGCCCAGCACTGGAAGGTGCAAAGGGTTTTTCTAAAGCATTTATTTCCATACAATGCCATGAGGATAGGGGCTAAGTATCTAAACTGGGGGGGCAAAGAGCTAATAACATTATGTTCGAACATAATATCTCAGCATGCCATCAATGTGTGCGTGTGTCTGTGCCCTATTTTTGGTTCGTTTAACCAATCTGCAGCATATATCAGGAGACTTGACCAGATGGTTGGGGAGCTTAAATTCTAGATTGCAAACTATTACAGGTTTTGACGAGATCTGGTGAGGGCAGCCCTTTGGTAAATTTGCTGGTTTGAGGCAGCTTGTTCAGAATTTCAGGTAGAGGGAGGGAGATTGGGAGAAATGCATACACTTTGGGCATGGTATATGCCAAGAAGTGTAAGGGCAGCTGGGGATAGAAGTGACCTTCATTAGCCGTGATGTATACGACAATGGTGATATTACGAAAATGCGCATGCAGCAGGAATTATTGTGCAGAGCAAGAGCCAAAAGTCCCCTTCTACTAATGAAACATACCCCCTTGAGTCCTGATATTGCCCCTTTCCTTCTGCGGTCCCCAGTTAAAATTTGAGAAAAATGCACTGCATAGAATCATTCAATCCGTGATGCAACCATACCCAGTCTTCCCAATGTATTGTAGTTTGTTGTAAATATTTTGAAGTTCTCACGTGCCCCCACGCCCCCTGGATCTGCGTATGCGCTGAGGCCTTTCGGGAATGCCACGAAGCAGCATGGGCGCCAGATGCTTGATCGCTCTTTGTAGGAAAAGAAGCAGGAAAAAATAATAGCCCACCCGAAAATATTTTCTTTTTGTTTGTTGAGGAAAGCATAGTTTTCTATCAGCTATTTTTTCAAAACGTGCATGAGCCCCACCCTCCCCCCGTCCACTCAAACCCGTAATGACCTCTGGCCGATCCAGGGGAGGGAGGCGATCTCCCTGAAAACCACACTATTTGCCCGATTTTTTCAAAACAGTTTTATCACGACTTGGGACGATCTCCCACCCCCTCCCTCAAACAACCCAATCCAGATCCGCCACTGGTGAAGACCGTCCTGGTAAGACCATCTAAACAATTGAGGAAGGTAGGTAATTCAGAGTCAATTATTTTCATGCAACGCCACGGTGTTGGTGGTCAAGTACCATAGGTTCAGGTTGCCTTACCTTATTTCCTCGTTTTGGTAAGGCAGAATACCTGCCAATGTCCTCGTGGTTACTTGGCAGGTAAAAGGCGCAAAATTACTCGGTGGTGCTGGGCTCTCTTGCTCAGTAAGGTGACAAGGCTTAAGTCCAAGCAGCTCCACTAAATAAATCGATGATCCGGCACCCAGAATCCCTACAACAGGGTGTGAGCTTGTGTTGTTAAGCCCTAATCAATAACTGACCAAAAAACCATAGTAGTATAGCTCAGAGCCCATCCGCTCCGTGTCGCGTCCTGAACCAAAGTGGGGAGACGCGTGCGGAAGTGGTGCACGTGCAGTAAAACCGACGGCGCGCGTGAGCCTAACCGTGCCGCGTTGCACCCTTAAAAAGTGCAACGTTGCACGCCTCGCTTTTAGGCGATCGATTTTAATAGTTCACGATACAACTCGAGCGTTTTAGGTTGCACTTCTAAGCGATCTCGCCTGCACTCTTGTGAATCTCCGTTGATGCTGGTCGGGTGAAGGGTGCGGCCTTACTCCCGATAGATATATGGGGCGTAGCTGTGCCTTTTAAAGCGCAGGGATAGCACCAAGCATACCACATGACTCGGAACATCCCGACAACATGGTGCTGCTATGATTTCTTGACACCTGATAGCCGTCTGTGCTTGCACCAACGGTGTACAATTTTTACAGTGTGCCAGATTCCTTGCTAACCTTCCTTCAAAAGCATTCCTGTCGGCAAGTGAGCGACAAAGCGAAAGAGGATGTGTAAACTACGAGCAGGATCATGAGCGACTAACTATTATGATGCAAACGTTATCCAGTAAAGTGGGCTCATTTGGCTACCAAATATTTATCCAGTGCAACAATTGTCATCACTTATTATTTGTGCTGTGTGGGTGTGCGTCCTCAGCTTATGATATGATAAAGCTTGGTGGAGAGAAGTGATAAGTGGTAGCCCAGACTAGAATCCAGAGCTATTTGTGGTAGTAACATGCTGAAACAACTGACCAGTCGTGTTTCGCAGGTAGTGATTGAGTGGTACGGGTAGTCATTCCGCGTGGGAACACTGACCTTCTCGACTACCAAGGCTGGGTTGCACCCATCCCTTGGGCTGTGCTTTGCCACGGGCACCCCATGCGCGTCACTACGCAGTTGTATCCCTATTAGGACACCAAAGTGCAGAGATATGGCTTTTCAAGTCAGAATCAAGGCCTGCACACTCACTAGACCCAGGAAATAAGTTCATTCACTTCATCCCGGCTTGTGCTCACGCTGCATTGCGACCCGGAGCAGTCTATAGGTAAGGCCACTGAAAATGTGCATTGCTTCGATCATTTGTCATCACTTGGCTGTGGCTATATACTCACTGCAAATCGCTCTGCGCTGTATCGTTTCGTGAATGGCCCCTGGAGCAACGATCAGTGGGAAATCTTCTCCGGAAAGTTCCATTTGTGTTAGAGCAAATCCAAAACTAATAAGTTCTCGGAAGGCCTGCTGCAGAAAGGGTGCCATAAGCCACTGGGCGTTGTGCGAATGACCTAAGACCCTAAAAGGATGATAAAACAGAAGACAGTAGTAAAAGCCATACGCGTCGGAAAAGGGGGCCAGGGGGCTTGGCCCCCACTTTTTGGCCAAACATTTCCTGATCTCAGTCAAAATGAGAGAAAACCGGACATTCTTATATCCAGCCGCTGCGGAAGGCAACAAAGAGCCCAAATTCGAACAGTTTTTGGTCCTGACGTTGAAAGTTCTCTGTCAGCATCAGGTTGAAGTTTGGCTGCCCCCTCCCCCACTTTTTTGCCGGTGGCGACACTTATGGTAAAAGCGCCATGAGACTTAAAATAACTAAAATCCTAAACATAAAACGAAGGCAGCCTAAAAACCAAAGTCCTGAAACTTGAACTTCTAAGCCCTAAAAAAACCAAAGAAGGCTAACTTTATTTCTACTAACCCAGAGGGTTATTAGCAGTTACTACAACACAGGACGGCGCGAGGTCACCAGTCGGCCGCCGCCGTCGTGGAGGGCGCGCTGCTGGCGATCCGCCGGACTGCACGCCGCATCACGCGGGCGGGCAACGCCGACGGGCGGCAATACCAAAGTAAGGATAAAGAAACAAAGCGTTGGATGAGGCAAACGCAACGTTTCGGTCCTTGACCGTCGTCAGGCGGGGAACCGAGGTCAGGCGAGGACCGGGGGCTCATCACTAAATCCCATCGTGAGTAAATTCATTGGGATAGTTTGGACCAGATGGTTCAAAGTCGTGACAAAAAGTCCCAAGCGTGACGCTTGAAACTTTTTGAATAAATGCTCCATATAATCATTTAGTACTTACCTGCTTTTGACCCATGCTGAAAGCCAGTGGCGCAACCAGCTTTTCAGTTTGGGGGCCAGGTCTTGAGAGTGTACCCCATCCCGTTTGTGTGCCCCATCCGCATATACTTAAAGTCTGCAAAAACATGCACTTTTTCGGAGTCCACTCCTCTCCTTTGTAATACGAGTTTTTTTACAGTTCTAGTTTTGAAGGACTGTTGATTTTAACCCATTTCCGCCCAGCGAGTCATTTTTGTCTTCTGACTTTGGCAAGCTTCAGAATCGGTACCAGTGGAATGATGTTCATGTTTATGATATGTTTGCGTGTTTTAAGGTGTGGGAAAGCCAAATAATGCATCCGTAAATTCCCAGAATTCCATGGAACGATTTTGGCGGAAATTATTTTGGCGAGGTTTTGGCCGAACTGAAATAGTTTCACAAATTTTGTTTCTGGCGGTAAAATATGGAAAGACAAAAATAGTTTGTATGCTGGACATGAAGAAAAGGCCAGTGGAGTCAGATCGTGAAGAAATAGTAAGATTTTATTGAAAGGCTTTGCCATGAGAGAGTGTCAAATATGAAGCGGACAAAAATGACCCACTGGGCGTTGCGCACATGTGCGGGCCGCTGAAAAGGAGGAGTATGGTGTCCTGTCTTCCCATTTGGTGTGTTAGAAGCATATTTTTACCTGAAGGGAAGCGAGGCTTCGGGGGCTACCAATTCTTGGTTGCCAGTGTGGAGGTTTTTCCTCAAATCTGAAAGTATTTTAGAGGAATATTGATACGTTTCGAGACGTTGAAGTCCATGAAATGCCTCGCAACGTTTTTAGGGTCTGCTTCTTTTTTGGAATGAGAATATAATATTTTGAAAGAAAATATACAAGATGGTTCCGGGTTTTGTGAAGGCGTTATCAAAGACAATTTTTAGGGGCTTTTAAGACTTATCGAAATGATAACACTGAATACACTGTTAAACTAGCAGAACCTTGTTATTTATTGTGATGGCTTGTGTGTGGTGAACAGTAGATAGAGAATAGTGTACCTAGTGGACAGAGAACAGTGGCAGATCCAGAATTTCATTGCTGGAGGGAGGCTAGGGGCTCGAGCCTCCCCTGTTACTGCCTCGGAACAGCCTCCAGCTATGCATTTACTATGGGCACACTGACATTTCGGGGGGAGGCTTGAGCCTTCCTAGCCCCCTTGTATCTGCAACTGATAGAGAACCAATGGCGAGCTGACAAAATGAGTTGGGAATTATTGAGGCCACTGGTTTGTTGTGAAAAGACAGGATCCCCTGGATTTTTGGTCTCCCATAGATTTTGTATGGTATTGCACTGTACTCCCAGCTTTAACCCATCCAGAATCCCTCCAGGATTGGGAAGAAATATCTATTCTTGGAGACATCGATGTATCTAAAAGCGAGTTGTTATCACGGCATAGATTGCATGCTTTGCAGGAAAAGAAAGGAAATAAATAATTCTAAATAAGTAAGACAGCGGGCCAGATCAGGTAGATATCATGAATATTCCACCGTACAAATATCTTAGTAATGAGGATGAAAAAGATGATGAGCTGATCGGCGTTGCAATGACCAGCAACGTGCCTGCAAATGTGGAATTTCACATTGATGAAACTATGAAACACGCTGCTTGCTCCAAGTAAAGTCAGAAAGATGAGAAAACACCCATTTGGAGATTGATCGAGCAAATTTACACCACATTGGGGAGATCACGAATTGAGTTTCTAAAATTTTTCATCTGTATGCTAAACATTGCGACAGCTCGTTCAAAGCTCACTGAGCATCAGGGACAAATCCGGGAGAAACGGGTGGAGGGTGGTGGGGGGGGAGAGCGAGGGTGGAGATAAGAAACGATTCCCCCAAAACCTTTGATATTCACCAATATTCTTGACATACTGTGATTTTTGCGATTTCAGCCCTGCTCCTTCCCCTGCATATCACCAGTCTATAGATCAACCACTGCTATGTGGTATTTGCAAACGTGCTGTTAATTTTGTTTATAATTAAACCTGGAGAGCGTAAGCTTGTTCTAACATTTTGTTTTGACCATTAAAATGAGAAAATAAAAACACTCCACTAGACTGCAGCAAAAGCGATGCGCACCGGCGCTCTCAGTGCAGTGACTGCGCCGCCCGGGAGCCGGCCACGTGTGCCAGCTGATGTCCCAAACCAGTTTTTCGGTGTCATATCTCAGAATCTAAAAGTGCTACTGGTTTCAAACTTTTGAAACATCCTATTTGGCATTTTTTAAGCCTCGTAAAGTATTTTTTCACCATTCTGAAACTCGGAAGTAGGTGCGGGTGTTAATGGGTGAACTCCAGTTTTATAATATATATTTTATCTTTAGAACTGTATCCGGCTTTGGATGGTCATAGTCGGTCTTCACCTGTAGGCGCTCCCCCAGTTTTGTTATAGGTAAAAGCCAGAGGCGTCGCCACCGAATTTTTACTGAGAACGGGGGGACGTGGAGCCTAGAATGACGATGGCCGGGGGTTGGGTATTTAAAACCCTTTAAATTATACTGTTTCATCAACTTCAGGATTCAAAAGGACTATGAGGTCACATTGATAATTGGTAATACAAAGATGATATTGTGCTTTAACACGGTGATCATTTTTTGTTTCACATTTGGGCACCCCAAATATATTTCGGAAATTCACGCCCCTGATGCTTTGACGACATTAATCACATAAGACTGGGCCAGACCACTCGAGTAGTGCAGTTAGTCTCAAATTTCAACAACTGGAGCACATTAGGAGAGATCACATCCAAAACGTCAACGACTTCAGACGTGAGTGAATCCCACATCCTAGTGAGTGCATTTCTGGGACGATACATATCAAACATGTTTTAACCCTTGCCCCGGTGGCGGGTACGAGCCACCTTTCCCCCTGGTGGGGGGGGGCTAAAAAAGACCTCCACGATCTAAAAACTAAGAGAGCTAGAAAAAGAACAAAACGGCAATCGAAAGCTCTTCGAAAATGATATCGAAAATACTTCAGTCATTTTTCTTGTCAGGTCAATATCAAGGTCACCAAAGGCAAAAATAGGTCAAAATCGCTAATATGAGGTGTACTAAGAAAACCTCATATATCTCAGAAACTATGATAGCTAGAAACATTTTTCTAACACCATTCGACAGCTCTTGAGATGTACTTTCATTTCAGTGACATTCATTTTCGTGTCAGGTCAAAGCTTAGGGAGCGACAGGTCACTGAATATTGGGCATATTCTTTGTAATGTCCATAGCCACACATGCATAAGGGCGTTTACTTTTTCGCTAATAGCTTTCAAACCAAACAAGATACAGCCATAGTTTATGCACCACTGCAATCCTCTCGTCAATACAAATCGAATGATATATAATATTGCTATGTCAGGTCAAATTTAAGAATTTGACCTGACCCAGGTAAACGGTCAGACCCAGCTTGACCTGGTATAGTCATGATGTATATAATTTGACTTGCAGTGACTATGCAAACACTTTGGTGACAAAATAAAAGTTCTATCTTAGTTTATTTAAAATTTATAGAGTAAAACACCAAAAAATGCTTATTTCACCTAAGGTGACCTTTTAAAAGTCACAAGTCAACATGTTTGGCATCAACTTCAGAAATGAGCTAAGAGCAGGTCGTAACCGATGTTTGAAGTTGATTCCATCCATACTTACTGAAAAAAGCTCATTTCGTGATTTTCCCCTGGTATTTACAATGGGGAGGTCATGCTCTGCACATGACCTTAGGTCACCAATATAAAAAAATCCCGGAACAAATGTTGTAGCTCCTGGTGAGCTCAATGTGTGGTATGAGTTTGAACTTGATCGATTTATCTCTTCTTTTAGTTATGCGGTCCTAAGCATTTTTTGAGGTGAGGTCACTTCACCTGGCCTGGTGACCTGACGTGATATGACCTTGAGCTAAAATTTGGAGATGTAAAAATGATGAAGGAACAGCTAGACCAAGTTTGGTGGCGCTGCGCGCCGCCGTTTTTTGGTCGCTTCGGAAAAACCCGAGGGGGTCTAAAAAGACCCCCACCCGGACGAAGGTTAACAAAGATAAAGGTATTGGTCGTTAGCATGCCAATATATTTTATAATTAATATTAGATACAACAAAGCCAGACAAATTGAGACGATATTTCGCTGTCAACAGCATCAACAGGTCAACATTCGACATTTTTGTATCTAATATTAATTCTAAAATATATTGGCATAATAACAATCAATAACTTTATCTTTCTCTCCATCCTACTGTCACAAGCTATCCGTATAATCAAACCGTTTTAACAACGTTGGCCGCGTTTACGTTCGAGACGGTGCTGGCCTGCATGCCTGGTGCCAGGGTTCTCTTTTTGATCGCAAGCAGGAAGATTGGGCTATGGCAAGAATAGCTGTTGTTTTTTTCTGGAATCAGCTTCCATCTTTATAGAAGACCAAATCGAGTGTTGTCTTTAGACCCCACTCATCACGGTGCTTAACGCGTGCTTGCTTCGTCTGCCAAGCTTCGCAAGTGCGCGTCAAGCAACAAAACATGTGGGGTTTAAAGGCAACCCTGGATGTAGTGTCCCAAAAATAAGTAATTTGAGTCCAAAAGAAAACAAAAACTATTTGTGCTGTAGCCCAATCTTTCAGCTTGACCCCCCCCTGCCCCCCCAAGTCAGCACTGGTACCGTGTATGTTGGCCGGTGGCTTGCCTAGCATGGGAATTGGTCAATGCCATTGCGTGCTAATAGAACTATCGACCACCGAAGTTTGGGCCATCGAATGCCGTCTCTCTTAGATTCTACCAGCATGAAGAATTTCGGAGATAAAACAGTCAAAACATTAAGGCATTCTTGGCTTGGGAAGAGTCAGAGTATAACTTTTTCTATATGCAGTAATGCTAATCTCATAGTCATGGTTCATGTCCAAATGTTTCGATCAAGGTAAAATCCTTATTTTGCGCCCACGGGTGACTATAAGGTTGTATTTAGCGCACATACAGTACTGGAAATATATCACAATGCGACGTCTTAAGTCAATAAACCTAAACTACTTTTAACCAAAAATTTCAGAGAATATTTTATGAAAAGTTCCCATCATGACCATGGTCTACTTTAGGACCAGATTTGGGTCACTTTAGGACCCGTCTAAACTGCGCGTGGCATGAAGATTTTCTGGCTCGGATTACTAACGTCGCAAGGAATGCTTATAAAGTTTTATTTATAGAATACGATTTCCATGTCAAGTGCGAGTCTATTTGAATGCGTAGTGACCATTTTAAGTCAGATTTCTCTTAGCCTGTCATTGAGTTAGGTAATTTTATATGCGGAGCCTCTATAACCATATCATAATCATTTGTTTCGCAGTAACACTACGAATATAATGATGCCCAAAAGTTGCGCTATCTCAGCACGCTCAGAGGCTATAGCCAAAAATGCCCTAACCTTCTTTCACCTGCCATGGCCTCAATATTATATTGAGCCAAAAAGTGACTGATAAATTTACGGACTCATTACTCACTGGCTTTTACCGACGGTGGCACTATTTCCATATTGCGTAAGAGCCGAGATTAGGAGGAGGCTGTTCAAAACATCCTCCCCAGTAGGGCGATGGTGGATGGGAGGCCCACGGGGGCTGGATAAACCTCACCGCCCGACTCAGTACTCATTATCCCTGAAGTATGAAGGATGCATGTGCTTAGACGATACTTTTTTGCAGAAATGCAGGGTAGTGGTATAACTCGCATTCCATATGGCGAGAGTTAACCCTCGCCTTCTTGCTTGTAAGCAAGCAGTAATGCATGCAGGCATAGTTGCATGCCAGGAGCCCGTCGCGTCGATATCCATGGGGTGCAGTTCATGATTCTTGGACGAGGGAGCATGGAGTGCGGTCATGTCACCGTCCAGGTCTAAGGCAGACGATGGTGGCGTGTCGGGTTCACAGGCATACGAAGGTCTGATAAAACGGCAACAACAGGCCAACTTCGGCCCCATGGCTTCGGCACGAATATAACTAGCAGCCTGATATGTAGCAGCCACTTCTTTCCTTCGTTCCCTGGTCGTTGTGTTATACACATCAACTTTTCAGCCCAGGCTGCTGTGAAAATAATAAGAAAGTAGGCGGCAGTAAAGTGGTGCGGCGACGACGCCCCAAGCACCACCTGTTCCCACGCCTCTGGCTCGTGTTATGGGGCGGCTGGTAACAATTTTCAGTGCCGAGTTGCACGCTGGTCGACGCGGCGGTGTCTTAAGTGGCCGGGTGTCACGAGGCGGTCACCGCCGTCCCTGCCCTGCCTGCTTCAAACGGAACATACCGCCTGACGGCAGATTGCCGCATGAACATGCCTGAAGGGGAGTTCTAGGACCTAAGTGCCAGGCACCAACCAGATACTGTGATCAAAGACGTCGTTCCAGTTTGATACATACGGTTTTCAGGGACTTAGAATCCAGATTTGAAATTAGGTATGTCCTCAGATGTACAGCTTGGGATTTAAAACGTATTTAAAATTGTTTTAAAAAATAGGTGATTTTGGAAAAACAGGGTGATCTGGAACAGCTATTCCCCAGGTAGGCTTTTCGATGCTCAAATGTAACAGGACGTCATTAGTTGAACTCTGAGAATTCCGTTTTTAAATTCAAATTTCCTTTTTTATTTCCTAAAAAGTGTTGGGCACTTCTATTATTTTTGGGAAAAGTATGGCAAGAGATTGGCGTTGAAGGAAGCAGCAGTAGAAACGTGCATCAAAATCTTCTCTATTATGCATACTGGTATGATTTTGGTCATTTCTGGTTTATCAATGTCTAACGAGCCATGGGGACCGTATTTCTGCAAAAACAGGCCGATACACGTGCCCGTCGTAAAGTGATTACATTCACTCTCGAAATTCTTCAATTCTGGCAACGTATTCATTGTATGGCACAATTTTGAAGCGTCACACAGAGACTCGAGACCTGGGTGTCCTGCTCGACTCCAGGCTGACATTCACAAGCCACATTGATTCAGTGGTGGCCAGAGCTAGCTGTATGCTAGGGCTGTTAACAAGAGGCATGCAAACCCCACAATGTAAACGTGAAGGTGCGCTGAGATGCCAGTCGGTTACTGGTGTCTACTTTGCTCATGTCCGGTCCATACTGGAGTATGGTTGTGTGCTGTGGGCCGGCACAGCTGCTACCAACTTGAAACGCATTGAGCGTATACAGCACAAGTTTGTTACGTGGCTGGCGGTTAAGTCAGACAAACCAGTTACAACCACCGACTACATCACGCTTTTACGTCATTGCAAGCTTCCATCCAGAGGTGCAGAAACTGGCCAACTCGGCTACTGGGTTAGGTGATACATTTGCAATATTCAACGTGCATGACTGTGACAAAATAGAGATTCTGGCTGAATGGCCTAAACTCAAAATACACGCTATTTGAAATACAGAATCAAGCGTATAACGAGTATTTCAATTTAGTACCTCCTTTCTTCAATCGTCCAGCGTACCATAAGTGATTTAATATGTGTACTATGTTCAGTTTCTGCTAAAACGACAAACCCCCGCTGCAGAAAACCTGCATGCCGCTGTCACAGTTGCGAGATTTTAACGGATGACCCAATGATGGCGATTGCTAGCAGTTTGCGGAAAGTATGCGACTAAAAGCCCGAGATGTGACAGGCTAATTTTTCAGAAAAAATAACTGTAAGCACATGTAAGGCATGGAAATAATTCATTAAGTAGTTTTCTGCCTGATCATTCATAATTTCGCAAAACATCACATATACAGTTTAGCATCTTTAATTTACCGGCCCCTTTTACCCTGAGTTTAGTATCTGGTACGCCTAAGTTTTGACTATCATAACACAAAAAATGGCTGGGCAGAAAATCTACTCAACAGCGACAAAGCAATGTGCGTGGGAATTCTGTGTTGTATAGATACGATAATGTAGAACCTGCGGACCTTTAGTCTATGAAGCGTGTTAAGCAACACAGAGACAGGAACCTGAACTGTATGGAGCTAGAACAGGATTTTGACTACGCTGGATCTTCCTATGGGTTGAGCATATCAATACCTCTGTACCGGTTAGGCTCATTGGCATAATATTACGTTTATGTAGGGTCGGTGACTCGGAATTTTTACTGGAAGTAGGCCGGACCCAGGCAGGTGATAATCGGGAGTGGGAGGCGACGTTTGAACACTTTGGCTGTCTCTGAAAACGCTACCTGAGGTTCACTTTACCAACACATTCACGGAGGTCTAAATCCATGCAGGTAATAGGGAGAAAATGCAAAAACCTGGGTCGAGTCCCAAAATTTTTGCCAGCGTCCCTTCCTGATTCGAGAGTTGAGTTAGGAGAGTGAGCCCCATCCCCAAATTTTGGTGCCCATGCGTCTATGAATCAAAGCATTGTTCACTTTTTTATTCCTTTCGTTAATATGTGGGGTAGTAGGCGTGTTGGCATTACACCAACGGCGGTCTAAGATCTTAAAAGGGACGATTCCATACATTGCTTTCTGAAATTTGGAGCGAGAGTCATGCAAGGTCAGGGATCTATGACGTCACAATACTCTATACTCTCTATAGTGTATACTATAGCAACTGCTGGGCGGAAAATGGGGGATTGGCCTTGATCCATGATTTGAGCTTGACCTATGACCTTGATACCAACATTAGGTAAGTTTAACTGAGATGTCATTGCGAGTAACGCTGTCTGACCGGATGCACTGGGGCCAATGTCCTTGAAAATGCTGGTATGACCTTTACCTGTAACCTTTGACCTTGAAATTTATGTGAGGTGAGCTTGACATACCATCCTGACTATATGAGGTAAACCCCTAAACAAAATATCAGCCAAACCTGAGACGCGAGTGTCGGCTGTGATCGACCTTTTGTGGAATTACCCAGCCGGACACGGCCCAATCGACGGGGTCAAACCCCAAAGCTGTTCTCTCTCATTTTGATTCTAACCTGTGAAAAAAGCGCACTGGTTGAATTGACATGGCGTATGTCCTCATGCATTTGACACCGAGCCGGCTCCTGTGTTGCTCGTGACAGGCAACCCGAAGTTCATATGAACTCTAACACCCTCCTGTCAGGACGGGGTCGGCCTCTTCTGACATTTTAATGCGCGCTAGTGCGCATTTCTTTTTCTGAATATGGAATAGTGTGGAAATGTAAATGCGCAAAGCCATGGGTAATACATGAACTGGATGTAATTACAGAGTAGGTTCGCAGGGTGCGAATGCAAATATGAAGCTGAATATAAAATATGGAAGTATCTGAGTTATCTTTGACCTGGGCCACGAAAAAGCCACCCACAATACTTGTCATGCCTGGTCTTTTGCTTCTATTCATGAGTAACTTTCGAAACATATATGCTCTGTTGGAATCATTTCAGCAGTCGCTCCCCATAGAAAGCTATGTTCATTGGTGGATTCAGAAGAAATCATAAGCGAGTGCTGGTACGATTTTTGGGGGTTCTGTGTTCCCTGCCCCCCCCCAACCAACTTAAACTGTCTTGAATATCTGGCACTGCTATAGGGTTTACTCAATCTCCGACATAAGTACGATGGTAGTAGCACGATGACAGACGTTCTAAATAGATCCTGGGGACACGACGGAGTGATCTTGTTCTGAACTTGATTGGAATATTTGCTTTGATGTTACCTTGCTAGAAATTTAACAACCATTAAAAATGGCCTTTCTTTCTTCGAATGCTTCAAGAGTATGCGAACAATATTCTCTTATACCACCTGGATATAAACAAAAGATAGGCCACACAAAGTTTTGACCAAAAAGCGCACATCAATTTCTAATGAAGAGTCCGAGTTCGAGTCACCCAACCGCACGTTCATGGAGCTGGAGATGGGAGGTGATGTGGTTATCCGTTGGTCTGGCGTCTTCCCAAGGCTCACATTGAATTGATACGCCCGAGTGTGCTCGACTATATGCGACGTCCTACAACACGGAAGCACCTTCCGTCCAGAATAAACTGTGGCCTTCGCACCAGACAACTGGCACGATTCAAAGTCACCGATGGTACGTGATGTATTCTCAGGCTGAGGCAGAGTTTCCTCATGTCTTGACTTCTACGAAACATCGCCCAATTACTAACGGTAGTCGTATGCCCAGGCTGATGTATTTCAAATCATTATTATTAGTAATACAACACCCGATGACTTTAAAAAATATTTTTTTGTGCTTTCACTCCGTAAATATCACGCCAAATCAATGAGAGTTTGCAGTTAATTTTTCAAATGTTTTTCTTTAGCTCAGAAATAAGCCGTTCTAGCGTTGATGGAGTGATTCATGTGCGAGAAGTTATGGTTAAGCATATGTTACAAGCATGATTGCAACGTGGACATCTTTCTTCGAAAGCTGGGCAAACTAATGTCCGTTTAGTCTAAAAAAATCATCGCCCCATGTCCAAAGGCTCAAACATACACGTCTATTTGTCTCCTCAAATTATTTTCAAGGCTTAGTTTAGCGAACACTTGTTAAAAAACAGAACTTCAGTGGGAGAATCGGGCGTCCGAACAGATATAGACCACAAATCACGTGTATTAGGAAATCTTACCTCTTTGGAGGGCAGCTTTCTTGGATTAAACGGATTATAGGCAGCCTTTCTTTTATTTTTGTACGAAGAAAACTGTTAGTTCCCGGCAAGGGTGATACTTCTAAGCTGTTTTCTAATAATACCACGCCAAGCGGGACCAAAATTGCTTAACACAGTTTCGGAACCATTGTCAAAGTCCTTTGAGAGTTTATAATTATGCATTCCTCAGAGGATCGGGAAAGCTGCATTCAGTCATTATGCATTGCTTCACGTTCACTGGTGGAATCCAGTTCAGTCATCACCTTTCTCATTTCCCTCATCCTTCATTCGGCCTATGGTGACATATTATTCCCAGTGCACCTTGCACGATCGTGAACTTTTGTTACGTGCTTAAGACTGACAGGAAAAACACTGCACAAAGCGTACAGTGTGCCAGGTAGAAGTGTCAAATATTGCACCCAAGATAATCCAAGAATGCCGGAGCTTTTCGGCCTGCTGGTTTCTTCTAAGTGGAGCGCGACCGTTCCGCAGTGAAAGGCTCAATGCATCAGAGGGTAAATCCAGCATTCCATCTTTTTTGCCGACTTTTTGCGCTCTGGGTAGACTGCGGGGCTTTTTGTGTCAGTTTTGGCCGAGGGCGTGAGCGGGGTCGATACGATTCCTCGTTACTGACACCGAGTGCTAGGTGGCCGCTGGCCGCCGCCAGCGGCTGGTGTTTACCCGGTTGTCATCGCGTCGCGGTCCACACCTCGTCGGTGGCGACGGCCGCGTCGCCGGCGACATCAGTCCTGGACCGGGTGCTGGCGACTGGGGCACCCTCGAGTCCCACACGATCAGAGGAAGACTCAGGCGAAGGCAGAGGAGCTTTACAGTAGTGAGTGTTGAGGTTGGCAAGGACTCAGGCGAAGGCAGAGGAGCTTTACAGTAGTGAGTGTTGAGGTTGGCAAGGACTTGCTCCTGAAGAAGGGTGATCACGGTTACAGACGCTGGGCTTGCGGACAGTGGTAGATTTGTGGGGTCTGCTTGGAAGATCGCCTTATCCTTGTTATTAGACGTTGAATGAGAGAAGCAATATCGTTGAGGGGGTCAAGTTTGACTGAATTATTAGTTAGACCTGACTTGAAGAGGTGGTATCTTAGGATCGTGAAAGTCTATTTGGACACTCGATCGCCCGACCTGTGCACCTCATTTTAGTTTCTATATGCTATCAAGAGTGAACATCGAGTCATGCCCAGTAGAGCATGCACATTAACAGAATGACAGGTAAGGCTAGAAACCTCGGTACCTTCATAGCACCATCTGTCAGGAAATAAAGCTAGGTATGCGGTCTCGTAAGAAATAACGGACTATTTTTTCCCGTTCTTAAGTCACAGAACCAAAAGTTGGGCTACTGAAGCTATGAGTAAACACTTAGAATCCTAACCTAAAAAACAAAAGTTGTGTGAGAAAAAGTGATTTCATAAATGCTTCCGAGTCCTGCATGCTTTCTTTCACATTTTTGACTTCCTTAGTCAATTTCATCTTCGAAACCAGACAAATGTTGTGCATACCAAGAATCGCTTGCAAAAGCGCCCCATGGTCCAGCTTAGTGCCATGCTGACCTGCTCTGTCAGTTAAGCGTGGCATACTGACAGCACTAACCTTTCCAGGGTGCTGGCGGGTAAAAGCTTTCCTGCACACACGCGCACTCGCACCTCTGTGCTTGGGACTTCCCTTTATTTTTCCTGGTGCTGCTTAAGCTCTATTGCAGTCTTCCAAAATGTAAAAGCTGTGCGGTTTGTGTGGAGTGCTCCTGTTGAAACACGGAGCGTATTCTCTTTAGATAATCCAATTCCATGCCATTACTAGAGATAAATAGTATCGCTTTAACAACACGCTTTGATGCTAAAAGAGCCTATTTAGCCATTGCCCCGTTTGATTCAAGAACTGTTTTTTAAAGAATAATCGGTGAAATGGTTTCTTGAGCATGCATAGATCCGTATCGAAGTCGCTTACAGCTTCGAACACCCAGCCATCAATGGCTTACCATCTGCAGGAGTGAAATATAATATGCACTTTAACTGCTCGCGTTAAGCCAAAATATGCTTAAGAACATCCAGGCTGTGCCCAAAACCCACCATGTGCTATTCTGGTGTTTTTTCTTTCATCATGTCACAAGCTTTTGAGAAGCAATTATTGCGTTCCCATCACATTGGTGCACATCCGTTTCTCATCAATAGGAAAGATATGTATT
This sequence comes from Lepas anatifera, assembly GCA_034440635.1. Taxonomy (NCBI): domain Eukaryota; kingdom Metazoa; phylum Arthropoda; class Thecostraca; family Lepadidae; genus Lepas; species Lepas anatifera. The sequence goes on along the minus strand of JAOTON010002264.1, from coordinate 227,665 downwards.
GTTGCATCATGGTAGCCCCACCGCCAAAAAAGAGCGACGTCGCCGCAGCGGTTGCACGCTTGCAATGGGAAAGTGTGTCATTGTCATTGCACACTTTTTACAACGCTATGTTGTCTATTAATAGTGAATGAGGGCGCTAGGTATTTGCAGGTTGAAGGCTGCACTAATTATGCAGCCAAGAGCGATGCCACCGGCCAAAAAGTGGTGGCGGCCGGGGTGGAGGTGGGATTGGGGGGAGTTGTTATGAGTAGTGCTTCAAATCCTCGCTTACACAAAAAATGCCCTGTAAAAACAAAAACTCTCCAGCATTGGCACCCTGGGGATTTTCAACATAGTCCTGTTAAAACTCGGACCTTTCGTTCCACTTTGATTGCAGTAGAAAATTTGGAGACGAAAAGTGACGGTGGGAGGTGGGGGGGGGGGGTCCGACCGCTTTCCACGCCCATGGTCTGCAGCCTTGCATAATTGGAGGTGAGATCATAGTCCGTGGAACCCAACGCCAATACTTCCGGTGCTAAGGAACCTGCAAACTAAATTTAAATCTGGTTTCGGGCTAGAAAAAGTAAGTTGACCTAGTTCAAGATCCCCGATTGTATATTCACAAGTGAAATTTTAAGTTAAAGATGGAAAAATCCCACTTCATAAGTATCCAGAAGAATAAAATAAGATTTAGGTACTTGAATGGTGGTCGGAGGTCCATTTGAACTGTCTTTCGAACACATTTCAAGAAAATATTCCAATTTCGAGCATAAGAAAAGCAATACGATGCGTGGAGGCACAGCTTCCTGTTTTGTGTAAAAAAGAGTGAAATAGCGACAAGCCTCTGCGTTTCGTTACTTTTTGTATGGAAACCGGTTTTAGAGATTCACTCACACAAAAATTTGCTTAAAACAGCAATTGAGGCGTGCCAATCTCAATATGTTGGCAAATTTTGTCAGATTGATCAGTGGGTTCGGGAATTTTCGGGCCTGCAAAATGATTCCGGTTTTTAAGTCTATTCGAATTTTTCGGATACAGTTTATATAATTTTGGGGCTTATCGACGCACCAACGCCGGGTCATATGGCGTCGCCAACTCTTCCCTGTTGGAAGGGTTTCTCGGGAGCCAGCTTCCCTTGTTCAGGAAGCCGCCGGGCCTGAACCCGGGTCGGCTGCGTGGCAGACAGCTACGCTGACCACCCACACCGCGCCCTCGGATACAGTTTGAATTCAGTTTGAACTCGGATTGCTTACTACGGCCTCCATGCGGGTGGACCCGTACTGGTCGGGGAAAATGCAGATGTGGACCGGCTTAGATGAAAATTGTCTAGGTCACAAGAGAATCTGCATTATAATTCCAGAAAAATATACATTTTGCTCAAGTTTATTTTAATTCTCGAGTCGACTTTGAAAATACCAGAATGAAAAGCGCAAAATTCGATTGCCTTCATGTCTTTCTGATATTTTTTTCAAACATTAAACAAGCAGTCCATAGTAATTGACACTGCAGCCTCGATTTGATTTTATTGGATAATCAAACCAATATTAAAGGGAATGTGGCACCTTTATAACGTGATTTTAACTAAGATAGCCAAGTTGTAAGGCATGCCGGAAAACCCGGTACTCTACATATCATTTGTCTTGGAACTCAACATCTCCGTAGAGAAAATATTAAAACTACCTGAAATGTACCCCTCATGTCCCTCAAGCATCAGACCACAGTTGTCAGGCTGTTGGTGTGACGACGTATGCTGACGTCACGGTGAGTATCAGCCAATCGAAGCCCTTGAAGCCTATTGAATGTGGAAATGGTTGCTAGATCATGACATCGTCCACAGGCAGATAATAATTTTTCCCCTAGAGGCGCATTTTACAAATCAAAATATTGAGCTTATTGTACATTTCTCTGAGAAATCATGGACAATTCCAAGATTTTCGGCTAAAAGTTCCCCTAACTACACTAAATTCAAGCATTCGACCAAGGTGCCACATACCCTTTACCTAATTTTAGTCTTTCCTTCGGTACTGTTGCCAAATTGACAAACTTTTATTTTTATATTTATTCCTAGTTTTTTCGTTGTCAGTGGGCTTACATTTTCTCCGGTCGTCGAAAATGTTTTAGGCTTTGGATCGTATGCGATAGCTTTGGATCATGTTATAAGTTTCCACAGATACTAAAAAATAGAAAATAGAAATTAGACCAAAACTCGAGTGTGATAGCGAAATTTTGAGAAGCGCCATCGACCTTTCAGGGGTGGAGGCACCGTCACCATTTAAGGGTTTCAGAGGGTCAATCGAGGATGAGGGGGAGTAGGTACCCAACCCTCAATATGGATCATCTAGATCTGCCTACGCCATTTATTCTAATGCATAAGCGTCGCCACCGGCAAAAAAGTGGGGGCAAACCAAACTTCAACCTGATGTTGACAACAAACTTTCCTGGTTAGAACCAAAAAAACTGCTCGAATTTGGGCTCCCCGTTGCCTTCTGCAACGGCTGGTTAGATAAATTTCCGGTTTTCTCCCATTTTCGCAGATATTTTGCATTTTCGTCCACAAAGTGGGGGGCCAGGTCTCCTCGCATTTATTCGTAATTCTGGCCTTTAAACGTTGCCGTAAGCGCAAGAAAAGCCATTTCGAAACCACCGTACTATCCCACAACTTTGTTTAATTTGGCGGAACTAAAATGCCAAAAATCCGACCCTATGACTTATGTCAGACAATACCTTTCACGACGGCCAATGTCTTGTTGTACTCGCTTCAACACCATGCGCTTGCATTCCCCAACACTTAACACCATGTAGCATCTGCGCTTTGTTACTCCTTTCCCAGGTGTCTGCTTACACCTTTTCTGTGTGCCCAGGTGTTGGAGGCGTGTTCAGCTAGCAGAGGATGGGATGCGGCCGCAGCCGGGTGGCCGGTGACGAGGTATCCGATTACAAGCGTCAGCTGACGGGTAGCAGCGAGGGCGGCAGCGTCGGGCCGCGTCAGGCCTGGGTTCCGGAGAAACTGCGCTCGATGCCGCTGCTGACCCCGTTGTTGCAGCCCATGGGCGCCATGCGCGGCCGCATCAAGACCACAGCCGTCCAGAGGATAGAGATGCAGTCGCAGACCGAGAGCGAGTTCAACGAAGACGAGTTCGACTGGGACCTGAGCGATCATACCGATGTGGAGACCCAGACCTACCGGCTGCCTCATCAGCTGTCAGCGGACATCAGCGTTCAGACCGATGTTCGGTTTACGCAGATCATGCACAGCGGCACCGGTAGTGGTGCCGGAGGAACCAGGGCCGGCAGAAAAACCACACGCACAGCCAGTACACAAACAATAGTGGTGCGCGTGAACAAAGTGACACAGACTGAGCCTCTGCAGCCTACACCGGCCTCCAGAACAGTTACCAGACACGGTTCCCCTGTGCCCAGCGAACTGTCCATGGCAGCGCTCAACGAAGGTCGCCGTAGCCTATGCGCGGATCCTGTGTCAACAAAGGAACGGTCGAATCTTGCAGCCCTACACGACTTCGAGAGCCAGGTCAACATGGCCATGGAGAACTGTACGGTGAGTGAGTGCCAGACAAACACGGAGCGAGACGTGATATCCCCGGCGCTGGGACTCCACCATAGTTTTCCCAAATCGCTCGACATTGACGACGCGACAAGTCTGCAGGAGCTTCTGGCGCGCTCGCCGCGGCCGCGTCGGCTTCGACGCAAGGACGCCAGCGTGCAGACCGACAACGACTTCCTGACCGACGAGGCGCCCGAATTTGCCGCCGTGCCGCCGGCCTGCAAAAAGCCAGAACTGATCACCAATGATGCACTGTTCGACGACGTCGACGATTGGGTTCTGGCGACCCCGGAGACGGAGACGGTTAGTCTGACGCGGCTGGCGGCTCATTTGACCGCTGTTTGTAACGGTGATGACCTGCGGAAGGCGCGAGCTGTGTTCTTCTGGATCGTGAACAATATCCGGTTCGACTGGTCTCTTCTGGACAGTAGTATGGACGCTGATACCGTTCTGCAGCGCCGTGCGGGCGTCTGTCGGGAGTACGTGCTTCTCTTTAGTGCTCTCTGTGAAAAGATAGGGGTGAGATCGAAGCGGCTGCATGGCTTTGCGAAAAACCATGACTACAAACCCGGCCACCACTTTCGACCAAACGAAGACGCCACCCACGCCTGGAACGCCGTCTTCGTTCGGGGGTCGTGGCGTCTTGTCGACTGTACCTGGGGTGCAGGTGAGTTCTCGAGGAGGTTTCACCTTGTTATTGGGCCTCTTGTAAAGCATCTGGTGCGTAGCGTGTCGGGAACCAAACAATAAAAATATTTCCCTCAACCACAGATTCTGACATGTATCAATTCCTCTTCTGCTCCTCTCGATTGCTATGTAGATACTTCAGCAACTGACCTCTTATAACTTTGGATAAACACTTTTATGAGTTGAGTTGCATTTCAAGGCCACTGAAATATAGGAATTTAATAATGAACTACATACGCGTCGGAAAAGGGGAGGGGGCCTGGCCCCACTTGGCCAAAAATTTCTGATCTCAGTCAAAATGAGAGACAACCGGACATTCTTATATCCAGCCGCTGCGGAATGCAGCGAGGAGCCAAATTCGAACAGTTTTGGTCCTGATGTTGAAAGTTTTTGTCAGCATCAGGTTGAAGTTTGGCTGCCCCCACTTTTTGCCGGTGGCGACACTTATGATGAACTATTTAAAGGGAATGTGGCACCTTTATAACGTGATTTTAACTGAGATAGCCAAGTTGTAAAGCATGCCGGAAAACTCGGTATTCAAAATATCATTCGTCTTGAAACTCAAACTTTCCGTGGAGAAAAGCTAAAAACCTACCTGGAATGTACCCCAAACCTACCCCAGCCAGGCGGCCACAGTTGTCAGCTAATGGTGTGACGACAGCGCTGAAGTCGCGGTGAGTAATAAGCCAATTGGAGTCCTTGAAACATATTAAATATCGTAGTTGTTGCCAGATAATGACGTCATCCACAGGCAGAGTTTTATTTTTCACCCTACAGGATCATTTAAAAAAATCAATATATTGAGCTCATTGTAATTTTTTTAAAAGAAATCATGGACGTTTTCATTATTTTCGGCTAAAAATACCTCTAATTACACTAAATTCATGGGTTCGACCAAGATGCTATATTTCTTTTCAAGTGATTTCCTGCGAAGGCTTATCTATTTTGTACCAAAGCTTCACAAAGCTGGGAGAGAAATACTATGGTTATACCATACTGAAATCGTCAAGTTTCTGTTTTCTATGATATTCATAGGCACAGGACACATGTGGGTGTGGGGGCGGTTGCCCCTCCCCAACCTTCTGACCGCAAGGGCAATGCTCCCCCTCAACTTTGAAACGGTGCCCGATTTTCTGTGTCAGTTTCCGTGGTGGGCCCAGCGTGCACTGCGGAATACGGAGCGAGAGTGCCGCGACCTTGTGAGCTTCCGAATGTGATTGATGATCACGGGTTCTTCTAACGTGACAGTCATTGTCGACATGCCATATTTAGCTCACTCCTCACTAGGGTCCGTGACGAGACGCGCTTTTCTGAGGCAGGAGCAGGGCGCCTTATTCTGTCTCTGCCTGTCTATTTAAAAAAGCTATATAAAAATTTGGGGTGGAATTTGAAAGCTCTGTATGAGACAGAACCAAATTATTTGAGCCATCTTAAGGCCAGGCCAACTTTTAGGTGACCAGCGGTCAAATAAGATTTCATAGGATTACAACAATGCATTGAATATTTACCCAAATATACCTATTCTTACTGGGCGGCGCTAAAATAAATATTTAGACACTGAAGGATCCAAGGGCGGGCAAGCAGGGCAATTGCACCCCCAATCCCCATTTTGCGGACTTTCTTAAAAAAAACATATTTTTTACGATGTTGGGGCCCGCCTCCTTCCTGTTTAAGCTGTCGAGAGGAATGCAGCTAGCTATCCTCAGTTTTTTATTTTTGTAACGGCCCTTTAACCCGCGCCTCACCGGGGGTCCGGCGCCACCTTCGCCCCACCGGGGGCCATCGATGGCCCCCTCTAACTACGAAAATATGGGGGTTAGCACAAATCTGCAAAGCGCATTAGAAAGCTCGCACAAATTCAGTAAGGAATTACTTTGCATATTTAAGCGCTCAGGTCAATGGTTTGACCTCCAAACATAGGCGTAGGAACCGGGGGCAGGGGCCACTGGCCCCCACTTTTCTGGCATGGGTCCCTGCAACGGAGATAAGAATATCAACAACTGTAATATCAAGCAAAAACCAAACTGTCCCGATAGCTTGCCCCGGAACCCCGTTAAACTTACCTGTGCCCCTAAACTAAGTTAAGGTCCTATGAGTTGATTTTAAGGTCCCCTAAGCTTCTCGGGGCCCCTGAACTGGCCTCTGATGCCATACGAGCTAATCTGGGCCCTTTGGCTGAACTGAGCGCCCCTGAGATGGTTTGGGCAGCATGAACTGTTCTAGGATGCCTAAACTGAGCTAGGAGCCGTGACCTTAAACAGGGCCCCGTGAGTTGGCCAGAACCTATATCCACCGACCTGGGGGCCCTGAGCTGAGCTGGGACCGTAAAGTTAATATTGCCCCTTGAGGTAATCTGGATCCCCTGTGATGCACAGAAGACCCTAAACTTATCTGAGGCCTCTGCACAGGAATAGGGCCCCTGCTCTGAAATTTGGTTATAAGCTTTAATTGAAACCCTGAAATGTTCTGAAGCCCCAAATATGCCGACAAGGGGCCCCTGGATGATCCGGGCCCTTAAGTTTATCTGGTCATCAGAGCTTATATGGGCCTCTGTGTTGAACTGAGGGCCCCTGAATGGTCTGGGACCCCTATAACCGAAGGCGATTGTTAATGGTCAAAATCGCTATGCTTTGTGTTGAACTGAGGGCCCCTGAGATGGTCTGGGACCCCTATAAGGCTTTACAGCCACTGACCGGGCGGTCGAGACTTGAATGGGCCCCTTGAGATGTTCTGACAGTGGTGTAGCCAGGGGAGGGGGTCTCAGGGGTCCACGGACCCCCTTGGGCTGACCTTATGCACTAAAAACACAAAAATTGATTTCGGGGCCCCTGAGCTTGGTCTCGGGGGGCAGCTCCCGAGCTTGGTCTCAGGAGGCCCCGATAATCGGTATCGAGGGCTCCAGAGTACCAAATATTGATCTTGGGGACCCCTGTGCTCAGTCTCAGGGGTCCCGAGCAACCTCAGGGCCCCGAGCTGGTCTCAGGGCCCCTCCCCGAGCTCGGTCTCACGGGCCTTTCGATCTTGGTCTCACGGGCCTTTCGATTTTGGTCTCAGGGGCCCCCGAGCTTGGTCTCAGAGGCCCCGAGCTTGGTGTCTGGGGGCCCTCGAGCTTGGTCTCAGGGAGCTCCCGAGCATAGTCTCAGGGGCCCTTCAAGTTGGAATCAGGGCCCCCGAGCTTGGTCTCAGGGCCCCCTGGTCTCAGGGCCCCGAGCTTGGTCTCAGGGATGCCCCCAAGCTTGGTCTCAGGCCCCCTCTCCCGAGCTTAGTGTCAGGGGCCCTCAAGCCTGGTCTCAGGGAGGCATCCGAGGGCATCTGATGCATAAGGCGACCGTATGCACTGGAAAACACGAGCATTGGTCTCGGGGCCTGATCTTGGTCTCAGGGGCCCGAGCTTGGTCTCAGGGGTTCAGGGCCCCCTCGAGGTGCCCCGACTATTGATATCGAGGGACTCATGAGTGAGGCACGAGCATTGACCTCATGAGACCCAGAGTTTGGTCCCAGGGGCCCCCAGGCCTGGGTTCAGGACCCCGAGCATCGGCATTGAGGGGCTCCAGAGCACCGAGCATTAGTCTTGGGGGAGCTCGAAATATTGATCTTGAGGGCCCTGGAACATCAGTGTCGAGTTACTCCTGAGAAAAGCGCGAGCATGGGTCTAAGGGTGCCCTGAGCCTGATCTAAGTGGGACCGAGCTTAGTCTTAGGACCCCGGGCATCAGCATCAAGGGGCTCCGGAGTATTGGTCTAGGGGAGCAATTATTTTAGGAGCTTCCAAATGGTGATTTCAGGGGCCCCCGAAAGTTTGGATGCAGTGGTGTAGCCAAGGGGGCCCTAGGCGTCCGCAGACCCCCACCCCTTGGGCCAATCTGAACCACTGCAAAGGATTCTCTGATCACGGGGCCCCCAGAGTCAGTCTCAGGGGCCCGAAGATCGTTCTCAGGGCGTCCCGAGTCGGCCTCAGGCCCCGCCTGAGAGTCGGTCTCAAGGCCCCCGAAAGTAGATTTTAGGGTCCCTAGAGGGTTGGTCTCAGGGGCCCCAAAATTCGGTATCAGGGACCCCGGGAGTCTGTCTCAGGGAGGGCCGAGCTAGTCTCAGGGGCCCCCAGAGAGTGGTTCTCAGGGCCCTGCAACATAGTCTATTTCAGAGGGGCCCTGAGAGTCAGTCTCAGAGAACCCCAAGAGTCGGTCAAGGGGACCCCAAGAGTCTGTCTTAGGGGACCCCGAGATTCGGTCTCGAGGGTCCCCCTGAAGTCTGTCTCAGAGAACCCCAAGAGTCAGTCTCAGAGCACCCCAAGAGTCGGTCTCAGGGGCCCTCATAGTCTCAGGGCTTCTCTCTAGGAGTCAATATTTAGTTTCAGGTGGCCCCGAGAGTTAATCCGGGGGTCCGAGTTAGTCTAATTTGATCCGCAGAGTGCTGGTTTCAGGGGGCCCCAGAGGGGTAATTTTGGGAGCCCTCGAGACTTAGCCTCAGGCTGTGCCACCCCCGAGTTTTGGTATAAGCGGCCCCGAGAGTCAATCTCAGGGAGCACCCAAAAGTTAGTCTCAGAGGGCTCCCGGTTGTCAGTCTCAGAGACATCCGAGGTTAATCTCGGGGTTCTGAGAGTAATTTCCAGAGGTGCTCCCAAGTTTTGGTCTCACGGGCCCGGGGTTAGCCTTAGGCCCGCGAGAGGTAATCTGTAGCCTCGAGTCAGTCTCAGGAACGCCAAAGACTCAGTCTCAGAGGTGATTCCACCCCGGTGTTTGTCTCAGGTGCGCCTTAGAGTAAGTCTCAGAGGGCTGTCGGAAGTCATTCCCAGCTACCCTCCCCCACCCCAAAGACAGCCTCAGGGGACCCCAATAGCTAATCTGGATGACCACGATACTCAGTCTCAGCCCCCTCCAGAGCAAATCTGGGGGCCCAATAATTAGTCTCAGAGGTGCTGCCGATAACTAATCTCAGGAGCCCCGAGAGATTCTCAGGAGCCCCCAGTTTTGATCAACAGGCGCCGTGAATCGGTCTCCGAGACCCACTGAGATCTAATCGGGAGAGCGGCAAAATTAGCTTTGTGAGCGCCGCCAAGTGTTGGTCTTAGGTGGCCCCAGAGCTTAAATAAAAATTTCAAAATCATATGCCTCGGAAAAAATGTACCTACCCCTATTGCGTACTAAAAAAGCACAAATTGAAACATGTCGATCAGGCACCATTATCGAAGAAAGGCAAAAATTAATCTAATTTTACCATAAGAGCAAATCGAACAGGAATTGGGCACTTTAGTCAATTTTTAATATATTAGCTTAACACCAATAACTACATTCCTAAATATTCTGAAATAAACAACTTTCCAACATTTTCGTAGGAAACCAGAAAAACAAGGGTAATGACAGAAATTGATGAGCATAATCCCAAAAGAAAAATAGGTATGAAAGGTTGAAAATAACAATAACAGAGTGAGCCAAGGCGATAGATATCTTGGGCGCCTTTTGTCTTGGTAATTTGCTCGTTTACAAGATAGCAAGGGTAAAAAGTAACTGGATCTCAACAGGATCTGTCGACGGAATAGAGGTTATGTAACGTTCGGGACACACTTCCATATCCCTTGTATCTTTATTCGTTTTTTCGTTTCTTTGATTCACATTACCTGGGAAAGCATCGGTTTTACTGCCGAACTGTACGCTTTATTTCGTTGCATGGACTACATTTTACGTTCTAAAACACGCCGCCAATAATCTTTTCAGATTCGCTTTCATCGCTACAAGCGCTGAGTGCGTTCGAAACTCACCCAACATCTTCATATGTTTTAGAACTTATTAGACTCAGACTCTGCAGAGCACACTGCCATGGGAAAAGCGTCACAATTGCTTGGGTGCCTAGCCATGTGGGGATACCTGGAAATGAACGTGCTGACAGGTGTGCAAAAGCTGCATCCCAGGGTGTCGTACCGACTGGCTTAGGTGTGCCGTTCTCGGATTTTTACCAAAATATCGGTGATCAGGTTAACGAAATATGGCAGCGCACCTGGGACGAAGACCCGAAAGGCTCCAAGTTGCGGGCACTGAAACCCAAAATAGGGATATGGCAGTCGGCAGGTGCTGGCTGTAGGAGGGACAGGTGATTCTGACCAGGCTGCGCATTGGTCATACGCACGCCACACACTCACACCACCTTGGCGGTGACGGCCCGCCGACGTGTCAACGTTGCGGTGACCGACTGACGACCAGGCATGTCTGATTGAATGTCGCGATTACGAGATCGAAAGAGCTCGTTATCTGCCCGGTGCCCCTACTATGGAGGCGCTCTGTGGAGAATCCCGATCGGTAGATATCTGCGACATCGTCTTATTCTTGAACAGTGTGAATTTTAACGTCATATACTCTCCAGGTAGTCACACCGTGTGAGCAGTAGACACCTAGTGCCGAAACGATTTAGGGAACCTATGTTCGTGTTTTATGTTCCGTGTCTCTACGTTTTACTTCTGAAAAATGTTTGTATCTCTGTTCGCGCATAATTTCACTCACTTTCGACCTACCGGTGTGTATGTGCAGGGGCTAAGCCGATGTTTTACATACCATTTTTGGTGTTTTAGATGACGTTGCCGACGCTGCCCCCGATGCCGCTTGCTTTTAAACTAAGAACAAGGACATAGATATGGGCGCAAAATGACCGTCGCTGTCGACGCGCCCCTAAACTCCACTAATGATGATGATGATTTCGTTTCTTTGGAATTAAGCTGACCTGATTAAGAGTCCATGGATTCGACACCGGGATATACTTCTAATCATTTCCCGTAGAAGATCATTTCTTCGTACTCAAAACGACTGACCTCCAATAACTTCATGTCTGATTACCCGAGTGAATTGAGGTAGACTCAGGTTTAACATCATGCGCGCATCAACATTGAACTTCCCGAAATATGGCTCAAAGCTGTTATTATAGCCACGCTACCATATAAGGTATGGGTCATCCTTAATATTTGGTGACCTTAGTTTACCAACACTTGGTCAGATCGAAAAAAACCAAGCTATAAACAAAATAAGAATGAATGCTTAAAAGGCACAACGAAATTTCCTTCGTGTGAATGTTATAATGTTAAAATACTGTACAAAGATATAGGAGATGGGCCCGGTTACTAAGGGGACCGGCCTGGGGCCCCACGACGGTAGTCGGACCCCTCCTTGGCTGAATCCTGGCTACGCCACTGTGTTCTGAGACTATATCAGCCACCCTGGGACCCCTAAGCCTAGCTGGGGCCCTGAGCTAATCTGGGTACCGCTGTGCTTAACTGGGGCCTCTGATCTGGTATGGGGGCCCTGAACTGTTCTAGCATCATTGAGCTAAGCTGGGCTCCGTGAGCTTGAACAAGTCCCTTGAGCTGTTTTGAGACCCTACATAAGTCGACCTGGGGACCTCCGAGCTGAACCGGGCCCCTAAGCTAATCTGGCACCCTGTGCGAATCTGGAACTCCCCTGTGATGAGCTTCTAGGGGTCCTGTGCTTATGTAGGGTCCCTTGATAAGCTGGTCCCGAGGCTAATGCACTGGTCTAGGCCCTTGAGCTGACTGATCTGGGTTCCTGAGCCATGGTCTGGACCTTGGGGCCCTCCGAGATAATTCAGCGGTCCCTGGGTGGCATAGGCAAAGGAATCGGGGGTCAGGGAGATACTGTCCCCCCCTTTGAGGTGGGCCCCCGCAACGAATATACAACTATCAGCAACTGTAATATAGAACAAGAAACCCAAACGGGCCCGATAGCTTGTCAGGGAACGTTCAAGTTCGGTAGTACGCTGCCTGCAAGCCCCTGGAGCAGGAGCGCTTCGTAAAAGTCAAGGCACCTACTACCCGAGTGTTGCCAAATGAGTCCCGAGAACTGGGCCCAATCAAACTCCATCCCAATCCCAACACAAAAATATGAATCGGACACAGACCCCGCACCAAATGCCGAGCAACAGTCGTCCCTGAGCCATCGAAAGGCGCGACGTCTTTCGATGCCAGGGTTATATGGCGTCGCCAACTCTTTCCCTGTTGGAGGGGTTTCTTGGGAGTCAAATCGCTCCTTGCACAAGGAATCTGCCGTGCCTTAAACCCGAGTTGGTCGCGTGGAAAGCAAGGCTGCTAGCCACTATAACACCATTCCCACACCTCCTCGGCATCACAAAGCTGGCCATCAAGTACCTACATTGCACTTGCAGTCATGCTGAAACTCTGCATTTTAGGCATCGAAATATAGCTAGGCGTATTTATTGTGATCAGGCTTCACCTAAATCAATCTCTAATGATGGCAAGAAGAGATCTGTAATAACATAAATAAATGTTCCCATTTTCGTCATTGAATAAGAAAATACAAGTTGATTAGGCATAGCGAAATGAGGGTATTTGGTATCAAAGCATTGTCTGTAGTTTTCTAAACAGTTCCTAATTTTGTAAATGTGATGAAAAGTTTTGTAGATGTGATGTGTACTTAGCCGCGCCAATTTGTTTCAGTAACAAAATTGTCCCATGTTTTGCCCAATGGCTAAATATCCTTGGACACCATGCAAACGTTACAAGCCTGCTTATGGTCTTGCGTGATGTCTAAGGAGATACCTAATTTAATGCTGGAGGTAGGAGGATACCCTTTGTTCATAAGCGTATTTAAATTTAAAAAAGAAGAAAAAAAGAAAAAGGGCCTGAACATCTGTAAATATAAAAAACGCGCTCTGCGGTAAAAATGATTGAAATCCTCCAAAAAGCTTAAAAATGTATTTCGTATTTGAAATGGGTCTAAAAAAACAAAAAATGTTTTTTGGCGTTTTACTATGATTTGGTATCAAATAGGTACAACTCAAAATCATAGGGCAAAATTTAATTTATCAATTTTCCATATATTGACATCCTTGTGTGCATGCGTGCCTTATTGACACCAAACGAGCTAACTAATGTTTTTTATAATTATGGGCCCCAGTGGACTGGGGCCCCCTTGAGGTGGGCCCCTCAAGGTTGGCCCCCACTTTTCAAACCGTTCCTACGCCCTGCCTCCAAAGGTCAAGTAAGGTCACGATAGGCTATTTTCACTCAAATATGTAATGCTTAAGAGAACTGGGCATAGCTCCTATGCCATTAGAGCTATTGAGATCTGGTAAACTAAATTTGATAGAAAAATGCCAGGCCTTTTTTCGCTATGTGGAACGTAATGACCTCCCGCCAGTGGTGTGACCTCCAGAGGTCACCTCGTGACCTCATATGACCTGAGGTTAATAAAGGTCAGAAAGTAACCTTGCTGTATATCAAATGAAAGCTAGTGATGAGACATACACGATGATGTTTGAATCAGCGTTCTAGCTTAATTAGGTCAAAAGTTATTGCTAAAATACTGTTCTTTAACCCCTGGTGACCTTGGATGACCTCGGAGAGGTTAAAGGGCAAAATATGACCCCATGGATCCGTGAAAGGGTGTCCAAGAACGCTTTTCGGAGCAAGCCGAGCATTTGCAATCGTTTTTGTGGCTTTTAGATCATAAGACAGCTTTTCCTATGTTTTTTTCAATGGGAGAGGTCACCTCTTGACCTGACCTCAGATCACGAAATAGAAAAATCCCAGATATACACCTTGTAGACCCTGGCGGGGCCATGAAGTGTAGGAAGTTTCAAATCGATCGACTGAGAAACGTAGCTCTTATAGAGGTCAAAATTTGAAGTGAGGTGACCTTGGTTGACCTCGCCTGGTGACTTGACCTTGGGTGACCCGGGATAAAAAATTCAGGGATGGTGGGAAAATGATGGGGTGAGAGATAGAGTCCTCAACCGTGGTGCTGCGTCTCGTCGTTTTTCTGCTATCCCGGAAATACCTTAGGGGGCATCGATGGTCCCCCGCTGGGGCGAGGGTTAAAGTTTTTTTGGTATATTTTTAATGAAATGCGTCATTAATATCTTGACATTCACAATACAGAGAACACACTTGAGAATTTGACGTGCACATTACAATGTGCAATATCTAGCACTCCTACTGTTTAAAATTCAAAACTTGAGGAAAAATGTATCTCGGATGCATGGAACGCCAATTCATGGCCACGGCATATACTTGAAGGGAATGTGGCACCCTGGTTAAATCCAAGAATTTATTGTAATTAGGAGTATTTTTAACCGAAAATCATGAAAACGTCCATGCTTTCTCTGAAAGATGTACAATGAGCACAATATTTTGATTTTTTAAAATGCTCCTCTAGGGTGAAAAATAAGCATCTGCCTGTGGGTGACGTCATGATCTGGTAACTCCTGCCATATTCAATAGACTTCAAGGGCTTTAATTGGCTGATTACTCACCGTGACGTCAGCGCTGTCGTCACACCAACAGCTGACAACTGTGGCCACCTGGCTAGGGTACATGTGGGGTACATTTCAGGTAGGTTTTTAGTTTTTTCGCCACGGAAAGTTTGAGTTTCAAGACAAATGATATATTGAGTACCGATTATCCAGCATGCTTACAACGGCTATCTCACTTAAAATCACGTTATAAAGGTGCGACATTCCCTTTAACACGCACATTGACGGGGGTCTGAGCCACCTTCGCTTTGACGGGGGCGGGTATCCACTAAGATGTCAAGAACCACGCTAGGTAGCGAAAAACAGTAAACGGTGTTGGATAGCCCATCCAATTCTCAATTGAAAATATTGAACCATTATTTTGTCAGGTCACATTTAAGGTCACTAGAGGTCAACACATGCCGTCATAGGGATAACATGTAAATGAAGGTTTTCGGTCATTACATCTGAACAAGTAAAGATAGAGCAAAACAATTGGAACTGCATGAATCCTCACAGCAAGCCGAATGAAAATTATATATAATATGACCTTGCTAGGTCAAATCAAGGATTTGGCCTGACCTCAGGTCAGGTCAAAGTGAAATTAGATAAAATGCACATCATTAGAACTGCAAAGACAAGGAAAATCTAATGCAGTTAGAATAAACACTCTATCACCATTCGTTGCTAAGTTATGCAGTTAAAGTCCTTTTTCCATGTATTTCCAATGAAGAGGTCGTGGCTTGTACCTGACCGTAGGCCATCGATATAAAAAATGCCGGAAGATATTTTAGAGAACTCGGTAAGGCCCGTTATGTGATATGAGTTTCAATGATATAAATTTCCGCTGTTCCGACTTATTCTATCTCAAACTTTTTTAGGTCAGGTCACTTGACCTGTACTGGTGACCTGACATGAGATGACCTAACCTTAAAATTTTGATAAAATTTGTAAAAAGGATGCGAAAAAAGGTATTCCAAGTACGGAGGCGCTACGCGCCGCCGTTCTTATGCTGTCTCCGAAAAACCCGACGGGGAGGCGGGTACCCGTCCCCCGTCAATGCGGGTGTTAAGGGCTCACTCCGTCTGGTCATGTCATGCATGCCTTACAAGGGATACACCCAAACACCGGTCGCCTGCTCAGGCATAACATCTTGTGGAGAAAGAACACCATCCATCTACTGAAGTCACGTGCGAATTTGAGGCTAGACATTTTTGTTGGTACATCCATAATATCTTGCAGTAATTCTAAAAACATGCATTTGATGCAGTGGTGCTCTCTGGACTTCATTTGGAGGGGGGAAGGGGGTAGAGGCTCTAGCCTCCCCAACCATTGTCTCGGATCAGTCCCTGCCTATGTATTTGCTCTAGGCTAGGACTCCGAAAGCGGAGGGGGACGCGTCCCCTGATGGTCAACCAGGGGGGACTCCCCCAAAATTTTTGGTCCATCGTCATTAATGCTGTCAGGACCGAATATGCTCAAAATTCGTCTCCCCCGGTCAGAACCAGCCCGGGTCCGTCCCCCCTGTAAAATTCTGTGGCGCCGCCCCTGGCTCTAGGCATTCTGAAATTTCGGGGGCCTGGAACTCCCTAGCTCCCTCGCATTCAATGTCACAGTAAATATCAAAACATTATTTGTAGATCCCGTGGCTGGGGGGGGGGGAGGGCTGGAGAGAGGAGTTATCATTTATCATGTTACCTGCAAAGATTATCACAAGCAGCTCCTGGTTTTGTATCACTTTTTCCAATAGACTCCAGGCAGAGCTGTTTTATCTTTGGATCTAACAGACCACTCTATTAGACCTCGTATGTCTGGGTACGAAATCTGATAGCAGTGCGCCATGAACTACACGTCACACTTTTTCAAAACAAGTATGCAGCTCTGCATGCGGGTGGATCTATGATGTAGGTTCAATTCGGTACTTGCGTTCAACTCACGTGAGCGCATCATCCACCATAAGGCTGCAAAACTGACATGTCTGTCGCCGAAGTTAACTGATTGCTTTAACAGGAGCACCAGTCATGGCTGGTCACGTGCGACCTTCGTCGCACAAAGCCTGCAATGACTGCTGTGGCCCGCAAATGTACTGAGTGTGTAGCCACGCAGGATGCCGTGATCGCGAACAACGGAGAACACTGCGTGCTTCCCCTGAGACTGACGAACCGAGCCCTCTATGTACCACCAGCAATCACTAATGGCGCTGTGAATGTGCGCTCGCTAGTATATGCATTACCTTGAAAATGGAGTACTGAGGTCACAGAGACGGGACTCGAGGGTGCATATCTGCATGACTATATCAGAAAGTGTCCTTTTCCTGAGGATGATCTATTGGAGATACTGGTGGAATTACACTGAACAAAATGGGTGGTACCAAGCGGAACACTTAAGTGATTGCAGTTTTTCTACTGGGTTAGTCAATGCCCTATGATTCATGTCAAACAATGTTGTATAGATGACACCACAAGATCAATTGCAATCTGTATAAATTCCAACGGGGGCCGAGAGAGAGAGAGAGAGAGAGAGAGAGAGAGAGAGAGAGTGAGAGAGTGAGAGAGTGAGAGAGTGAGAGCGAGAGCGAGAGCGAGAGTGAGAGTGAGATTGAGAATATAGGAGTGAATTGCACGACTGAAAGATAAGTGTTCTAACTGCATATTAACATTTCAGATGATTTATACATCATAAGAAGCCGATAGGACAATGCTCCTCTGGTTTTACCACGCTTATAGTCGACCCTCAACGACGGATCAGTTGTTTACGGTGCTGCTCGAACTAGTATAAATCAGGCCTTAGACGCTGTTTGCCGCGCATGTCTCAGAAAAGTCACTGGCGTCTTCCAGATTTCACACAGGGCATGCCTGCGCGTGGACACCGACGAGCCACTGCTTGACTTGATGCAGAAGCGGCTCTACTCGCCTACATGAGTAAAATCCTCCAGTGGCCAATCCACCCTGCTTGGATATTTGGCACAGTATTATTATAACCTGAATCACTCAGCTCCTATTGCGTGCGGCCTTTTTGGCGGAACCAACCTCCCTGTGCAGCATGATTTATACGTGACAACTCTTTTGACTAGTTGAAAAGTATTATGTGACGATTTTTCCTTCCCCTTCGCTGGAGTAAGTGCTGGAGGATAACACCGTCGTAGATTTGGGTTGGTGCTGTCATATTTTACACACCACCACCTGGGGGTCATTTCTAATCCTTCTCGGTCTTTTGCGAATAATTCCCAGCCGATTTACATATGACACCCATCGCTTTGCATATATGTAAAGGAATCAATTTGACAATTTTTGGCCAAATAATTTGTGTGAGGTCAAGTTAACGAACTATGCTAACTTTTTATAAACATGTCTATGAAAATTTTTTCTGCGCTAAATTGTGGAAGACCAAAGCAGGGTGTAACTCGACTCTAAACTAGTTTCTGAGCGTCATTCAAAAGCTCTTAGAAAGAAAAATGGGGTACCGCCACCCATTTTATTGATGGCAAAATAATAAGGTCACAGGCTCCGATATGTAATGGTAAACGGTTTCAGGTGGCGGATACCGAGGGTTTAAAAGTCGTAATGGAAAGTAATCTGCAAGCACACTCATTATTTGTACTGATTTCAAATGGGTGATGCAGGCCTTTGTTCTTTTAACACGCGCAGAAGAGGGGGGGGGTTCATGCGGATTCCACATAAAAAGTTCTAAACACTTCATGTTCAACTGTCCTGTTTACGACGCCCATCGACATTCTCTCCTTAACACACTACCCAGCCGCAATTATCGTGGATCAACTGCAAACAAGTCGGGGCCCTACCAAACCGACTTCGGCCCGCTTTAGATGGACTTGGACGGACCATCTGATCGGGCCAAAGTGGGCCAGTATCTGGATAACTCCGTCACGGAGCTGGCCCGAGTTGGGCCCGCTTTAGACGTAACTCCCAGCAAAGCGGCACAGCTGCGGCCAGGTTCACCTGTCGCCAGCTGCTCGTAACTCGGCACACCTCGGGCACTGCCTGCCGTAACCTCGATAACTCGGCCAGGCTAATGCCGTACGATCATGCGCAAACAACCGACTTTGCAGCAGAATTTCAAAATCATAATTTTCGCCGCCATTGTTGTAGCAGCGGCTTGCAGAGCAGTAGTATCAACATATTAGTGTATATTCTAACCGTGCAACATTACAGCCCAGGTAACAGGCAAATCAAGATAAAGTATCTTTGCGGAAATGTGGGTATTTGACGTGCGACTTCTACGATAAGTGTGCCCTTCGTGTGAAACTTAACCAAATAATACCTACAATAACTTTCGACAAGTCCACTGCATAATCCCAATTACAAAGAAGCATCACTGCGGACGTCTAGCGTCTGGCCATACCACCTACACATCTACATATTTCCGTCTAGCTGAAGAAATTCCAAGAGGTGTTACTTTCAATCATTCATTGGTAAGTAAGTACCAGAGTAGCCAACAGCAGTATATTTTTATAAGCAAACTGAAATCCTTTATGATCATCTGCCTCCCAATTGTCCTCAGCCCAGCATATTTTCGGTCATTCTGGACCATTGCCGTTCTAGCTTAGAATAGATGTCGAAGACCTGTCCCTTGTTCTCCAATAGTTATTGTGCGCATGATGAAGGCCATTATCGTCCCCACTGGTCGTGGAACCTGGGGGTACCAGGAATGGTGTCTCCCTTAAAGGGAGATGCGTCAAAAATTATTGGCTAGATCAAAAGGTCACAAAAGGCGTTTCAGTAGTACTACGCTCATTTTGCGAATTCAGCCTCCAAATGCCTTAACATCGCTCTAAAAGTTAACATTTCTAGACGACTTATCAAGAATCCACTATCGATTAAATGACGTAACCTCGGCTATGGCCATCAATTGCTCTAAGAACTCGTCATATGCGACTTAAACAGTGGTGAGAACTTGAACTATCACAGAAAATATTATTAAAAACAACTCTCCAAAACATTTTTTAATAGAAATATAGAACTTTAAAGGGGCGGGATTTGTCACGCTATTAGCAAGTGGCTTTCGGGAAGCCCGACCGGCTGGAACGACGAGCAAACCGGAGGCCGACCCATCGCTACTCTAGGCCTCGAACCTGCTCCGGTGCAGGAGGCCCAGGACATGACTTTCCAGGAGGTGGAGGTCACCTATGAAGATTTTTAGTTTAAATGGTTGACTCCGTTTATTTGATGAATAAGTTCGTTTTGTGTATGTGTGCTCATGGGTGTATTATTTTAAGTTGGTAAGGTGTTTACTGACCTGCCTCCTTCAATACTGGATGTAAAATGGATCTAATACTCGAAAGTATAGATTCAGGCACAACCCTTCATCAGAATTCTCGTAATACAAAGAGTAAAAACATCGATTATTGGCTATAGTGTGGGCAAGACCACATATGCTGATCAGATTCGAGGTCCTTCCCACACTATGACCAATAATCTATGTTTTCACCTAATGTATTATAAGGATTCTAATGAAGGACTGTGCTGAATATACAATCTCAGTGTATTAGCTCCATCTTGCATCCAGGATTGGGAGGCGGGCCATTAAACATCTTATCAACTTTACTATCTCTTATTAACTCTGGTCAGCTAGTTTGTTTGTTTTACCCTTTTTGGGGCCGTTCAAATACATGTTGAATATATATTTGCTTGTTTTCAGAAATGGGTTTCATTGTTTGTGGTCAGCAAGGATCTTCCCATATATACTGTGTTAAACTTTAGCTATCTAATTTGCCAACGAATCAGCGATTCTACCATGACCTCATTAATTAGTCAAACACATGAAGATTTAACATACCAGTTTTGGTACTGGTTAACCATGTACGTATTATTGAGCTTGATGGAAAGCATGAACTTGTGCATCCATTTATTCACCTATTTGCACACAAGCCTGAATGTCTCAAAACAGCCACAATCATGCAATGTGCAAAAATATTTTTAGTACAACACAAAAATCAGGCTCATTGCGTACAGGCCGAATGAAAAAACCTTTAAATGTCTGGTGAAAATAAAATAATTAGGCAGGTCTAATATGCACATTGCACACCTTGTGCTCACCGGATACGCCTCCTCAACACAGCAATGAGAGTGAGGAAGCGCTGACACAACTACCAGCATGTCGTAACCACCATCTACCAATAACTAGGGTCGGAACCGCGCTGACCCGAAATGGCCTGATCTGGCACGTAGTATTAATACAAACAATGAACTCTGGCCCAGCTCTGAACAGCGCCATCAACTACCAATTACTACGGCCAGGCCCGCTTTGGCCTGCACTGGCCTGATCTGGCACGCAGTAGAAATGCACAGCAGTAACTCTGGCCCAGCTCTGGCGAGAACCCATCAACTACCAATAACTAGGGCCAGGCCCGCAATGTCTCGAGGCTGGCCCGAGCTGGTCAGGTCTGGCACGCAGTTACACAAATGGCTAATAACTCCGTCACGGAGCGGGCCAGCTCCGTTGTCAACAACTCGGGCCAAGTCGGGCAGCGGTAACTCCGTCCCAGCTCTGGGCCAGCCTGGGCCAGGTCGGGAAAGTTGTTTCAACTCCTGAGTTACACCCGACAACAGCCCTACATGTGCCGGGCTCCGTGCCCCGCTGGCCCAAGCTGTGCCAGGTCGGGGCCGGAGGTAAATTGCTGGCTGGGTATTAGCTCACAACATAGACGCCAGACAAACACAGCAAACACTGCTCTTGAACACACTTGCAACAGGCACAACACTACAAGCCGAGCAGGGCCGAGCCGTGGCCGGAGCCGTTCAGAACTTCTTATTGTCAGCGCTAAATACGCACAGTCGTGTGGTGTCCGGCGGGGGCGGTGCCGGTGCTTCGCCATCCGGGCGTAGGCGGGGCAACCAGTGGCCGTGGCGGCGGCTAGTTTCTTATGTTTAGTTGATGTTTCGTTTAAAGTTTTTTTTACATATAAATAATTGCAATGGCGGTTGAAGAGGCGCTTAGAGTTAAGCTGTAAGCTTTTGCGCCAATCCTCTGTGTTGTTACATGTTGTTTTGTGCATATGTCATTACGTAATGCAATTTATGCTACTACTGCAATGCCCGCACCTATTTTTCCGAGGTGGCCGCAGAACCGTTCGCCGGCGGAAAACGCTACTCGGGTAGCTTTGAGAGCATTTATAGCAATTGTGTTTAAAAATCGATTTAAATGTTCTGACTTATAGTCTTTCAAAGTCAGGCCTATGTATATTTTGAGACCTTCGTAACCGTGCGGTCGCACCAGTTCGCCAAGCACTCCAGACCGAGTAGTGACGTCCTAACGCCATATAATCGGGTTATATGTCAGGGCCAACCCACATGGAAGTCAAGGTCAAGGTCATAGGTCACAGGTCAAGGCCATTGATGCCGTTATTCCGGTCAGATGGTTATTCAGTATGCTGTATGTTTTGGTATGACTTCATAATTAAGTTAACTCGATGCCAAGGTCAAGGTCAAAAGTTTTTTTCAACGTAAAATTATCAATTTCCCGCCCAAAGGCTGCTAAAATGTGGGGTACATTATACATCATTGGAAAATCTCATATTTTTAGATCATAGGTCAGTGACCTTGAATGACCTTGACTTAGAAGTTTCCAAGAACGCTGTGTGGGACTCTACCTCTGTGACCTTAGTCTGCTTTTGTTTTATTGCCGGCTTTTCCGCATAATCACAGCATTTCCCAATAGGTCTCCAGCATGGGCCATATTTGATATTTACGACCTCATTCTCAGGGGGAAGAGCGGTTAGAAAAGTTAGCGAATTATCAGAAGCTGGAGTGCTCGGCATCTAGCGATACCCGTAAAGGTCGTCTTAATTAAATCCTTGATGGTTAAAATATTTAGTCATATATTTACGGCATTACCTAGCCCACTGGAGTGATTCCTAACCGTGTATATTTATTTGGAACAGCAGCGTTGATGTTATTAAGAAGGGTAGCTTACCCTCAATGTTAGCCAAGGCATGGGGGACATTGACACTTACACTAAAGTCCTGAAAGTAAGTCTGGTAAATATACAAATTATGAGTGGTCATACATGCTGTTCGCTGTTTATTGATGCAATTGTCAAAGGAAAGTATGTTTGGGAATGAAACTTAATATCCATGGGAAATTTAGCCCGCAATGTGCACAAAACGTTTTGGGCTGAAATCTTCCTAACAATGGCGTGCTTAAACACATACGCGGATCCAGAGGGCAAAGGGGGCACGTGCCCCCCTCTGATCGACCCTTGGCGCCCCCTAAAATGGTCGCGACGCTCCCCTGAAAGGTTGATGGCGCCCAACTCTATTGTCGCTTCTCACCCCCTCCAGGATGCAAAAATCGGCGCCCACCAATAGGATTTTGCGCTCACTTGAAATGTTTTGCCGGTCAAAAGTGGGGCCCACTTGCTCCGGATGGCGCCCCCTGGGAAGGTCCACCAAAGGGCAATCCTGGATCCGCCTATGCTGCGACATGGTGATAATAACTGAAGTGAACGACATAAGCAGATTTGGTCTAGGGCACTCTAACCATAAAAGTTCAAGGAAAACGAGATTAAAGACTGGAACAAGAAAGGGCTGAAATATATCAGTGACGTTATCCACCCAAACGGGGAAATGATGAGTTCCAACGCAGGCAAAGGGTTATTTGGTATTCAAGCCACTAACTTAGACTATCTTGGATTAGTGAGAAGCCTCCCATGGGAATGGAAAAGGCGTCATGTAAAGCAAGGTCCCAGTGCCCCAAGATCCACCCGAATATTCAGAACATCCTAAAGTAAAGGCAAGGATCATAATTGGTGGTTTAGGGCGTGCAGCCGACAACAAATGTCATGTGGCGCCCATAGCACTAAATAAAATATATTGAACAGAGTTTCAATAACTCATGGGGCTAAAGGTGTGTCAAAGGTCAAAATGTAAAAATACATAAATAAAAAAGAAAAACACAGTTTCAAATCACAAACCTAGGTCGGAGAGTAAATAACATAAAAATCAATGTTCATTAGAAACGATAAAATTCTTGAAAACTCAACGGTCGGAAACTAAAAAGAAAATGCAAGGCAATGCTCATATTTACAGGGTTTTATTGTCATGAAAGAGCAAACATATCACAAAAACGTGGGAGACAGGCTGGGAAAGTCGGAGATATTAGATGGGGTACAATTTATACATTAAGCTGAGCCTCAACAAGGGCAGTGACTAGCCAGGCGATGCAGTATAAATGCATAAAAAGAATACTAGTCACAAGTCGAAGCTTCAACTGTATGGACCTTAACACCTGAATGTGACCACTGCCAAAAGGCAATTAAGAACGTCGAACACACATTTTTGTATTGAGCAAGGGTTCAAGAGTTTTGGAGGGAGGTCGCCTCCTTTCTTAAGAAATCGAGACGTGCGCAAAATACAAATTAGGACTCATTGGGTTTCCGACGAAAAACAAATACATCGCAAGAAGGCAAAACATCGCTCAAAACTAAATACAATGCCGCTCTCACACGGACGGAAACAATGGTGCTGTCATTTCCAACCAAATTATTACGGTCATGGGCAGTGGGATATAAGAACATAAAAGGCATTTGGTCCCCACACTGATAAGCCCGAACAAAACTACATCGGCCAGTACAAACCTAAATAATTTTAGGCCCATATAATAGATGTAAACGAAATGAGTGTAAACCAACATTCAAACCCGGCACACGAGGATTACCAGACCAGCACACTTTCAACTTCGCTATCATGCAACGAAATTAATGCGACAAAGATGAAGAGTGCACGCACCGGAATAGACGCACGGGAAGATACAGGCAGTTACGGGCAGTAGATTGGGGTTTCAGAAATTAATCCTTGTTTCTCTGTGTAAGCCATAGTTTCTGAATAATGGCTGTTCAAAATCAGCTGCCAACACCTCCGACATAGACCTTACATTACCGCTTACCAAGCTTTGGTAGTGGAGATAGTGGTAGCATATGTGGTCAGAAATGCTCTCGCTTATAGGTGATCTTACGCCCCGAAATGAACCAGGGTTTACCTGTTCTCACTAGGTAGGTAAAGACAAATAAATGTCAACTTAGCGTACGGTCCCAGCAGAGCTATGAAGACTTGAAACGTCCTGGCATAGGGTTTTCTTCCGAATAAGGCCACATAGGAACCAGATAACTACATAAAGCAGGACGCTTGAGTCATCAGCAAATAATGTAACCCTTAAATCTAAACGATCCTAACGATCCTTAAATCTATTATGTAGCCTTGAGCTTAGAGTTTAGCAAGCTTAGCTGTGACGTCTTTACATAATATACATAGGTGTATGATACCGGAAAAGACGGTGCGACCGGAGGTAGCTGCATCAATTATGTTGAAAACGCTATTATACCTTTGGTCTAATATATTTAACCCTGGCCTTTGTTCAAAGTGAACTTGACAAATGATATAGTATGAAATAATGAAGTCGCAACTTGCTTCACAATCCATAAAATTCTTGTTAATAAGTTGAAGGAGAATGGTCTGAAATTTTGGGATGCCTATCCTACTGATGACGAACACTTTTAGAGACAATTGTGGGCGAGATGCTGGTCAGGCCTATGCCATCGGCGAGGAGGCTCTCGATTCGTTTTACGCCTGATTCTGCATCCGCTGTATATTCAGTATTCTAAAGACAGGCTGTGCCCAAGTATGTATTCGGGCACAGCGCGTCTTCAGAATTGACAATTGGAAATAATCCTGGAGTATTTGCAATTTTCCGGACTTAATTCAAGGAGACAGGCCAAACAACATTTTATCATATTATGCAAGTTTTACGCTTTACTCATTTTGTTGTATCGTCTGCAAAGGCTCTGTAATCGTTAAAATATTTTCAAGGCAAAGTTATTGTTTGTGGGTGGGATCAGTGATATCTGCAGTTAAGAACACACTTATGAAAGCAAGTAACTGCTACATTTTTTATCCTTGAAAATCAGTCTGACTCCCAGGTCGGCCCATCTCCCAGGTCGGCCCGTCTGGACAATCCTGACGACCTGTGTCTCCATTTTGTGCTGCGAGGGCTCGCCTGTGCCTTTAACTGTACCGGCGGACATTCCCGGAATGGCTGGTATCTGATTAGTACACAGCCTCGTATTATCATGTGTATTGATCGCGTCAAGTTTGCGCTTAAACTATCCCTGCCAGCCGACACAGACTGCTGCGCTTTGCGAGGTATACCTAACCCCACACTGGACTATCAGCAATAGCGCTCATCAATTTACGGCCGTGATTACCGGCAGAATGACCTCAGTCGTCGGCGCGGCCCGAGACACCTCAGACGCTACTGCATGTCCTAATCACAGACATCGTACGGCAGGGGCCGAATTTCGACCAATGACCTACAACGGGCAGTGGGCCTGTCTGATAACAGCCATGGCGTGCTGCCCCACATCAGTTGTAGTCTAGATTTTATGGGATGACACTTTCGACAGTGTTCATCATTTACCTCGTTCGAAATTGGGGTAGATCAGCCAGGAAGTTCTCTTACGTGTCTACCCAGAAATGGATATGCGGAAGGGTGAATATAATCTTATAGCGTCGTCTATCGCTTTCCATTTTAAATGAGTGGGCACCGTATGTCAACACGAAGTCAGGTGGCCCATGATTGAGAACAGAAAGCACACGGGAACGGTGCACTTTCAAACCGCGAGGTGGGAACAGACGAAGACAAGGTTAGGTGATTATTTTGTGAAGGACGCTGATGTCTGGCAGTGACAGTGCAGCTGCAGTCGCTGTCCACGGTCTGCACCGGGGCGGGGTTCCGCAGGAACCATTCACGGCGGCACGTGCTACTGCGTCTTCAAGGTCACCACCCTGAAGGGTGCATCACGGGCAAGGTCATATTCAAGCTCGCACGTGCATGGCAGGAAATCATTGGTAACGGAACAACTGGCTCAGGGGAGTGAACATTTTCGCCGCTCATTAACACTGTAATAAGGCAGGATACCGCTTACCTGCGTTCAGGTGGAGATCAAGGTTAAATTCGGCAAATCATGTTTCGAGAGGACTTCCCAAATTATTTGGTGTGACCAGCCTGTAACAAGGCAACGTGATAAACATTGCATTCGTATCCTATTTCTTGGTTCTGTGACCTGAGCCAAAATCCTGTCAACCCCTTCCAGCGTAGGTAGTGACGTCTGATTTGGGTAATATGGGCGCTATACGGGTCCGTTAACGACCTATTTTGAAGGTAATGTGGCACCTTTATAAGGTGATTTTAACTGAGGTAGCCAAGTTGTAAAGCATGCCGGAAAACCCCGTACTCAACATATCATTTGTCTTGGAACTCGGAATTTCCATAGAGAAAAGCTAAAAACCGACCTAAAATGTAGGTACCCAAAATGTAACCCAACGAGCCAGCCGCAGTTGTCAGCTGTTGGAATGGCGGCATGCTGACGTCACGGTGAGTAGCCAGCCTATTGAAGTCCTTTGAATATGGTAGTAGTTGCCAGATTATGGCGTCATGTACAGGCAGAGGTTTATTTCTTACCCTAGAGGAGCATTTTAAATATCATAATATGGAGCTTTTTGTAATTTTTTAGAAAAAATTATGAAAATTTTCATGATTTTTGTGCTAAAAATACCACTAATTACACAAAATTCCAAGATTCGACCAAGGTGCCAAGTTTCCTTTAAAAGCCTCCGAGAACTCATAGTTTTCTTGTTGCGGTAAATCATAGTTTTCTTGTGTATTGATTTTTCACAATTATATCAACCAAATGTTTTCATGTATCCTCGGTTATGGGGAAGCGATACCGTGCTATTTTTCATCGCGGTGAATCTACCAACGGTACTGAATAATACATAGGCGGATCAATGTGGCGAAGCACCAGAGACCTTGGACTACATGGGCGGCGGCGCTGCTGCCCTTTATGGCAGTTCAGAGTATCATTTGAACTAGTATGTACCCAATGTGTTGGTAAAAAATATGCATATTCTTATATTGATACGGGCAGAGTCATATCGAGGGTCTTCAGACAGCTTTTAGTTATTTACTTGCGGATGGAAAGTGTTCCCAAACATCCTGACCATATCTGCCTCCAGACAGTTATACAAGTAGCATTATGCTGCCCCGGAGGTCAGCATTCTCCGACTGACTGCACTATTCTGTAAGTGCTGCTGTGAGCCATGTTTTTGTGCCATTTGTTTTGTACATTACCAGATAATATCGAGCAAGCCACTGTTCTAAAAAAACCGTATCCAAGTTCCCCAGTTATTAAGCTATTTGTTTTAGTAATCCACGGTCGTAAAGCGAGTAATTAACTCCTCGGAAGGCAGGAGGCCCCAGCGCTGCTTCCAGAGCTGGGTATTCGCATTCCCATGAGCAATGAGGTACGTGCAAGGGCACCGCCGCGAAATTTGTACAGGGGGGACGGACCCGGGCTGGTGCTGACCGGGGGAGGCCAATCTTGAGCATATTCGGCACCTGTTAGCATTAATGACGATGGACCAAAAATGTTGAGGGGGACGTCCCCCCTGGTTGGCCAACAGGGGGACGTGTCCCCCGTCCCCCCTTCCACTTTCGGCGCCCATGGGTACTTGGATAGGAAATCAGACATGTATATTGTTCTGTGACTTCTTTTGCTAACGGGGGTGTGTAACACTACCAAAAGCGCCAAGAACCGAACTCTTTATCGAATGAAGGAAGTACTACTATTTTCGCTCATTATATATCCCACTGACCATGCCATTTCGATATATTGATTATTTACTGAATAACGCACTCTATCACATTGTAAGATAAGATAACTTCACGTCAAGGCAAAATTATAAAAAAACATGTTTTTACTTCGAAGTTATTCCTCATGTATCAAAGCTTCTCTCAGCCATTCCGGTTTTTTACGTAATGTTGTACCATGTGCCTTGCCTAAAAGCTAAATGTTATAAGCATGGCGTGTATGTTGCACCCGTATATACTAATATTTCCATGATTAATGCTTTTCAAAACTTCCTGATGGAATGCCCACCATTGCGGCTGTTCGAGGCGGAGAAGTTGTGGGTCGGGGAGACTTCAACTCGACAACACACATCACCGATGATTGCTCGCCGCGTCCTCTCTCTATGTTGTCCCAAGTCGGGCTCAGCAACGGACAGCATTCAGTCAGATGCTGCACGGTTTCGTGAAGTTTTTCTCTTACTTAAGTGCAGAAATTGTGAGCGATTTCTACGCAACGATGCTCGAAAGAAGCTGTGATGAGCATACATGAGCATAGGCTGAACATGCATTTTCACGTTGAAATATGTCATTTATGCCCTAAAAGTAGCCTGGTACTCACAGCAGCTTACAAAGAAACTGAAATACACTTTAAACAAGGTGGCTTCAGGCTATCTCTAATAAGTACAGGTACATAATTCCTAAGTACTGCACTCGGTACAAAAATAATCCCGAAATGAAATATTAGATTTCTTAATCCTATTGTTGAATAGTTATAGCATACTTAAACATTTTTGGGCTGTTTTGACGCTGCGTGAATGTTCATAATTGCTAGCTAAAGAAAAATAACTAGTTCAAAATGTATAGCACCACAACTACAAAGAGCCCCCGTTTAAAATGCTGGTATATTTCTAAGAGTTGAAACGCGTACTCCTAAGACTTGACGTTTTGACCACAACTTACCCTGGGTTGGAACTCTGCTTGCGTTTGGGAAAATTTCATTTTTATTTGAAGCATGTTTGAACTTCTGTGGTTAGAAGTTCTGTCTCAATGTGGTTAGAATTATAATGCTTTAAGTCTCTTTCTTTTTACCGGCACCACTTCTCAATCCTGGAGGGGCCAGGATGGTCTGGAACAAACGCCTGGAGACAAACTCTGTGGGAGACGGGGTCCTGATCCCTCCCCCCGCCGGGTATCCACCCAGGATCGCGGGGCAGGAGACTGAGGAGTTCTGTTCTCCACAGGATACACCGACACGGCGGGCCAGTTCGTACCGCGGATCAACGAGTTCTACTTCCTGGTGGATCCAGAAGACCTGACGTGGACGCATTTCCCCTACGACGAGGCGGAGCGGGCCTATGAAAGGTGAGTACAGATGAACGATGCCGCTGATAGGCGCCCATTGCCTATTGCGACGGCTGAAAATGTTTTTCTATGCTTTTGCGGCACTCAAATGAGAACTGAAAAAGAGGATGGCATAAGTTCACCTGAAACAATTTATTATGCTTCTTAGATGAAGTTTTTGAGGGTTTTCATTGTTTTTTTCATTTCTGTTTCGATCTAATATTTGGACTTATGACATGCCACCTCTTCGACATTTTCGGCGCGCTCGGCCGCCCGGAGGGGTGCAAAGTGATTGGGGTACGGTGGGCACCGCATGCCGTGACGGGCCCCACATCCGTACTCGTGTCGGTAACGATTCTGTAAACACGGCCGCTGACCCGATGACCTCATTAACGACCCGGTCACCACGCGGTGAATGAGCAGTATCAGGAAATGATAAAATCAACACAACTCGCTAAACACTAGTAGGTGGGGCCATTACCGTGGTATTTACTCTGTATAGACGTTTCAAGCGGCTCCTGTCAAGTGGTTTGTTCCAGTCAAGGACTCTTTGGAGTTTCGGTGGGAACATATTGATAAAGTAAAGGTCAAACTACGTTAGAATTGTTAGATTAGGCACTTTAACTATTAAATCACTTATTAGGCCACGTTTCCATTTTATAGTTTATCAGGGCCTTACACACATTGGCGGACGTAGGGGGCATTCCGGCCATGCCCCCTCCCAAAGCGCTGTAGGGGGCTGTTCCAGTTTAAAGTCTCAAATTTTATGCCAAAGTCAAACCCGGAGGACCATTGAAACTTCACTCAGTCTTGATATCTATTTTTGAGTTAAGACAAAACAGTTAGGAGCAGCACACAGTGTTAGCCACCGAGGCTAACGATGGGATTGGCCACAATGCCAAACCCCAGGAGTGACCAGCACCAGATGCGGGACGACGGAGGCCGTGATCCGCACGCGCCCACGTCCACGGATCACGTCCAGCCCCGCGAGGCGACGACGCAGGACACCATCACCACATGTGCGTAGCTCAGCCTAAGACCCAAAAGGCAAGTCACAGAGACAAACACGAAACCAAATTCCTGAGAATAATGAAACAATTGAAAATAAATCCAAAACAAAAACGACGATCGGAAACACACCCAAAAATAAAGAACAGACAAGGTTTAGACAAAAAATGGCGGCCCCAACCCACACCGTCCCACATCGCCGCCCAGATGTGCCCCGAGAGCCCACAGTGACCGGCACAGCAGGGCGGGGGCAGCTGAGGCAGAAAAGAAACCAAGCACTGTGTTAAAAAAACGTCCAGAAGACAAATATTACAAACAAGATTTGCGGCACAGGGCCAAACTTTCTTTTGACCCCCCAAACGCCGGATAATTTTTTGAAAAAGGTGTTTACACTAGGTCTGTAGAGCAAAAAATATTTGCTCCCACCCCCCCCCCTCCCTCTCTCCCGAAGAGCGATCATGTACTTGGAGAGGTAGCTCATACTAGGTCTGTCGAGCACTGAAAAAAGGTGTTTACACTAGGTCTGTGGAGCAAAAACAACTTTCGCTCCCAACCCCCCCCAGGAGGAGAAGTAGACATGGGTCTGGCCCCCAAACTGGGGTCTGCGTCCGCCCCTGGCCTCACATATGCAAAATACAATTAAGAATGCAATTTAAATGCAATGTAAAACACAATAGGCATAGGCAAATGATCTAGAGCCAAGTGATGGGGTAATATGTGACACAGATTCGATGATTTGAAATGTCTGTTTTTGCAAGTGTTTCGCCAACACCCCACCAGGCTCGATTATTTTCATTCGATAATGACGTTGTTAAAACTATAGGATAGCGCAGACTTATCGAGGAAAGATGAACACTTTTGGAGATCAAAGCTTATCATGAGCGTGACGGTCGGGCCGGGTCGCTCATGTGTGACATTTCATTCATATGCAAGGAGATCTCCTTAGGTATTTATACCTCTCGCTCGCTGTGTACTCGCACGTTTGCAAGACATTTTGCTAGACTGCGGCCGAAAAACACAATTTGAAGGTAAGGACGATGGCACGAGTATATTCCATATATTGAAACCAAGGGAGATATTTAAGCCGTCCGTGTTGGTCAGTCGGTGCAGCTTGCGGTCGGTCATGTTGGAGGAGAGTTCCGAAGCAACGAATCCTCGTGAGAGTCGGCCAAGGCGTGGCTCCTGGGAACTGGTCTGGTCCGCTCTCTCAGCGGCTTCTTAGCTCCGGCTCTGGTATCACGGATGAGTTTACGTCTCAGACCGCAACACCCGAATCACGCAACTGTTTGGTAAAGGGGTGACTTATTGACGGGTCTTCTTACAGGCGGATGCCGACGGCTGCCATGTTCGGCTGAATAGCAGCACCCACGGTACAGCGAATAATTTAGGTCTGGTAATTTAAACACAAGTTTGCAAACGAAAGAGTGTTCAACGGTGTAACGGTGCCAAACATTGCGAAGTGTCACTGGCCATGATTTAGCCCCCACACCTCAAAACTAACCCTTCACTTGGTATTTGCCTTTCGAATTTGTGAAGCACGTATTTCCTATTTTGAAATATCAACCAAAGTTGGGTCTTGCCTAGTGTCTGCTGGCCTGATCCACCCTTCCGGCTCTGGAAAAGGTTCAACCCTTTGTCTTCCTTTTTAAATTATTTCTCCTTTCTTTTGATCATATCATACCTGGCTGTCAACGCTGAGTCTATAAAAGGACACCAGGAAAGATGGGCTGCCTCAGAGCAAACTCCTTCCGCAGCCTTATCAATAGTGTTAAGGCCACATTTCTCCTTGAAGAACGACCCAATGTGTTCTTATATCGATTTACAGGATGAACTAATAGCTTCTTATCTTTCCAAGGTCATAGTTTGTTCTCTGAAACACTTGCTGGAGACGTAACCAAGAGAAAGGAATACAACAAAAATGTCTGGGTTTGAAATAAACGTTTTCCTCAATCAGGAAATGTGTACCCGCTGACAAGTTCCTCGTCTACTTAAACGAACGGTTTGGCACTTATATCGTTTACATTTCAAACACTTATGGAGGTACTGAAGGAAAACTTCAGTGTGGGGGCCGTCCATTAATTGGGTAACGCATATTTATTGCAATTCTGACTCCCCCTTCCCCGTGTAACACCTCGTAACGGCCCCTCAGAAATAACGTAACGTTGGGTCTAGACTCCTCTCTTTAAATAAGAAATAGGGAAGCATCGTTCCTTTAGGAATATTTGGGCAAACATTAGTCATTTGAGGGAAGCTTTGAGAAACGATCGCCCAGATGGCCTCCTTAGGACTGGTAATGGTTCCGTCACACTCCGTGCTGAAAATCTGAACCCTTTAAACCCTCAAAACAATTACGCAACACGGCTGAAATCACAATGTTCAGCTGAATGTGGAAAGGGGGAGACGCGTTCCGCTCTCTTCTCTTTTCGACGCCCATTCGGCTCTTTTATTTTAACCCGATATTTTTCCTTCAATTTAACCTTCCCGATTCCAAAACTGCAGACGTTATGTAACGATCGAGATCAGCCCACTTCCTCTTGTAACACTTCGTAACGCTATGACTTACGCCCTCAATCGCTACGTAATTGATGAATAGCCCTTGTAAAAGTCGATACCAAGTCTTCCGTGGTTTTGAGGCATTTAAAAGCACACGTTAGGTAAACAGTTATGTAAAACTACAACTTCTTCCGTTTCCAAACGGTGGCCTGAAATGAATGATAAATAGCCCGGTGTTGTCGTATGTTGTGCGTTGCTGTGCTTGAACAGTCTGTTGAACTCGGTACCAATACCAGCAGGCAGAAGCGGATACAATCGGGGACTGGGCTGTTCAAGCCCCTGAAATCTCTGAGTGCCTATAGTCGGTGGATAGGCGAGGGCTGATCCGTGACAATGGCGGGGAGGGCTCGAGCTGTCTAGACCCTTAAATGATGTCCTGGATCCGCCACTGCCAGCTAGGCGGATTAAATAAGGCTAGTTACTGCTTCCCTTTTCGTCATAGTGGGTTATACTGATTGAAATCCTGTCACAAATTTCTTATTTTAGATGCTGGTTTATGATTATTAAAATCCATTCGCGATTTTTTTCATCTAACGAACCGATCAATGGCATCTTGTCGCAGACAAATGGTTGGGGCATGGTTTGAAGCTTTTCAAAATCATATTTCAGGTAATGTGGCTTTTCGTTGGTCTTTTCGTGTTAATGCTTGTCAAACACCATAGTGTTTGAGGGAGTGGATAAATTCCGTAATGCGGCAGCGAGGAACATGATTGTAAGATGATAGGATGTCATTGAGCTTACCTCATCGAATCCGAGATGGACAAATGAGTAACATTAGTGATGAAATGATCGAGGCCGGCGACCTTAACCTCGGATTCGAGGTTGGCGATCATGTAGTATCTTGATATCTATAACACCGGTCAACAAAATTTAACTTGTGTCATGGATCCAATATAAGATAGTCCGTTTTTAGGGTGATTTGTGGCGTTGAACACGAATCTGGCAGCAGAAATGCCGTATCAGATTAGAATTTTGAGATCCAGTATATCTGGTGTCGTCTTTGTGCAAGCCTACTTGGCATCAGAGACATTGACAGTGCAAAGCCCAAGAGGTCTAGGAAAATGAACATTTGGGTGTTTGTGGAGGCTAGGATATTCTACCCTAAATCCGATTTTCATAGACCTAGGTCAATATATTCAAGGTAAAACGGGACCATATAGGTCAAATTTTGTCTGTTCATGGTAGCCATAGGAAAATGCCATGATTATGCAATGAGAAGCCGGATATGGAGAGAAAGTGACCTAACCTAGCGGAAGAAAGGTCTGAGGCAATGTTCTCTGAAACTTTTAGGTCAAGGTCGTTCAACGCCATTGACCTTTGACGTCAAAATACTACATTTTGCCTATAACGTATATTGCAACTAGCACTATAGCAACCGTCGGGCGGGAAATCAGGTTTGACCTTCACCTAGGACCTTTGACTTGAACTTGCGATCTTGAGCTCAAGATTGAGTGACCTTAGCCTATGACGTCATAAACTAATATACGTCATATTAGGTGACGTCATCCGACCGAAAACACTAGGTTCAATGACCTTGAAATGGTGGTATGAACTCGACCTGTGACTTTTTACTTGAACTTGACCTTCAAGGGAAGTGACTCTTGACATAAAATTCTCAACGTTGCGACGTCACCACTCGGTCTAAAATACTAGCGAGCTTGTGCAACTGAGCGCAAGCCTTGTACAATGTATGTATGCATGTACAATGTTCATGCACTTGAATGCGTGGTAGTCTTCTGTTGTAATAAATTAACATGTATAGTGATTAGCTGCATTGTTTGGGTGAAGATAATCCGGGTTCTCGACACCCTTGATCTAGATTTTTCCACAAAAGGCTAGGCTTATGACTGTGTGTGGAAAGTGTAGGGGCAACCAGGTATTAGCGGTATCGAAATAGGTAGAAACAAGTGCTCACGTGCCGGATCCATTTTGACTGTTGACCAGTGTAATTTAAAACTGACTAGCCGCATTCTACTTGTTAGCAGAAGAAAAAAAAGCTATACGCAGATGACTATTTTATCTTAAGACTGTTTTACAACAAACTGTAATATGGAGATTTTGACCAAAGGGTTGTGCCCGTCTCAAACGTTGGATTCGAGAAGTTTTTAAGGGCATATTTCTATACAATAACCCAAAGCAAAACCAGCTGAAAATGCATCCACCTGCTCAGCTATTGTAAATGCAACAGTGAGTTTAGATTCCGAACAGATCACTCGAGTGACGCAGCACTGGGCGACTGAATAGGTGCGTGTATTTAATGCGACTGTACCAACTGACCGTGACCTTTTGTCACTCACCAAGAGCAATAAACCAAAGAGCGAAAAGCATGCCATCAATGGCTTCTGGTCAATTCAATTGTGAGCTACGACCAAATGATTATGTGGCATTGTCACGAAGACATGCTTGAGGCCAATGAAGCACTGCTTTAATGTGCAATGTTTGTGACGTGGGTAGCACGGACGTCATAAATGCGAAGTCTTATGTAATGCCAAAATCGGACAAAGTTCAACTTTCGGTTCGGCGCCACTCACAAAGAGCGGTGGGGTGGGACGCGGTGCCCCCCCCTGAATGAGAGATGTATCTTACAACGTTGACAGGCGTCGCAACTTTTTGGTGGGATGGATGAACGGCAGCCGGGCTGCGAGGGGAGGGGGAGGGGGAAGCAAAACCAACAGTTAATGACTGTCCGGAAGTGTTCTGAAGAGGTAGTTATTCTCCAATACATTACAATGTTTGCGGAAGTACCTACTCGTTTATAAGAGGGAGAACAAGGCTAAAATATTCCGTTTAGTGTTAGAAAATTATTTGCTTTGTTTTTTTCTGTAGCTATTCCACCTTATGGGTCCTCCTCCAGGGGCCATGCATATTTTGAGAAATAGCTGGTGCCACGGTGATAAGTGTCACGGTACTGAATTGCACTGGATCCAAAATTCAAGAGTATTGGTCGGGATTAGGAATAGTTTATTGAGGGTGTGATTTTTACCCGGGGGAAGTGAAGCCCTCTATCAGACGGCCCGGAAGGAATTTACTCATCTTGCAAGAGTGCCGGTCTGTTGGATTTTTTCCAGTATAAAGTCATCGTTCCAAACTCGGCTCGCGACTGCACTATGGCCACCCGATACCAGCCGCAGTGGGTACTCACGGTACTTTTTCCTTTCGAATCCGCCGGTATCCTGCACCTGTTTCACTGGAAGAGGCTCCTTGCAAGTTCCCATGGGAATACTGTGATGAGGGTGGTTCTCTAGCTCGTTACAAAGCCCTCCTCCTCAACCAGGAGCCGTAGTGCTTCAGTCTGTGACAGAGGCGAACTCAGACCAAACGCTTGGGGAGGGGGAGAAGCTAATGAAGTATTTAAAATAGTTCTTTTTAAGATAAGAGAAAAAAACTGGCTAAACTTGATCCCTTTAGTAGTCATTTTATCGCAAATGTCTCCCGGCGGGCTTTAAAGTGACCCACGCGAAAACTGGGCCAAACACTTCTGTAGAGAAGCCCACCCCGCACGTCGTCCCTGAGCCATGCGGTCCCAGCTCAAGCTCCAGGGTTCCTGTTGAAAAAAATATGTTGTGGTCCCTGTGCGGTCACACTTTTGACTCTTTTTAGACCTAGGTACTTTACAATGCCGTGGTCGGACTGGTTTTATGTATGTAGAATGTTTCTCTATATGACGTTATTTAGGGTATACAGAAGTGGGCACCGCTAGTAAATCCTTGAATTTGATACCGCTACTTCCGCTATCTTGGCTGACTGAATCCACTACCGCTACCAGCACTGCTTTTGGAAAATAGCGAAGCCGCTACCCGCTACTCCGCTTCTCCGCTTTCGCTACTTTTTATTTTAAGACTTTGCTTAAGCACTACCCAAAAATGACTTTTTATTCTTTTTTAATCAATTCCAAAGGAAAGTATTTCGTATCTGTATATCACCTCCAAAACTACCAGTTTTCTGTGATTTTTTTGTTTACCAGCAAAAATATCATACAACGAAAACACTCATTAAATTTTCTTTTGTTCAGTGATGCAGGAAAGTATTTCTCTTAACCTCCATATTTTATAGTTTGAAGGTGGCAGACCTCTCATTGGACTGTCAGTAGCGGCAGTCAGTGGTTTTGAATCATTTTAAGGTCTCTACCCGCCACCCTGTTACTTTTTGGCTTTAGAAACCGCTACTCCTACTCGGCTACCATTTACAGAGCTACAAGGAGCGGACAACTGGAGAAGCGCACCACCCGTGCTTTGCTCTAAGCGCTCATCATGTAAGCCAAATACTTGGTGCATGAGAAGTTGAGCCTGACAGACATGATTGCATAAAACCATGGCCCTTAGAGCATCGAATTTTCCTGTGGATTAATTGGGGCACGCTTCCTGTGCTGGCACCGCCTCAGGCGGTGTAAGCACATTGAGCCTCGGGCGATTTGGGGCTCGCGTGACCCTAGGTACTGCTGGCAGCGATCGCCCGGGGGCACTTGCCGGCGCACGCCACGTTAGCGTGGAGGAAGCGTTTGGCCAGGGACGGCGCAATGATGGGGTCTGAGACAGTGACGCTGAAGGCCAGCACCAGTTATGACGTTTAGACTCCACTTTTTGTCAGCAAACAGGGGCGAGAGGCGTCGTGGTTCAGAGCTGGTGGGTGTAGTCGACTCACGTGCATATTAGTGGAGGATCCAGTCAGTGCCCTGCTGACAGAACCACGGTCCAACACTAGCTTAGTTAGATGACATAGACGCGTGATAGATGGATAGCTCGTGAGCGAAACATAGTAATGCTAAGCTTGTTTGACTGTCTCGTCACTGGAAAAGGAATCTGATTGAGATGAAGTGACAGCCGTGTAGGATTGGCAACAACATAACGCGACAGCACATCGCGGCTGATTTCAGTTTTAGCCTAATTTACGCATTTATTCAAGAGGCAAAAGTAGAAAGTAGGTTTCGCTACTGCGATGATGCAATACTCCCAATACTCTTGATTGACGGAGCATCGGATGTCTGACAAATACACCACATTTGTGTTTTTTGGGGATTGGGGCTTTTCATCCAGAGGGAATTAATTGATGTAATTTTAGGAATCACTTCCCTGCTCTTTGCCTTTTGGAGAAGGAAAGAATAAAAGTTTTTTTTTAAATGTATTACATTTGTTTGGGATACCCAGTACTCCGGTCACATTTTCAGTATGAGGTAGAAATAGAGCGGACGCAGGAAACAGAATAAGAGGATCTCACTTTGTGTGAGTTGAAAAGTCTCAAAATTTGCTTTCCACAGAAATTCCATTTATGTTTCACAATTCACCGCTTGCAGGGACATCTGTTTGTACAATGCTGAAGTGTTTTGTTTCAGTTCAAAACTTATTTTGATATAGTTCGGAAATTGACTATTTAAATGTGTTTTTCTTTAGTCCAAAGTCGTCAACGTTCAACAGGAGTTAAGAGCTACTTTTCACGAGCTGAACCACCGCAATCAACTTAGACCACTTTACTATCTATAATAATTGGGTTTGTGAAAAGTTTGTGCTCAGATTGAGCATATAACTTGGTTTTAGGGATTCAGATATTCAACCATTTTCAAAAACAGATTCGTTTATATTAGTTAAGTCACCTATTGATATTGTTCACTCTATTCTAGGATAGCTTTCTTTCCATCGTGGTAAATGAGTGCTGACGCTAAGTGGCATGCATTCGATTTTTTTCTTGGGAGTTTTTCTGCATCAACTACAATGTTACATAACATTTGTGACAGATTTGTCACGAATATTTCTAGAAGTGCAATTATGTTATGACATGACGAACATCAGGTTAATTTTTTATTCAAGTTTCTATAACTATCGGGCAGCTTTACTATGAGCTGACTGTCACCGGAAATTAAATAAAACCATTCAAATACATGACAGATGTGAATCAGCCAGCGGCCAGCTCGGAGGATGTCCTTTGCAAAACCAGCCGTGCTGACCCGCGCACGCAAACCGAGGTTTATAGACTCTGGTATGCAGGGGCGGCCATCGACCGCCAGCGGCTGAACGGCGTCCTTGTATGGACACCCGGGGCGACACCGGCTTATGGAGTCGCTACCACGTGCGTTAGTGTTATTTTCCAGCCTGAACTTGTCCCGGGCCTTGCTGAGTTGTTGTGTTTTCTGCGGCGTGGTCTCAGTGGGGCTCCAACGGGAAGTGATATGTTTGGAATCGTTGCAGATTAAGCAATAAGGCATGAAATCATCTGACCCAAGGTCGAATACAATTCAGGGTATGCAGAAACCAAAAATAGTCAACAGATGATTACTCTGTATATTTTAACGCCTTTATAATGAAACAAATAGCTGTAAGTCTGCGGACATATCTTGGGAAAGAAACTGCTATTTGCGAATTTTAAGTGCATTTGGAGTTATGATAGGCACCATTGTGTCAAACAGTTATCCATTACGATTTTTACAGTGGTGTAGTAAATAGTGGCTGCATCTCTGAACTTGTTTCTTCGCATGAATATGAACAGATTTAGCGATAGCATTGGATGTGGTATTTCGGCGTGCCAGGTGACACGTGTGAAGATAGGGGGTGGGGGTCAGGACCCCCTGGGTTTTGGGTCTGCCATGCAATTTATAAAGGGTTATTGTTGCCTCATCAGCGTCAACCCATTCAGGACCCATGCTCTTGGTGGTATCCTCACACTCTTCGTTTCACATTTACTCTCGAATTGTAAAATCGGATAAGACGCCACCGAAATACTATCGATCTACCGGACGCAGAAATACTTTAAGACAATTTTACCGTTCAGTTGTGTTATTCTTCGTTGGTGTGCTCCTCACACGACTCCTTGATACCCTGCAACATAAAATTCGGCGGTGAACGAAAACCATCAATCACAGGCTCGTGCAGGTGCATGTGGTGCCAACAGCGCCCTATTGTTGCCAACGCAATAGCCTTTTCGGCCTGGACACAAACAGGCTCTGTAGGGGATACTTGCTTGATGACATGCGGAAATTGTAATTATTGACTTTTGCACAATGATGCCAGTAATTATCACCATTTTTGCCAGAATGAGTCTCTAAAGTCATTTTCGCAGAAGACGTGTACATGGATAAGTTTTTATCGTATTGTAACAATAGAAATAAAACTCGTAGTGGAGGGGGCCCTAAAGCGACCCCCACATATTTTTCTGAGATGGCCGGAGAACCATTCGGAGCCGAAACATACTACTTGGTATTATTTGAGAGAACTTATGACCTCGGCAATTGAAGAAAACGTTAAAAAAAATCGGTTAAAAATTTTTGACTTATAGGTCTCCATAGTTATACGACTTATAGGCCCCTGTATTTTGAGACCGTGGATATTGCGCAGTGGCACCAGTTCGCTTGCACTGTAGACCGAGTGGTGAAGTAATAACGTCCTATAGTCTGGATTATATACCAAGGTCATTACACATTAAGGTCAAGGTCTAAGGCAGAGGTCACAGATCAAGGTCTTGACCCCAGTGTTCCTTTCGTGCTGTTAACCTACCAAATCAAGCAAGGCAGTCAAGCAAGTTATTCAAGGTAAACGATGCCACCCCAGCCCTAGAGTGCCAGTATATTAAATACAGAAATCAGTTCACACATAGGTTAGTACCTTGAATAAGCTTTACCCAAAAATTTCAGAGAACATTGTGTGGGATCTTCCCTTTGTGACCGTAATCCGCTTTTTGTGTAGCTTCGTTCTGCATGATCACGACATTTCCCATAGGTCTCCAGCACGGCCCAGCTTTAACATTTATGACCTCGTTTGACCTTGGCAATAATGATCTATGCCCCAAATTCCCACCCAAATGGGCTTTTTTCTAACCCTCTTGGTGTTGGCTATCTCAAGGTGGGCACTTTAGGACCCCCTCCTCACTGCGCGTTGACTCCAGACCACTCTCCACTGCGCGCGTTAGATGATGTGCACGAGATCAGTATCAACAACAGGTTAATTTTTTTTTTTTTTTTTTTCTTTTTCTTTTTTTTTTTTTTTTTTTTTTTTTTTTTTTTTTTTTTTTTTTTTTTTTTTTTTTTTTTTTTTTTTTTTTTTTTTTTTTTTTTTTTTTTTTTTTTTTTTTTTTTTTTTTTTTTTTTTTTTTTTTTTTTTTTTTTTTTTTTTTTTTTTTTTTTTTTTTTTTTTTTTTTTTTTTGTTTTTTTTTTTTTTTTTTTTTTTTTTTTTTTTTTTTTTTTTTTTTTTTTTTTTTTTTATCTTTTTTTATTTTTTTTTTTTTTTTTTTTTTTTTTTTTTTTCTTTCCTTTTTTTTTTTTTGCCCTTCGGGGGGGGGGGGGGGGCGGGCCCCCGGGGGGGCCGGGTTAATGCAACCGAAATCTGATACGCCGCCATATGAGCGGCCCGACCCGACCCGACACGGCCCGGCCCGGCCCGACCTGACCCGACACGACCCGACCCGACCCGACCCGTCTCGACCCGGCCCGACCCGGCCCGACCCGGCCCGGCCCGACCTGACCCGACACGACCCGACCCGACACGACCCGACCCGACGGCGAATACAAAGCTTAAATATGTGCGAATAGGTGTCGCGCCGGAATGGAACTTGCACCCATGGATAGCAGCATCAATTAAATTATATATACTAATTTCGTCTTAACATAACCGTAATCTTTCATACAAGGTATGTTCCCGATACCCGAGACCTTGCAGAACCCTCCAAATGAGGATTTTGAGAGGTTTAAACACCGGAAAATTAATATATTCTCAGCAGGATCAGTTACGGATCTTGATGGCATGTTGGCGACAAATCAAAGCCTAAGAGAAAAAAAATCACATGGTGACAGATTGGGCTACAATTCAACTGGCCAGGAGGTTTGGGAGGGGCAAGCCCAAGTAAAAAGCAAAGAAAAATAAAAAACGTCACGCGGTGACAGATTTAGTCAAAATTTAACAACCCGCTAAATTTGGAGGGAGAAACCCAAGCTGAAAAGCGAAAAAAGTCACGGGGTGAAAAACATTGCCTTCTGCTTTCCAAGGATCATTTGCTCAAAAGCAATTTTGAATGTCAAGAAGACCAAGGTCCAATGCTAATACTGAAGTTGACTGGTTCTGTTTGAAGTTGACTGATTCTGTTTGAAGTTGACTGGTTCTGTTTGAAGTTGACTGGTTCTGTTTGAAGTTGACTGGTTCTGTTTGAAGTTGATTGGTTCTGCTTGAAGTTGACTGGTTCTGTTTGAAGTTGACTGGTTCTGTTTGAGGTTGACTGGTTCTGTTTGAAGTTGACTGGTTCTGTTTGAAGTTGACTGGTTCTGTTTGAAGTTGACTGGTTCTGTTTGAAGTTGACTGGTTCTGTTTGAAGTTGACTGGTTCT
Organism: Lepas anatifera; assembly: GCA_034440635.1. Classification (NCBI taxonomy): domain Eukaryota; kingdom Metazoa; phylum Arthropoda; class Thecostraca; family Lepadidae; genus Lepas; species Lepas anatifera. The sequence goes on along the minus strand of JAOTON010002264.1, from coordinate 185,350 downwards.
GTTTGAAGTTGACTGGTTCTGTTTGAAGTTGACTGGTTCTGTTTGAAGTTGACTGGTTCTGTTTGAAGTTGATTGGTTCTGCTTGAAGTTGACGGGTTCTGTTTGAAGTTGACTGGTTCTGTTTGAAGTTGACTGGTTCTGTTTGAAGTTGACTGGTTCTGTTTGAAGTTGACTGGTTCTGTTTGAAGTTGACTGGTTCTGTTTGAAGTTGACTGGTCCGGTCAGAACACCAAAGCTTGTTTGTAAACTAGCAGGACCCGGGGCAAAAGTCGACAGCATGGGGGGAGGGGGCGCAAAAATATGATTTTCCCCGAACCTTTCGCTTGGGGTAGTGGGAAATGCCTTTCTTGCCCTCCTCCTGGATCCACCACTGATCAGTAATGCTTGTAAACGTTGAGAATAAGGTCTGAATTTCAGAGGAGTTGTGGAACAGTGTTTTAACCGTCCTTGATCGCAATCAAACTAAAGCATTATAGTGCGCTCCACCTAATGGTCCACCAAAACCTTGTACTTGAGGATTCTCAGTTTTTAGTTTTTTATGATTTAATGTTCTACACGCCGCGGATTTTACTGCGTGTCCGTAATCCAAGACTACCACGAGCGAAAGCCTCACTGGAATAGACGGTCAGACAAGTTAAAGGAAAAAATTAAATCATTCACTATCGAGCCATTTTCTTGTTGATTTTCTATCGAGCTGCATACAACTTGTATGTAATTAAGGTATTCGTTCACCGCCGGTGGGCTTACTGTGTGATTTCGTCGCGTTTATGTTACAGAGGAACGATAAGCCATCTAAAAGAGTTCTATCCAACTGTGAGCTGCCACAACGAAATATCGAATTAATAACCAAACTTTCATTCAGTTTTTTGCCTTTGTTTTATTTATATTTGTTAGTGTGCATGTGCTTCTCAACGGTCCGTCCGTATGCATACATACACACATCACTACCTAAAGATACGAGCGTACACGTCTTGGTTAGCAGTAAGCCCTCTAGATAGTGCCCCAGCTATCCAGCTATGCCTCATTGTTATTATCGCCAGGGATATGCATTTTCGAAAATTATTGGGGATTTCCTAGTTTACAAAACTGCCAGCTAGGACCGTATGGCGAAAATATCCGAATGTAAAGGCTGTTTCAGCACTACCACAAACATCTTGAACAATATGAAACCCATATGCAGTCTATAACAGTAAGATTGTGAGAATAAAATGGAGCCCCAAAGATATCTAAATACTCTCCCTTGATTAAAACCACTCTCTATCATTCTGATCGCCTCATATCTATCAGGACGGCCCTTGAAAAACCAGTAGAATAGTATGTAAGTGTTCGCAATGAATACATGAATAAATGGGATAAAATACAAAGGCAAGCCGCCGCTCAGTCGATCGCCTTTGTTGACATTGAGCCGCCGTTGCCACAGATGGCAGCTACAGGTTCAACCTCAGAGCCTGGAGCAGTTCAACAAGCTTCCGAAGGTGACGCCGTGGTTTTTCATCAACGAGCTGCGGCTGAAGAGATGTTACGAGTGTCCCGTCGCCTTCAAACATCAGACCGAGATCGAAATATTCTGTCATGGCCCGGTCATGCGCTTCAAATATAAATTCTACGGTGTTAGTGAGGTGAGTGATCCGTTTACATTTGCGGAAAATTGCATGCTTTTGACTGAATATGCATGCATATGCATTATACTGTGACCCGCATATCCCGTGCTTGATTTTTATTTAAAGGACAATAGGATTAGGTTCGAATAACAGCTGCAGCATCTTTGCATTTTTGACAACTTCTCCTCTTTCACTGTTGTGAAAGGTTTTCACCTATGTATAAACGGAGGCGGCAGCGTGCGTGTAACCTCGTTTCTACAAAGGATAATACCTCAAGTTATACAGAATATTCACCAGCAGAGGTAAAGTTACCTTCTTATGATAAAACCATTATTTTGATTACATGATTTAAAAACAGAAAAATACGGTAAGTTGTGCAAAAATGGTGCCTTTAACGCAAAAAGGATGCAAAAACGTAGTAAGCATGTGTTTCAATGACTCCATGACAAAACACGGCATAATTACCCTTTAATTTAATCAAGAGCATGCCTTTGTTTTCCGGTCTGCAAAACGTTGCACCTTATACCCTAGAAGTGGGAAAACAAGAAAAGTGATATTTCTCGGAGACCCTAAGCTTACATCTCCACCATGTCTTCATCTGAAGGACCAACATCATAATGTGGCCATCAAAATATTTCTCCATATTTCTATGGAAAATACTCAAGATTTCAAGCCGATACTTCATACAAATACAGACTTACATTCTAAGGAGGCAAACCCATATGACCCCGCCCGGCTTCAGGAGATTCTAAAATCTTGTTCAATGGATCAGCCAGCTTTAAGGCACAGCCCCTCAGAAAGAACACTCGAAGTTCATCCTGTCCAAAAGCATTTCCAACCACTCGTTCATGGAGCATACTACGTACTGACTGCTCAGCGCGGTATTGGCTGCCAAATAGTCATTACCAGGGAATGGTATGCCCGGGCAGTTTGCTGCATTGCGGCGCAGTATTTTGTAGTGCAAGTGTGCATCGGCGGGTTTATTCCGGCCACAGCTTCCAAAACCGACACACCATTGTTTTCCTACGGTATCGTGTCGTTTCGGCCACGCGCTCATTTCGTTGCACCAATCGATCGTGCTAAGTACGACACTGCCGTCGAAAAATCCGAGTGTGGAGGTAGCTCTGTTTGAATAGCTTGCGATGTACCGCTGCAGCGGTATTAAATATGGATGAGCGTCCAAACCTGGAGTTTGCGCTAGCTCAGTGTTTGCTGCCTGAACTTTATAAGCCTGAGTCTTTTTCCATTTATTTTACCTCCCAGGCTATAACAGAGTCGTATATAAACGTTAGAAATAGGCGGATCTTTAAGCGTTCTTGATAATCGATTCGGCAATTACATCCCTGATAACGAGTATTCATACCCCAAATTTTTTCCAAGCTCCGGTCTTCCTTTCCACGGCAGTCGCGGCAATCTGAAGCATGATGTGTGTGCGTGGGGGGGGGTATTGCGCCCAGTAATTCTATACAAACAAGTCTCGGCTAAGGCCCAATACACACTGATCTTCTCAGCAGTCCCTGTGGACTAATTCCTTCCACGATGCACAAAATGTACGTATCGTCAAGATCCTTCGGCTGCTCAGGCGAAATTGGTTCAGGTGCCATGCCCTCTATCTGTCACAAACATGCCTGTGATCTACTGCAGGCGATATTGATAATCAATTTGTGTGGCACGCAGATGGACAGGCTTTTATTTATGGTGATCAAAACCACGTTTCAAAAACAACCATAGAATAGGGAAGCGGTGAACAAGATTTCGAGCAAGCGCCCGAAATTCCGGTTCTTGTAAAACGATAGCCAAGGGAGCGCAAAATATTTAGTGCACTCGTTATTTGCAACAGTAATGCATGCACTACTACATGTAAGTACATACCTACTAAAGACAGGTTTAAGTGCTCAGATAAGTCTCCTGTAAGTTTTTTCTCAGAATTTGCCTTCCAAGCCTATCAGGTAGTCGCATGTGGAATCATATCTGTGAAATAAAGATAGAGTAGTGCTTAAACGTGTTTTATCATTGGTAGATCTTGTCCTCCCATCCCACTTTTTTAGCATGCAGGATCACACCAAACATCAACGAACATTTTAACCGAGCACGCTCAAAAATGTTTGCACACATACACACAAAGCAGCTACTTTCATAATTTCCATTTTGCCATCAAACAGTATATTCGAACAAAAACCCATACTTTGGACACTTAAATTCCCTTTGGACATGCCTAACCCCTGGACATATAACTTCCCTGTTGAGATAATGCAATGCGCATGCAGTCCAGGGTGTTTCCCCGGCGAGGCGGCTCAGCAGTAGCGTTGCAGAAGTGCCGGGGTGATTGCGATGGACGTCAGGCACGCCAGGCGTGTTACCACAGCTTGAAGCTCGCCAGCCGGCCGATGCAACCACGCTCGGTGCTGCCGACAACCTTGAGTTAATTCAAGGTCACGCGGCTAGCCAGGCTAAAATGGAGTACACGATCGGATTAGTGTGATTTAGTGTGGTATTAGCGTAAGTGTCGGAGGTTGGAACTTAATGTGAGAAATCGATGGAGTGGCACTTACTCAAAAGGAAGTTAGCTACCATTCTGTCGGTGCTAGCGACTTAAATCTGCATAACCAACGTTACAAAACAATGCTGCACACCTTAGAATATAGTCCTAAACTGATTTATTTATGGTTGGTTTCCTATTCATCAGTTTTGTTGTCCTGTGCGCATGTGTTTGTAGGTAGTATACATGATGTTTTCACGTTATGGGAGTTCTGAAGTCAACAAGTGCTACAAAATAGAAATGGCTGCCAAATGGAGAGGACACGGATAGGTTTTTCATTTCTTTTATCGGAACTTTTGGTGCTCTGAATGTTTCATGAGAATTTAGCAGATGCTTGTAGAAAGGGAGAGAGAAAGGGAAAGGACACCCTACGGAATAAATCTCGCTGATATGTACTTCAGAAAAAAACTTGGCGAATTTACGTGAAACAACAGTGCTAGAGTGCTAGAGTATAGTGCTACAGTGGTAGAGTGCTGTTGTGCTAAAGTATGTCAATACCTTACTAAAAGAGTGACAGGAAACCACGGGAGAAAAAAACCTTAAAACTGCCGCCAACAAAACGTCTAACACAGAAAGCTGTCGCTTTCAACTTTTAAATATAGGTAGTTACTGAAGCACACACAATGCATCAAATTGTACCTATATTGATACAAAACAACCAGTAAATAATGTTCCTGCATTTGCAATGAGACTTGCAACATCACACACATGCCTAATTCTGCCACCTTTGTAAAAACTGCCCAAAAAGACTGCAGCACGGCACTGATGTAAAGAGATCTGGGCCGCCCGGAAATCCAACCCGCAGTTATTTATTTTCGAGTCGAACGCTTTACCCACTGAGGCACCAAGTTCGAGACATCCCGCGTCAAATTTTTGCAATTCTGTGGCGTTATTCTCTGGCATATCTGGTTAATCAGAGGAAGGAGACAATACCCGCTTAGCAGCACATGAAAGGCGAGAAACACATGTTGGCTTCTCTCTGCTTTGAGCCAAGCTGTACTTGTCAGGAGGCAACGACCAACGACTCGAGGGGAGGGGACGTCTTAATGATGCCTCGAAGATGCGCCAACGACCATCCGTTTCCTATAAGTTCTTCCTTCTTCGCATTTTCACTTGTTAATTTAGTTGTTTTCATCTCTAGTGGGGTTTAAATGTAAATAAATCGCGATGCAGGTAGTTCCTCACAAAGGCGGAACCAGGATTGCCGATGGGGGTAGGGCACCTTCCCAGGGGGCGCCATCCGGACCAGGGAGGCGCCATTTATGACCGGCAAAACCTATCAAGTGGGCGCCAAATCCTATCAGTGGGCGCCGATTTTCGCATCCTGGGGGAGGGGGGCGTGGGAAGCGACATTTCAGGGGGCGCCATCGACTTTTCAGGGGCACCGTGACCATTTCAGAGGGCGCCGAGGGTCGATCGGGAGGGGGGGCACGTGCCCCTTTTTGCCCCCCCACTGGATCCGCCTATGGTTCCGCACTCCACTCCACCTCCAAAATAATTTTCTCGGTTCGGAGTGCCGAATAAGGACATGTTTGAACCTACCTACCAATCGACTGGAAAGCTAATTTCCGTACAAAAATAGCCTGGTCTGGAAATGTCAAACCCTGAAGTTTCACCAGCCTGTGTGCGAACTCCTTGCAGTGGCGGATTCAGGAGTTTATTTCGGGGGGGCTAGGGGCTTAAGCCTCACCCACCAGTGCACCGGGCAGCCCCTCGCTTATGTATTAACAATAGGGGCTCGGACATTTGGAGGTACGCTTGAACCCCTCTAGCCCCCTGGGATCCACCACTGACTCTCTGACCTGGGGACTAGCAGGTCCTCTGAGCTGACGCTCGCTCGTCACCTGCAGGTGGAGAGCAGTGAGCTGAACGGCTACGTCTTCTGCCAGCTACGGGGAAATGACCGTCGACTGGGCAGCTTCACTGTCCAGCCTCCTGAGCAGGGCTCCTACTTCCTGAAGATCTACGGCCGCCCGGAGGACGATATTCTGGACGAGGAGTCTCTGCCGCTGGATCATCTGGCGACGTTCCTCCTTCACTGCCTCAAGGTAGATGCGCCTGTGCCAGTGACTGGTTGAGACCCTGTTGGACAGTTTCTAAGATTCTTCTATAGACAACATAATTCTTACAGCTTTGACGTTTCCAAATTAGTGGAGGTTTATTGCTGTGTTATATAAAGCGCACTGAGGTCGTGTATTGGTCTAAAATTCAACGTTCATAAATCATATGCACAAATTACCATACACGCTGCACAATGCACATGTGCATTAAGCACGCAATATGAGATGCTTAAGCCAACCAATTCATAATAGTTTGAAACACCAACGACATTTGCATCTGCATTCAAAACAATGATACCACTTCTGTCAGGGTCCACCCAGTTTTAATTAGTTTAAATATCCACGTATACGTCAAAGGAGCTGCTTAAACAGGCTCAAATTTTCCCGAAATTTCATAACTTAATCATTATTGCCGGAGGCGGCAGTCCGCTCAATATCATAAACATATTCAATATATCCTTGTCAGCTTGAGAAGGGTATATTCTCTGCCTCTTATAGATATGAATGTGATGCTTTGCGAGCATGATTATCAAGCTGATGTATTTTGTATCGATATCTGCCGAACATAACTTTCCATAACTCAGTTGCAGGTTATCTGATCTGGAGGGTTTCGCTGGCTAATAAATCTTAAACTTTGTCCCAAAACACTTGTCATCCAGCAGGAGTGAAGTGATGATAAATTTTATTTACAAATCCAAAATCGGAGCACATCGGGCTAGGTAAATCAGTGGCGGATCAAGGAGGGGAAGGGGCAAAAAATGCATTTGCCCCCAACAGAAAAGCTCGGGGCAAAACTATGTTTTTGCCCCCCAAAGCGATCGACCTTCTTTTTTCCCCGACTCCTTTTTAGTTTATAAGCATGATTGTGGTACATCAACTCTCAACTTCAAACAGAACCAGTTAAGTTCAGTGGAATATGTTGCCTTGGATTGGAAAAAAGTGTCTTGAGGCCATATTTTTTAGCCCGTGACGTTTTGTTTTGCTTTTTGCTTCAAACACCCAAAATTTTTCCGGCAAGTCACAATGTAGCGCAATTTTGCACCGCGTGACTTTTTTTGCTTTTCAACTTTGGTTTGCCCCTCCCAAACCGACCGGCTAGATCCACCACTGAGGTACATACGAGCTGTTGAGCATAAACATATATTTTGTCGGGATAAATCTGCAAATTATCTTAAATTAAAATGAGTGCAAGGATGTGGCCTTTGTGCACACGTGCGGCAATAACAAGACCTTCGTGCAGTTCACAATCAATCCCTTAGGCTCCCTTGATCACAACCAATCCCCGAGCTCCATATTCTGAAAATGCTTCCAACTGAGCTAATGTCATTGTAAGTGAGTTCCATATCTTAGTATTTACCCGACCAAAATGAACACACTTAAATTAAGAATCTTCGAAATTAATATTACAAAACATGTTTACACTACTTCAAAGTTTCATTGGGGGATCCGGTTGCCACCAACGAGAGATAAATACACACTCCTGTCGCATCCCCATAAACATTTCGATAAAAATATTACGCTGGAGATGAGTCAGTTAGGTGCTGGAGCGCAAGAAATACCGTAGATGAGTCTGGCATCTACCACAATATTTACAATCGTTTTGTGACCTTAATGCTTAAGTAGCGTCGCTCCATATTTTCATTGTACTTTTAATACCGGGTTCCAAGACCCTGAGCTTTCACCCAAACAGAATACGGGGCCAAACCAAATCCCTAATATTTTAGCCCTTTCCACTGACGTATCCTATATTTGGATTGGAACGCCTTCTTCACTACATGTATGTACAAGCTCTTGGAAGCATTGCAATAATAATGCAAATAGCTATTTGCGTTATTATTGCAATGCTTTCAAGAGCTTGTACATACATACATGTAGTGAAGAGGGTGTTCCATTCCACATTACATACAAAATCGTCTGGGGCTGTAAGCTGGGATACTGGTGGTGGTTACCAGTATATGTTTAATATTTCATCGCGCAAAAGCTTAGATATTAAACCGGTGCTTGGGTTCCAGCATGTAGACCAGATTATGTTTCTGAATGCTCACATAGGATTATATGAGGGCAATATATACATTGGTCATAACGGTCCGGATGCTGGATTTTTAGAACCATGGCCAGGAGTCTTAACCCTATTTCCGGCAGGGGGCTAATATTGCCCCCCTAAGGTTTTTCAAGAATATCTCCGAAACGGCTTGCGATAGAACTTTGAAACTTCCTGACTTTTCCTAAAACTAGTACAGGCAGGTTTTCTGAAATTGTCAATATTATATATTTACCAGGGGCGGAGCTATGGCTGGGTTTTTGGGGAGGTTCTATCCACAAACCAAGTATTATCGTATGCGATGGGTTCTTTGTAAAAGGAAGCCGTCTCTGCTGATCCTGATACCAGTTATATGGTTTTATTATATCATTTTTTATGTGAGATGATAGTGCATTCACAATTGTCACTATTTGTATTCATCAGGGGCGGTTACAGCAGTTCAAAATGGGGGGAATGTTATCAAGAAGGACTAAACGTTAGTAAGTGAGAAGACTGCCCACAGCCGTGCCAGGGCGAATACAATTGGGTATATGAAAATTCAAAATAGTTATAACCAAATTCTAGATTACCAGAGGCGTGTCCAGTCACTACACATTTTCAAAATGCATATTCCCAGCCAGTATCACCGCCGCGACTCAATATCGTTGTATATTAAAAATGTGTTTCCAATCACCCCCACCCGCCCCCCCCCACGACGAGAGTCCTTGATCCGCCTATGTCACCCCCTTTCCCAGAGCTGCCATGGGAGGGTAAAAATTATCAGAAATAAATTTCAACTAGTCGAGGGACTAATATACTCATGCATACCACTCGCATATTGTTGGGATGTATTTTACCCCACTGTTTTACCTTACTGCATCCGCCCCTGATGAGTTTTTCACTTTTTTTCATTTATTTATGTGTCAAAGATGCCAAGCAGTATATCACGGCTTCTAATCCGCGTAACAAAAACTTTTTAGGTTATATATATTTCCCCTCATAGTCCTGGTCCTGGAACTGCCATTGAATTTCGAATTTTTGCGTAACTCGAGTATATGACAATTTTGGGTCAATTATTTGTAAATCTGAACTAGTTTTGTGAAAATCGTACAACAGAGACAAGGGTTATGGAAAATCTAAAAAATACACAAAAATTGTATATTTTGCACGACCTTCTCCTTAAAAATCAAAATTTTGAAATTTTCTTTTTTCAAAATAAAGTTTAGCGTCTGGGGAATCTATAGCACTTTGAATTTTCAAAATCGGCCGGTTAGATTACGAGATCTTAGGGGGGCCGATATTGCCCCCCCCTGCCGGAAATAGGGGGTAGCCGGGAGCCTGACGGAAATAGGGTTAAAACTAAAACGAAAATACTCGCGACAAATAGGCTGGGGATTAATTTTTCGAGGTAACATATCCTGGGGAGTTAAACCCCCTGTCCAGCTAGTTCTTTTTTAAATATTTTTGCGCTCCCAACCCGGGAACATTTTATGCATTTGCACCACACACACGCAGACACACACTATATACACGGCAGCGGGGCTTACGCTTATCGGCACCCTTGCGGGACAGTCATGTCCACACGCTTCATGTCACACGCCCCACCATACCAGGCGGTGGGGCTATCCCGATTCCTCGGGCCCGGCGGAACAGAGGACTGCTCCGGTGACACGCAGCGAGGCCGTGCCCTCGGGCGGTGCCACCTGACCGGTGGATCTGTTTAAAGGCAGATCAAGCCCGTGCTCCCAGTAAGAAGGGCACTGGTTGGTCAGCGGAAGTCCCTATGTCAAGGTGGGCACTACCCAGTGTACTGCCATCTCTTGGGTAGGAGGCGGTCGAGGAAAAGGCTGCCAGATGTCAGCTTCGATCCAAGGACCTCCCACACTGGCCCGAGGCGCCTTAACCAACTGCGCCACGGCGGTGATCCTTCCCAGGTAGTTAGTGCTAGCTCATGGAGGCTCGCGCCAGTGGTGTGTTTGAAAATTCCCTAAAGAAGGATGACAGCCGTGGAGTGTGATCCGATTTAATTTATTTTTATATGTATTTCAGAGCATCCCCAAGCAAAGAGCGACTGTTCGTATTAATTCGTCAAATGGATAACGAAGATTTTAAGAAAAAAGAACACTTCTAAAACAGTCACACACAGCAAGAGGAAAAAATGACACACAATTTAGAACACGCTACCTCACGCTCACGCTTAAAGGGAAGGTGGCACCTTCATAACGTGATTTTAACTGAGGTAGCCAAGTTGTAAAGCAAGTCGGAAAACCCGGTACTCAATATATAATTTGTCTGGGAACTCGTTATTTCCGTAGAAAAAAGCTAAAACCTACCTGCAATGTACCCCTCATGTACCCCTAGGTCACAGTTGTCATGGCTGTTGGTGTGACGACATATGCTGACGTCACGATGATCATCAGCCAATCGAAGCCCTTGAAGCTTTTCGAGTATGGTAGTGGTTGCCAGATCATGACATCATCCACAGGCAGATATTTGTTTATTTTCCTGGAGGAGTATTTTAATAATCAAAATATTAAGCTTATTGTACATTTTTCAGAGAAATCATGAGTGATTTCATTATTTTGGGCTAAACGTACGCCTAATTACACTAAATTCCAGGATTTGACCAAGGCGCCACATTCCCTTTAAAGTCCCTGTGTGATTCTTAGAGAATGTTTAAAACGAACAAGATTGGCGCTGCCCCTTATCAACGTCGGCGGCTTGTGACTGCCAGGGTAGCTTCACTGACTGGTAGCCCCTTGTGGTGTTGCGATCCTGGGAGGCGGGAGGTGGGGGAATTGTGGGAAGCCAAATTTCACGCGGTGTCTCGCCTCTCTGGACGGCACCTTGGGCGCATAGAGGGGCTACGGCCCGACGGCTGCTTTACATATATACGCGCTGGGAAGTGTCACCATTCTGTACAACCCAGAGCCTTCACCAGACACACATTCTTCACTGTGCATGCTAGTTTCTCCCTCTCCATTCTGCCTCTTGCGTCGTAGGCGCCCTGCACTGTCTGTGACCTTGACTGAACACAATAGTATTTGTGGCCGCGCTGTCCGTCTGCGAGGTGACATTTCTGGCACTTCCGCCATTTCTCTCCATCGACCCCGATGTTGAGGTGCCGGTCCGCTCCGGTGTGTGGTTTGTCGGATTGTCAACCGCACTCCGTAGATACCAATCTCCGACAAACACGCCTGGGGCTTGTACTCGGGGCGAGGGTCGGCACGTAAGTTGACGACGGGTCGAGTCGAGGCGGCAGTGGCCCGCGCTTGTTAGTGTTGTCCCAAATAGCTCCACTGCTGCCGCAGGCCGAAGGGTTAAACGATGTCAGGAAGAAATTATGCATGGTCGAGTTCCAACTGAGCTTAAAGGTCAATGTGGTATTCACAGCGCCGATCAAGTAATGGTCCAACAGTATTTCCGACTGAAATGTTCGCCAAAAGTGTAAGTGAAACCGTGTTTATGCTATTTAAGAATGCTATCCAAACTAAATATCAAATTTAGACAATCCCGTGGGCTCAAAAATAGTCCCTGCCAACACAAAAATATAAATTTTTGTAATGCTTCATAAGTCATAGGTCTAAGTTATACCACATTGCTTACATTTCCAACGCTGCCAGTGTCCAGTTTCTACCAAAACACATTCCTCGACAACATCAGCAGCAACTTCAAGAGTACGCCCTTCAATCCACCCAAATATGTTTGCCTCCAGCTTGCAACGTCTGTGTATTGACGTCAGAGCGAAATCACCCCGGGCCTGCAGCGCGAGGTCCTGTGCTTTTGCGCTGAATTATTTGTATCGTTCAATATTTAGGTGTCGACCAGCGGTCTTCCACGCAGTCAGGGGTGCTCAGGAGAAACATCAACCCACCACAAGGCTGATAAATGGTTGCTTACCGTTAACCATCGTAGGGTTCTGACAACAATAGGGTACGTGTATTTTTAGTTAATTTGGTTTTGCTCATTCTCCTTATACGCATTAAAAAAGACAGTCAGAGAGGTCTTGCCCCTCGCTCTTCATAAAAAATCCTCAAAATCAGCCAGGCTGAAAAAAACGTGAAATTGTATAACCAGTACATGCATAAGGAAACAAGGAGCCAAAAATCTACAAATTTGTATTTCAAGAAGGGAGGAGAATTGTTTTGCCAGCGAGGTTAAAGATTGGCTGGCCCCTCAGTATTTGTCGTTGGCGACAGTTTGGATCCTCCCCATGAATTTTACTAACGAAGAAGAAAAGTTAGGAAGACCTAAGATGTGTCAGAAAAATAAACCCCATGATTAAGGGGTCATGTTGTTGCAGTCTTGTCTTCAAGTGATATAATCATCTTATAAACAGTATGGTCAGATTAGGTGACGTCACAACTTTGCAGTCACGTGATATCTTTCGTTTCTTAATAATTCGTGGGGTTCTACACTTCAGTACTTAGATACCGGATATAAAGGTATTTTGTCCGAGTCGATCCGAGGCTTTTCGGGGCAAACAGTGTTGATTCGCTTAACAACTAGGATTTGTTGCCCAAGTATAATTATTACCCGTAAATCTATCATACATTGCGTCTGTTGAGCTTGTTCAAACATGTTATTTACTGCCTGAGGTTCGATAATTTTGATATTTATATGGAAAACGCGAGTAAAATCCGCTGGCTACGTTCAGGATACTGTGCAGGAGAAAAGTGACTAATATACCAAACATTATAATCTGCATCCACATTTGAAGCCGACATTGTCCAGTTGTCCTTCCACTCAGATCCGACCTACCAGCAGTCCAGAGATTGACTTGGACATCCGAACCAGGACATAATCTAATGAAGATGAGTCTTCACCTAAAGTTTCTCGTTATAGAGCTCAATACTGCCGTAACATTTTCCACCACTCTACTTTAACTAACGGACTGAAATCCATTCACGTATAATGACAAAAATCTCGCCATCGAAGCATTTGGTGCTTGGTCGTCTAGAAAAGGTCTTTCGAAGAAAAGGTCTATGGCTCCATGTTTTCAGCTTAGGTGGGGTACACCATGATGTACAAAGACACACTTTTCACTGGAAAACGGCACCTCTTTAGCCCTTCCCATACATCTGGCTTGTAGAACTCCAAAACCAATAAAACATCAACAATCTATTCTGAAGCAGTCACTGATGCATGTCAGACCCGCCGGACTCGGCCTGTCTGCTCACCAACTTACCTGCCGCCAGCCGCGTCGTCAGTTCAGCGCCTGGCCAGTCAGCGACATCCCGTGGGGTCCCACCGGCTTCTTGTACGAGATGGGCGCCTCGCTCTACAACCAAGACGGTCCAGTGATCGTCACATGGGGCGGCTTCAAACAGCTGGTGCTGGAGGTGAAGGTGGACCTGCTCACCATGGTGCAGGTCTTTGACGTCGATGGACTGGAGGTGGAGGCCAAGGTAGGCTATAACTGCACAGTAGATAACACGTCTGGTAGATTCTGGTCACCTTGCTACGGTTATTTTTACTTGTTTCAAGATTAATTGCCAGTATGACTCGCACAAAAGGAATGTACTGGTTAAACTCAGACATGAATTTAGGGTTTATAAGTTTATTTTATTTCGTAATTACACTCACGCTCACGCTCACGCTCTTGCCTCTCTCTCACCTCTCTCTCCCTCTCTCTCTCACCCACTCACTCACTCACTCACTCACTCACTCACTCACTCACTCACTCACTCACTCACTCTCTCTCTCCCTCTCTCTCTCTCTCCTCTCTCTTGCTTGAGGTCTGAGCTCGTGTGAACTGACACTTGTTTGCCTCATTAACTTCTGTGAGAACTCTGTGTCCATATGACTGTCTCAGAAAAGCTATAAAGTGAGGAAGTTTGTGCAACCGATATTCCCTGGCCTTTAGTTCTGGTATTTTCCCGTCTTTGAATAGAAATATCAGTGTCTCCTTTGCAAGCTTTGGCCAAATAAACTTGATAGAAACTAAAAACAGTCCTGTGAAACGTTTATGGTTTGGAAATAGAATCAAAATAAAACTCCAAATCTTTGTGAAAACAACTTGAACCTACGCGCGTGCACACGTGTTACAAGGTGTCACCTTTTAAAATTCCCTGAAGGTAATTGAGGTGTAAGTTGCAGTGGGGTGCACTGCTGTCCCTCATGCTAGGTATAGTATGGAGGTTGGTCAAGAGTGGGTGCAGTGGTGTAGTGGATAGCACGCTTGCTTTCCACGCGGCCGATCCCGGTTCAAGGCTCGGTGAATTTCCTGAATAAGGAGCAATCTGACTCCCGAGAAACCCTTCCAACAGGAAAAGAGTTGCCGACGCCTTATGACCCTGGCAGTAAGTGTGTCGATACTCCCCCCTCCCCACCCCCCAGAAAAGGTGTGTCAAGATCGATTGTAACAGTGGCTTGCAAAGCTGAATCAAAATTCAAGTATTCAGATATATACCGCGACACTTTATGACTAAAACAGAAACAGCAGCTCCGTTAAATCAATGTTAAAAGTTGCATGGCTAGGAGCGTCTCAGATGTCTAGTGAATTTATAAATGAAGGATTGGAGTGATTGTTTTATGTGTTCTGTTGCAGACGATTGTCAAGCGAAAGGACGTGGATGGAGACATCATTTTCTTCATCCATCCTCCCCGGATTGGATTCTACAAGCTGCTTCTGTATGGCATGCCGCGGCCTACCGAAAAGGGCAAATGGCGGCTACCGCTGCTCGCTTCTTTCCTCATCGACTCCAAGCTGAGCAGAACGGAGGGCGACGTAGTCAAGGAGGACACCGGTGACTCCAGAAAGAAGATACGGCTAAAGCCAAGAGCGAGGTGAGCGTAGCGTGCCTCTCTTCTGACATCAGACTGCGCCTTGATAACTGAAGAGAACAGCGCGTGCTCGCGTTACGAAAAGCCAGCAAACTGCTAAGACTACGGGCAAGGGTTCCCGAAACGACCCTGGCAGCTTACAGTAGTGACTTAACGGCTGTGGAATCCTGAAGTGCTGGGTTATGCAAAAGTGATTCATAAATCAAAGTCGGACGTTTTTTTGTTTGTTGCAACCGTTGGGCCGACTTCAACCGTGTCGACACAAGTGAATTCGCATGTGCTCAAAGACGAGTAGAGCTGCAGACAGTCCTAGTATCGTCAGCAAGTGGTCTTGGGGTGGTTCACAGCGGTTCCATCCCCAGGACTGACCGAGAAATTCTCAGCAGCGAGACCTGTACGAGGCAGGACAGTCTATCGCCTATCATGTTCATCCATTGTCATATTCCATTGTGAGAGGCTTCGGTGTGAATCTAGTCTAGTGAGAAAAGTGAGGTTTCCGAGTATGGCCGACGGCTGCGCCAAATTTAGCTCAACTTGTTCCATCTCTTGTTGCTGATGTGCATGTCTTTTCTAATTTGTCTGTGTCGGTGTTGCCTTTGCTTATCACTTTCGGTGCTAAACAAGTTTTGACACCGTGCTTTCAAGCGTTAAAGCATATACACCATACGCTTCCGGATGACCTGCCACTTTCCCACGTCCTTTCACCTTTCTGTCGCACGTGCAGCTTATCTGCGACAAAAGGTGGGTGTGGTCCCAATGGCTTACATTCCTATGGCAATAACGTGCAATGGCGCTATGGGGAGGGCGCGCGAGCAAAGAGCGGACTGTCTGTCTTTTGTGCCCACGTTGATGCCAATTTTATCATGTGGGCACTTTACAAATTTCACTCAGTCTCTAAATGTGATTTAAAAAAACTTGTATTTTAAATGTTTATGATTTTTATGGGGGTCGAATCACATCACAGATCGGGGTGCGTTCTGCTACACACAAAACACCGTTGACCTGGATGTATATTTCTATTTGTTTAGTACGATTCATTAAAGAATGACCCCCATGGAAACGACAAAAGCTAGGTGCAGACTAAATTTGCCTACATTGAGTTGAAACGGAATAATTTCAAGAACGAGCTAGCAAATCACAGATAACTTACGTGTGATGTTATTGTTCGCTACCTAAGCGCTTCAAATAAGAGTTCTGTCACGTAACTTAATAAAAGGCTAGCTGAAGGTACACATGCCTACTTCAAAGCCCTGAATAAAATATTTTTGAATATTCTACATAAATATAGGGAAATTGCTGGTCTCCCCGAAGGTATGAATAAATGCTTATATCAAAATATACTGGGTACTGTTTAACACCACGCTGAGAAGCAGAGACATCGTGAGGCAGTGCCGTCACGATATTTGTTAATACAACTTGTATGTGAACATATTACAACGGCAGTATTTTTCTGGTGTTAGAATTCTTGGCTGAATAAGACTGCCTTAACTAAAAAGGATCTGACTGTTGTTGAACAGTTTGTAAATGCTGTACCTCTTTATTTCGGTTGTACCATTGCAGTACAAGAGCTTCACCGTTACGTTGCTGATGCAATTTTGACTTTAACGCGCGTTGATGAATGTATGTACAGTGTAAGTGAATTTGAGGCTCTTATCCATGTACCATTGCATGCCTCGCAAACTGGCAATCGCAATCCGTATTAAAACTTATCTTTACAAGTCAGCAGTTATGAAGTTTTTTTCCTTTTTGCCATGTCCGTAACTAGCTCAAACCATCGATTTTGTGATTCTGAACCACTATATTCTTTGACTATGTTTTATTTGCGTCCGCTCTTCACGCGCTAGTACCCTCTGCTTCAGCATCATTTCTAGGCCGAGTGATGGGGTGACAGGATTTCAGCTCCTGTTTAAACAGTCTTTGCCATTTTCCTGAAAATCCTTGAGCGTCCAAGGATGATTTTTCGTGTACGGGGCTCTGCTCCATGTTCTCCTCTGGTTGTGCCTCAGATGATTCAAGTGTACTTATGTGATGCCAGTGTTACATGCTCGTTATGAATGTGTGTATGACATATACGAATATGTGATTGTGGTGTACATAACCTAGCGAATCTGACTCATTGACGTGGGGGATGCTGTTTCTGCACGTTACTAAAGTAGCAAAAGTATATATTCAATCGTTTTTAGCCTGGTGCTATTTAATTTCTAATCTCCTTGCAGCCCTATCCAACTATTTGCGGTTGGTTTGTATGTATGTACATGCAACTGTGTTGATTCGGCCTCTTGTTTTCAGTGAGAGCTGTATTATTGATCTATGTAACTGTTCAAATAACACAGTGACTACGTGCTGTGGGATTTTCCTGGCACAGCTACTGTGCAAAGAAAACTACCAAAAACCCTCAGTTTATAGCCATAGTTACATCCACTGTATCTGTAACACGACTCGTAAATATTGGGTTGTCGTCGTAGACTGTAATGTGCTACCTACTATCTTCTGCCTAGGGATGAAATGACAGAAAAGAGCGTGTGCTGCTCAAGTGTTCCATATCTGTCGTGGAGAAAATCTCCCGCCTTGTTTGGGTTTCTCCTTTCAGTCACGTTGGAGTAAATATTAATGAGCGCACTTTCGGTCTTGAAAAAAACATTGAGGGCCTGTCGGTGTCTGCATCACTCCTCTTTGTTCGGCTTGCAAGCTGTACTGTTTCCGATGGTCTGGGGTTAAATGCTGTGACTAGGAACGCTTCTGACAAGACATAGGAAAATCGAATTACTAAAACCTCTAACTTTCAGTTTTATCGGAGTAAAAATGATTGAATCACTACCAACATTAAAATATTAAGATTTTATAAATATATATGGATGGCAGCATTACGATTTTACAGGCCAGGTGAATTTCATGGTTGTCACGCCTGGCTCGGGCGGCGTATTGGAAAACTAGACCCCCTTGACCGTATACTTCATTTATTTTTATCTTGTTTCCCCCAAAGCACTGGAAGGGGAGACATAGTGTCTTTTAGCCCCCCAAAGGCCGGAATAAATTTTTGAAAAAGGTGTTTACTCTAGGTCTGTCGAGCAATTAAATTTTCGCTCCCAACCCCCCATCATGTTCTTGGAGAGGTAGCCTATACTAGGTGTATCAAGCACCCAAATCATACGTACCACCACCCCCACTCCCCCCGGAGGAGAGGCAGACATAGGTTTGGCCCCCCACCAAAAACTTGGGTCTGCGTCCGCCCCTGGGCGGGGGTAGATTCTGCCCACCCCTCATGATTTTTCGGGATATCTCCAAAACGATTCATGATAGGCTTTCGAAACTTTCTGACTTTTCCTAAAACTGAATTGGACAATTTTCCTCTGGTTGGAGTTTTAGATAATATATTTACCAGGGGCGGAGCTGTGCTCGGTATTTAGGCAGGGTCTACTCGCAAGTTGAGTATTAAAAGTACGTTGCATTAGAAGCCGTTTCTCACTTTGGTCGCCGTCGGCTTCTGATAGCCGAAAAGAACATGTGCGTACCGGCCTTCTATACATCGCTAATATGCGCTTGCCCCACTAATTTGATTTTCTGCATCCGGCTCTGATGATTTTGTTGGCATTATACTATTTGTATCCATATCAAAGATGTCCTATACTATCTGACGTTTTCTAATTTAAGCAACACAAAACCGGTAAGATACCTACTTCACTTTCTAGTTCTGACCTCTGAACTAGCATTGAATTTTTAGTTTTAACATAACTCAAAGACATACCAATTTTCCATTTAGGATCTGTCAATAACCTACTGGTCTTATGAAAATCAAACAGCGGGGTCAGAAGTTATCAGAATATAAAAAAACAGTACAATAAATTGATATTCTGTACCTACGCCCCTACCCACAATTTTCAAAATTTCAAAATCATATTTGCCTAAAAATTGAGTTTAGCTTAAAACAAACCGATCCTATTTCGAATTTCAAAATCGGAGAAATCGATGTTGAGATCTTGGGGAGTCCGAAACCATTCCCCCTTCCCTGACAGGAATAGGGGCAGCCAGGAGCCTGACAAGAATAGGGTTAAATAATACTGAGGTGATAATCATGGTGGCTAAGAACTAGACTTGACCACTCAAGGGTGACTAACTGTGGATGAAAGCAAACACGGCCTCAATAAGGTGAATCAAGAGCACGTTACCCATCATTTATAGTCATGCGAGCGTGTATCATTTCATCGAGCGGCGTCATTCAGTCAGGTTGAAAAATTTGCCTATCAGATCCAAAAATCTGTAGGAGTTGGAATTGAGTTAGTGTCAGATTCAAGTTTTTAAGAGTCAACTTTGATAAAAAATATGCTTGACTCCGGGGGCCAATTACTTGAATTAAAACTGCGAATTTACAAAAAAGCTTAACTGCAGGAATAAGTATAAATAGGCCGATGAACCGACCCTAGTACAATTATTCACGTACTTTCCGTCATAGAATTACGTTTTGAAATGATAACTTCATCTGACCCCTCATTCTCATCAAATTAGACATAGAGACTGTCAGAAACAGCATCACCTGATCTAAATGATTAATTCAGCGCCACTTTAATCTACGGGCCTCAGTTTCACGAAAGACATGGAAAAGGCGCGAATCCTCCGGGCGAAATGACGTGTTGGATCACCATCATAGCCTTTAGATCTAGATAGCGTAACGGATCAATCAGATTAATGCTGATAAATGCTGGTCTGAAGTGACACCAAATTTAGGGCCGTGCCAGGGCACAAACCTGCAGGTTATCCACTGGAAGTCATATAGCTATTCCCGCAGCTGATTCAGCTTTCAGACCCGAATCTTAGAATAATGCCGCAATTTCTCAGTTTTTTTCTCAAGCTTCCAAACAAAGTTAAAACGTGGTTCGGGGTAGGAGGACCTGGTGTAAACACTCTACTTGGAGAAAATGTTGCGTACATCTGTCAAATATCCTTGGGAAAAATTAAAAAGCTCAGGCACACAATTTTTGCATTATTCATTGGCCACGAGCTTACCTGGGAGTAGAAATGGGAAGGCTTAGAACATATGGGAAAAAGGTATATTTAGATATATTTGTATGTTTGTCCTTAACCTGCAACCCCGTGTCGGGTATGTATGACCGACTCCTATATATCTCTGAAGCTGTCGAGCTCCTGACCCACTGCTCAGACTTCGAATCGATCCAGACCCATCGGCAGCAGCACGGCCAGCTGGCATCCTGGAGCCGACCTCAACAACACCACACTGTGGGTGGTAGCGCGAATCCAGCGTGGGTGCTACAGCGTTCCAGCGGCGCTGGCGCCAGTTCCGGCCAGCTCAGCCAGTCCAGGGGCGGGCCAGCATCGACCGGGCGGTCACCACGCCATGTACCGGGTGTTTACTCGTTACCTGGTGATCCTCGGACTGTGCATAAGTAACACCGCTAGCACGCGCTGGCGACGCCCGCTCTCCTAATAGCTGCCGCCGGGCATAACGCCGCGGCAGGCGGCGCTGATTCATGCGGTTTGGGATCCCAGGTTATAGTTTTTGTTTTTGTACTGAAGGCAGCATTGCCTCAGCGGGCATCAAAATATGTATCATATTGTGTCTTTTTGTGTCACTGATAATACAAATTGTAAAGAAGAGTCAATTTTACGCATTAGTATTGATACTTGTCAGGCGCACACCCAGAATTTTTATTGCGGAGGGGGCGTCTGACGAAGGGGGCGAGGGCGACATGTTTGACCGGGGGCGGTAGGCGGAGGGAGCGGCAGTTTCGGAACAGGGGCGGCTTGAATCGCATATTGGATGAATGTTTCAACGCAGGGGCGGCACGCTATTGGCAGAGACGGCAAGGTGAGAGAAGAACTGGTACTGAAAGCCAGATCAAGGCTCCTTTCTGCCCTCCATGGGCCCCAGCGGCGGTCAATTATTACCAAAACCCATGTCGGGCGCCGGCGCCCGACGTGGGTAAGGGGTGGCACTTTGAAGTCGAAGCGTTTGGTAGGGGCGGAGGCGGACCCGCTGACTTCCCCTTGGGCGTGCTACTGATACTTGTAGTCATTTGTCATTTGATAAAAAACAACGTAAGTACCTGTCATTAACCGTTATACGTGCCATTAACCGTTTCAAATTATCCCTCCCCCTACCGAGAAAAGGGACGATCCGATTCTACCCATATTTTCCGGAATGACGGAGAATGCCTGCTTTAACGCAATGTCATCCACGATATGGAAACAAAATTCCATTTAAAAAACTTTGAGTAAACTTTAAGTCAAGGTTATGTCATGCCAGATATTTCGGGCATTTTCCAAAGTCTAACATGAGGTCAGAGCCGCTTTCCTGGTTGTGCTTGATTTAGGAGCGGCAATTTGTGCAGGGACCGGGCCCTAGTCTAGGTTCTAGGCTTTAATACACTTGAGTTAATGATAGTTGATCACTAGATAATTTAGCATAGACCAGTGGTCTCGTGTGACCTCTGGTGACCTCAAATGACCCCGGAAAACTGATATCAATGTACCGGGTCGTATACTGGGAACGGAGTACGACATGTTTTGGGCTTAATTTCTTCAGGGAACTGCTCGGGGCTTACCTTGTTGATTTTCTAAAGTTTCAGAAAAAAGTTTGCTTATTTTCCTTTCGATGTCAAAACGCAGTTATTGTCTAGGAAGGTCTAATTTGATAGAATCGGGGAGGATATGGATATTCAGCTACTAAGCTGATATACCCTGGACAATTGTCTGGCTAAAGCTCATCCAAGGTCAGAAAGAATTTGAAAGGTTAAAACGGTTCACTGACCATAAATGATTGTCACCAGTGTAATATAAAATCTGCATGCGTATGTATCTGGCACAGTTCCTGGGCTTATAAGAGAAATTGGGACAATGCCGTCACGACTTGCAAAGATTTTTGCACGTGTAAACTAGCTTTCAGATGAATAATTGCATTTCTCATCCAATCTAAGCATCGAGGGAGAAATTTAAAAAAAATCGTCTGATCAGGAACGAAAACACCCACTGTTCAGAAGACCTGCAGTAACCCGCAGGTGACCTGCCTGCAGTAAGCCTGCAGTAAGCCAGCAGAAGACCTGCAGGCTGGGAACCATTAAGCTGCTCTGACGCCCGATTTTTGTTACCGACGCAGGTCTGAGGCAACAGAAAGCTACCTCGGATCCTTGGCAGTTTCAGTAGGTTCTATTTACGTACCAACTGCGGAAACGTGCCGTTTTGAGCGTGCTAGTTATGATGATTATAAGCTATATAAAATTAACCAATAATCGCTCATAATCTAATGTAATTGAAAACACCAAAGAGTATATTGATATTTCGACACCGTGTCTTCGTCAGAAACAAAAGTTTTGAATTTAAAAAATTCATACTTCTCTCACGAAGACACGGTGTTTTGAGTTTAAAAAAATCAAACTTTTTTCTGAAGACACGGTGTCGAAATCTCAATACACTTTTTGGCATTTTCAATTACTTTACATTATGAGCGATTATCGGTTAATATTATATATCATAATCATCATAATTGCAGAAACAGACTTATCGATTCATCTAACTGGGAGTTTGCCTTCAAAAAGTCCTTTCCCGCGCTCGGTACGTAAAGATAGTGTGCTGAAACTGCTCATATATCTAGGGTAAGCAAGGTGACCTAAGCGGGGTGGCAGTCAATGTGCTTTGTGGAACTTTACACGTTAGCTTTCAAACTTACACGTCCTTTGCGAAAATTGTTTGCTCGAATGGTGTGTTCGGGTTTATGAACTCTCATGTAGATGGTATTTGTCCCAATCCTCATCCCCAACCATCCTTATCCTACATCATCTCCTCCCATAGTATTCTGATTGTCATCCTTATAGCGACGAAATTGAAAAAGCCACTGCAGTTAAGCTGAAATCTTCGATAAATACAAATAGCATTACTGAAATGCTGGATATAAAAGCACAACTTGCAATAGATTCGTAAAGATATAATACAAAAGTTAACTTGCATGGAGCTCGACAAAATTCTGAGTGGACGCTAAGCAAACACAGACATGTCACGTGAAGGAATTCAAATCTTGTCTTTTGCACCGGGCTTGTCTGAAACATTCATGATAAGAAATGGCATGTCACAGGTTCAAATTTCTTCCCCCGCCTTTAAACAAGTTCCAAACCTTCACTTTCAAGGCTAGTCATACAATCTGGAAGAATGTTAAATTGTCGTCTACAGAACTGTAGTTTGAACCTATTTGAAACTATCATAGATAATTATATTGCGGTAAAATGTTGGGCGGGTATTTATTTATGGGTGTCGATACCCGGGAGAAGCAGAGCGTTCCAAACTTCAATACCTACCTATACAACTGTCTGATTTCAACCCATTCGGAAGCAAGTTCAGTTTGGACGACAGCAGGCATGGGATTCGACAACCAGGCCTGTATCATAGGCGGATCCAAGGGGGGCAAAGGGGCTCCCCCGATCGACCCTCAGCGCCCCCTGAAGTGGTCACGGCGCCCCCTAAAACGTTGATGGCGCCCCCTAAAATGTCGCTTCCCACCCTCCCCCAGGATGCGAAAATCGGCTCCCACAGGATAGGTTTTGGCGGTCAAAAGTGGCGCCCCCTGGTCAGGATGGCGCCCCCCGGAAGGTGCCCCCCGGTGGGCAATCCTGGATCCGCCTATGGCCTGAACCCTCGATTTAACCCGCGCCACGGGGGTCGGCGCCACCTTCGCCCCACCGGGGGCCATCGATGGCCCCCTCTAACTCGAAAATATGGGCGTTAGCGCAAATCTGCGAAGTGCAATAGAAAGCTCGCGTGAATTCAGTAAGAAATTACTTCGCATGTTTTAGTGCTCAGGTCAATGGTTTGACCTCCAGAGGTCAATGTAGGTCAAGATCGGCTATTTTCACTCAAATATGCAATGATTAAGCAAACTGGGCATAACTCTTATGTCATTAGAGCTATTGAGGCCTGGTAAAGTACATTTGATAGCAAATTGCCAGTACTTTTCCGCTATGTGGAACGTAAAGACCTCCCGCCAGTGGTTTGACCTCCAGAGCTCACCTCGTGACCTAATATGACCTGAGGTCACGAAAGGTCAAAAGTGACCTTGCCGTATATCAAATGAAAGCCAGTGACAAGACAAACACGATGGTGTTTGTTTCACGCTCTAGCTTAATTAGGTCAAAAGTTATTGCCAAAATACTGTTTTTGACCTCTGGTGACCTTGGATGACCTTAGAAAAGTCAAAGGGCAAATATGACCCCTGGGATCCGTGAAAGGGTGTCCAAAAACGTTGTTCTGAGCAGCCTGAGTATTTGCAATCATTTTGTGGCTTTTATATCATGAAACAACTTTTCCCTATGCTTTTCCAATGGGAGAGGTCGCCTCGTGACCTGACCTCAGGGCACGAAATCGAAAAATCCCGGATATACACCTTGTAGACCCTGGAGGGGTTATAAAGTGTAGGAAGTTTCAAATTGATCGACTTTGAAATGTAGCTCTTACAGAGCTCTAAAGGTGAAGTGAGGTGACCTTGGTTGACCTCGTCTGGTGAACTGACCTTGGGTGATCCGGGGTAAAAATTTCAGGGATGATGGAAAATGATGCAGTGAGAGGTAGAGCCCTCAACCGCGGTGCTGCGCCTCGTTGTTTTTCTGCTATCCCGGAAAAACCTTAGGGGGGCCATCGATGGCCCCCGTGGGGCGAGGGTTAAGTTCGTAATGTGCCTCTCCTTGGGCATGTAATATAGCAAGGGTGATATCTGTGCTCGTTTAGTTCAAGAATGTATGCACCCACGCCCGCACTTCCTGGGATCTCTAACGGCCGACACGCAGCTCCCTACAATTGAATCAGTCAGGGACGTAGCCAGGATTTTGCTCAGGGGGAGGGGGCGGCGCCCCAAAGAGGGTCCCTACGACAGCGCCAAAAGGGCCCTGATGGGTAAAGAGGGCCCTGCTTGTTACAGAATAGAGTGCTGAAAAGGGCTTAAGAGGGCCCTGTCTGGTATGAAATTTCAAATTTGGCCACAGAGCATAGTGCGGGCGAGCCGCGCTTCGCACGGCCCGTATCCTCAGGGGCCCTTCGGGCCCCTCAGGAAGGGGGGGGTGGCTGCCACTGCCGCTTCCCCCTTGGCTACGCCTCTGGAATCAGTCCATACGAGGCGCGGTAGTTTTTGGCTCATTGCTGGCGCACTTGCACACTTTTGATTTCTTGGCCGTGTTTTAACCTCCTTCATGTGTGCTTTATCCGCGGGTTCGGATTACCACCAGCAATACTTGGCAGTAACATGTACAGAGGCGGATCTAGGCGAAACGTTTCGAGGGTGGGGGCAACCAGGGCAAAATCATGAAAGGCAGTGTTTTTTTTCTTTTAGAAAATCGGACAAAATATGGTAAAACTAGGTTAAATTTGACCGCCGTTTTGAGGGTGGGGGCATGGCTGGAATCCCCCCCCCACCTGGGTCTGCATTTACGACTGGATATTTTTAATCATTGCTCCAGCTGAGCTGTTTTTACACGGTCGTTTGAACACTAAATTTTATACAATCTCGCGCATTGAAGCGGGTCTAAGCCACCTTCTCTTTGACAGGGGCAGGTACCCGCCCCCAAGATCTCAAGAACCACACTAGATGGCAAAAAACGGTAAGCAGCGTTGGATAAACCATCTAATTCTCTATGGACAGTATTTGAACTATTTTTGTCAGGTCAGATTCGAGGCCAATAGAGGACAAGATATGCCGCCATAGGGATACGATGTAGAAGATGGTTTTCAGTCATTACATCTGAACCAGTAAAGATAGAGCGAAACAATGTAAACAATTTTCCCTGTGTAGTTCCAATCGAGAGGTCGTGGCTCGTACCTAACCTTAGGTCATCGATATAAAATGACTGGAACATATTTTGTAGCACTCGGTGGGTTCATTATGTGATATGAGTTTCAATCGCAGACGTCTACCCTGCTCTGACTTATGCTATATCAAACTGTTTTGGGGTGAGGTCACTTGACCCGCACTGTTGGGCTGACCTGAGATGACCCAACCTAAAAATTTTGTTAAAAATTGTAAAAATACTCAGAGCAAATGTACCCAGGTACGGAACACTACTAGCCGCCGTTTTTATTATATCTCCAAAAAACCCGAGAGGGGGCTAGTACCCGCTTCCCATCAATGTACGTGTTAAGACATCTGACCTCCCATTTATCAGTCACACACTAAACTGTTTTTAACTTCTTCAAGACGAGTCTTTAACCCTCGCCCCACGGGGGCATCGATGGCCCCCTAAGGTTTTTCCGGGATAACAGAAAAACGACGAGGCGCAGCACCGCGGTTGAGGGCTCTACCTCTCACTGCATGATTTTCCCACCATCCCTGAAATTTTTTACCCCGGGTCACCCAAGGTCAGGTCATCAGGCGAGGTCAACCAAGGTCACCTCACTTCAACTTTAGAGCTCTATAAGAGCTACATTTCGAAGTCGATCGATTTGAAACTTCCTACACTTCATGACCCGTCCAGGGTCTACAAGGTGTATATCCGGGATTTTTTCGATTTTGTGACCTGAGGTCAGGTCACGAGGTGATCTCTCCCATTAAAAAAGCACGGGGAAAAGCTGTCTTATGATCTAAACGTCACAAAAACGATTGAAAATGCTCGGCTTGCCCAGAAAAGCGTTATTGGACACCCTGTCACGGATCCCAGGGGTCATATTTGCCCTTTGACCTCTCCGAGGTCATCCAAGGTCACCAGGGGTCAAATCAGTATTTTGCCAATAACTTTTGACCTAATAAAGCTAGAGCACTGAACTTAACACCATCGTGTATGTCTCGTCACTGGCTTTCGTTTGATATACAGCAAGGTCACTTTCTGATCTTTCGTGACCTCAGGTCATATTAGGTCACGAGGTGACCTCTGGAGGTCAAACCACAGGCGGGAGGCCATTACGTTCCACATAGCAGAAGAAAGGCATGACATTTTCCTATCAAATGTACTTTGCCACATCTCAATAGCTCTAACGGTATAAGAGTTATGCCCAGTTTGCTTAAGCATTGCATATTTGAGTGAAAATAGCCTATCGGGACCTAATTTGACCTCTGGAGGTCAAACCATTGACCTGAGCGCTAAAACATGCGAAGTAATTTCGTACTGAATTCACGCGAGCTTTGTAATGCACTTTACAGATTTGCGCTAACGCTCATACTTTCGGAGTTAGAGGGGGCCATCGATGGCCCCCGGTGGGGCGAAGGTGGCGCCGGACCCCGGCCCCGTTGTGGCGCGGGTTAAAGCTATGGTGAAAACAAACGATTAGTCTCTAAAGATCTGAGTGAAGCGTGGCGAGAAACGTACTTATTGCACCCGACAGACATACAAAATGTTTAGAGCATACGAGTCTGCTTCAGTTTATGGGGCGGTCAACATTGATGCATTTCACGAAGGGTGAAAGGTGCTAGGGTAAGGTCGTTAACAAAAAACTTTTTTTTCTTTTCAGACTGGAACCTACTTTTTCCCCGTTATAATTCAATTCCGATATAAATGGGCTACATTCCTAGCGTCTACAGCAACGGGAAAGACCCCTTAAAACGGTTAAAGATTTCATGTTTTAGGCGCCAGATTGCGTTGCAGTCTCCCATTGTTACATTCGGATAAAAGAGGTGCATAACCAACCAGTAAAGGCGGCGTGGCATGTACGTGGGTATTAGAACGGCATATCATCATCATCAGCTTTTTTTATTTCATTTCTTATATACAGACAGGGGATAGAAGTAAATAAAGAGACCAGCAAAAGAAGACATGAACAAGGCAAAGCAAAGCAATAAGGAGCAACAGAATATAACTGTACAGGCACACAGTATAAAACAAGAGGTAGTAAGCGAACAGAATCAGATTAGAGCAAATGTTTAACATAGCAGGAACAAGACGTAAGTTCCTGGCATGAAGCAGTAATCATGGAGCGGGAATGAACAGAAAAAGTAACACAAAACAGAGACTGACATGTCAAAACAAAACGAGAAGAGCATTAAAGAACAAACTGGACAGAAAAATAACGCCAAAAACATACTTGAAGAGGCAAAATAAACAAAGCAGCAAAACAACAAGTAAACAAAAACAGGAGACGCAACAAAATAAGCAATGTTAAGTAATAAGTAGTTATAAGTATAGGGCCCACATATGTTGAACATATTAAATCTTAAAAAAAAACCATTAGTAAAAGTAACAAAAACAGTAAGTAAGTACAAGCACCCAATCAGACCAGGGACCTATCAAACATTAAATCAAAGCATGTGATCAGTGCGAACAAAAAGCATGTGATCAGTGCGAACAAAAAGGAAACAAAACAGAACGAAAAACAGGCTAAGAACACAAGCAAAGCAAAGTCACATCTAAGCGGGCAAACAAAAAAAGATGCGCTCGGTGAGATCAAATTAAGGTACTAACGGAAACGAACCAAAGACGAAAAGAACAAAACAAGTAAGCAGAAAGGTGGGCTGGCTGAGAGTCCAAAGAGAGCCAGGCGGGGGGCAGTCAGGCGCCTCCAGTCGTCGCCGAAGGCTCCGCTCGTCGCCGATATCTGCGCTTTAACATGCAGGAATTTACTGTTTAGATGTATTTGCAGCGCAATATAAATACATACTATACCATATAAGACCTGAAATTACATGGCTCACCAGCCTAATACTGTAAACCCCCACAGAACAGGAATGCCTTCCGGAGGCGAACCTTTACTCTGGTAACTTTCGTTGGAAAACGTCATTGAGGCAGGTGGCTCTCCCTAATCTCCTGCAAACTATTTAAGAGCTCTTTTACTGCTAGAAAAAGATCCTGTTGCATGTTGCATTCGTGAGCCACCTTTTGGATGGCTCACGAAATCTTCCACCAGCATTACGCCAACCACGTTCTGTGGGACCGTTCACGACAGTAAATTCTGGAATACCTTGAAACCGGGGAAGCTATACCAGTCACCAGGTTCCCAACGGATCCATTTCATGTCAGGATCTTTCAGATTCAGGCGCTCGAATACCAGCCAGCTTTCGGGAATGACAAATTGGCAGAGGCTTGGTACCGAGCCATTTACTGAGCTAGCTCTTCATAGGCACTGTCGGAAACTTTAGCCTGCCCAACTCAAAGGTGGATGGTTTTGCTGTTTAACACGCGCCCCACTGGGGGGTGGGCGAAATTCGCCCCCCCTGGTTTTCCCCAGATAGCTCAACAACAAAGAAACACAGAACAACAGAACTTACAATACAATGTACCTTGATTAATTTTACAAATCTGACCAAATTTTTTAGGTAAAGTCATGTCAGGTCAAGGAGCTATTTAAGGTCAAGTGACCCGACCTTAAAACCTAGAATCACGAGTTTGAAGCGGTGCCCAGGGAACATCAGCGAGCCGATCAGTTTGAAACTTCCACAATATGATAAGATCATTAGGGTCTACAAATTTGATATCTCGGAATTTTGATATTGTTGACCTAAGGTGGGGTCAATTTTTTGGTCACCTCATTATAAGTCTATGGTGAAAAATATAATGGGCCGTTTTCGGTAGATGCTGAATAATTAAAGCTGAAAATCCTCCAACCGTCTATTCTTACCACGATTTTGACCATAAAGTTGAGTTTTTGAGCATCTGACTTCTCAAAGGTCATGTCAGGTCACGGGAGCATAAAGTGATTGTTTTGCCAATATCTTCTCACTGAATTGAGATAAAGCTCCCATTTTGCTTGAATTGTGCTTATATTGTCACGAGGAGTCGATTAATATGCAACATGACCATACCAGGCCACTATGTGACACTGACCTAGCTCGAGGGCAGGTCATTTTCACTATTTGACCTACTAAGATCATATTATACATCATTGGATTTGCCGCGATAAGCGGAATCCAATGATGCATAACGATTTGCTCTAGCTTGTTTGATGGCAGATCTAGAGGGAGAAACGTACACTGCTCTGTTGTAAGTCTATGGAATTGTCTTTGACCTATGCTGACCTCAATATTGAACTGACATAAAAATTCTTTGTATAAAATCTCTTCGTCTTGTCAAGAGCTTTCAAACACCGCCCGTAATTTTCCTTTAGCTTTCGTGGGGAATGAGATGCGGAGGGGGTGAAAAACGCCCCCAGAGCGGGGCGCGTGATGCCGGGGGCCCCAGTGCGGCACGTGTTAAAGGGAATGTGGCACCTTTATAACGTGATTTTAGCTGAGATATCTAAGTTGTAAAGCACGCCGAAAAACCCGGTACTCTATAAATCATTTGCCTTGAAACTCAAGAAAAGCTAAAAACTACCTGAAATGTATGTATGTATGTACCTCACATGTACCCTTAGCAGCAGACCACAGTTGTCAGGTGTTGTTGTGACCAGTGGCGCACCAAGGGGGGCCAGCGGGCCCGGGCCCCCTTACGCTTCGGCTCTAAAGTGGCGCCCCCGCCCGTGTCGGGCGCCGAAGGCGCCGACACGGATCCATGTCCATGTCCATGTCCATGTCGGGCGCCGAAGGCGACATGGATTTTAACAATACTGGCCAGCCCCTGGATAGAAAAAGACGCGCCCCTAGAGCCAAGGTGACCCTGGATAGCATAAAGGCGCCCTTTTAATGGGCAAAGGCGCCCCCTGGAAAGCATAGGCGCCCCCTGGATAGCACAGGCGCCCTGGACAGAAAAAGGCGCCCCCAAGAGCAAAGGCGCCCGTGGATAGCATAGGCCCACCTTGGATAGAAAGGCAACCCTGGATAGCAAATGCGCCCCTGGGGATATCGGCGCCCCCTGAAAGCATAGGTGCCCCCTGGATAGCGCAGGCGCCCCCTGGAGAGCACATGCGCCCCTGGACAGCAAAGGCACCCTTCACGAGCAAAGTCACCCTTGGATAGTAAAGGCGCACCTTGGGTAGAAAGACAACCATTGATAGCAAATGCGCCCCTGGGAGGCATAGGCACCCCCTGGGAAGCATAAGCGCCTCCTGGATAACACAGGCGCCCCTGGACAGCAAAAGGCGCCCTCAAGAGCCAAGGCGCACCTTGAATAGAAAGGCAACCCTGGTTAGCAAATGCGCCCCTGGGAGGCATAGCCGCCCACTGGGAAGCATAAGCGCCCCTTGGATAGCACGGGCGCCTCCTGGAGAGCACAGGCGCCCTTGGACAGCAAAAGGCGCACCTCAAGAGCAAAGGCGCCCATTGATAGCAAATGTGCACCTTGAATAGAAAGGTAACCCTAGAGAGCAAATGCGCCCGAGAGGCATAGGCGCCCCCTGGCAAGCGTAAGCGCCCTGGATAGCACAGGCGCCCCTGGACAGCAAAAAGCGCCCATCAAGAGCAAAGGCGCAACTTAAATAGAAAGGCAACCCTGGATAGAAAATGCGCCCGTGGGAGGCATAGGCGCCCCTGGAGAGCACAGGCGCCCCTAGACAGCAAACGGTGCTCCTCAAGAGTGAAGGCGCCCGTGAATAGCAAAGGCGCACCTTGAATAGAAAGGCAGCCCTGGACAGCGAATGCGCCCCTGGGGGACATCGGCGCCCCTGGAAAGCATAGGTGCCCCTGGATAGCGCAGGCGCCCCCTGGAAAGCACATGCGCCCCTGGACAGCAAAAGGCGCCCATCAAGAGCAAAGGTGCCCCTGGAAAACAAAGGCGCTCCCCGGATAGAAAGGCAGCCTTGGATAACAAATGTGTCCCTGGGAGGCTTTAGCGCCCCCTTGAAATTATAAGAGCCCCTGGGAGGCATAAGGTGACCCCTGAACAAAAAAGGCGCTTCTCAAGAGCAAAGGCGCCCCCTCGAAAGCAAAAACACTCTGTGGACATCAAAAGCCGCCATTGGCGGACGCAGGGGGTATTAAGGCCATGGTCTCCCCAAAGCGCTGGAAGGGGGCCAAACTATATTTTGCCCCCAAAGGCCGGGAAGTTTTTGAAAAAAACGGTTTACACTAGGTCTGTCGAGCAATTAAATCTTCTGAATTCTGAAACCCACGATCATGTGATAATAACCGTCGCAGCCAGGAAACGATCACGTGGATGCGCACGCAGCGCCAGCGTTCAATCAGGGAAATCCCCAGGGGTGAATCCAAAAGAATCGTTTAGGAGGGCACCGGACGGCAAAAATCCCCAAAGTGTTTTCCAAAGGCACTGCCAAAAGGGGTGGCGTGGTGACATTAGGGGTCATGGGCGGATTGCTGCTCCTGAATCCGCCCCTGGAATTATCTACCAGAAGCCCATTTCATAAATAAACAATTTCATAAACTTTTGTGAAACTCACCGACCAATCAGAGGGGGATCGGGAGAGTTCCCTAGTTATACCTATATGACTAAATACCTTGTCAGACTATCAAAGTATCTACTAACAACCTTTTATGAAATTGTTAGGTAGTAAATACTCGCTAGCTACGTAGTACTTACTCATAGAGCGTTTATGAAATTGGCTTCAGATGTTTGTTGTGCACTGCTGCACGAATTGTTTTGATGGAATTGATGTTTGTTGTGCTTGACGAATTGTATTCGCGCAGCTGGCGCAATTGGCGCAATTGCCGCCGTTGCCCAGCTGTTGCATACTAGAAAATAAGGGGAGATAGCAGGCTAGGTGCCAATTTCTCAGAAACATGGAGCCTTTGCCAAAGAAACGTCGCAAAATGTCGGGTGCGCAAAATAGGGCAAAGAAAAAGCAAATGGCTTTGGAGTCCGCCGCGTGTCATTCACGGTCTATCCTGGATTTCTGCAGGTATGTAGCCAACATGGGAAAAGTCTTTCACATGTAAATGCTGTCCTCAACTCATCCATATCTGAGTGCGTCAAGGTATTATGTCAACCTTAAAATGGTAAGCGCAATAATTATTTTCAAATCGGGAAAGCATAGGGGATCCAGAATTGCCAATCGGGGGAGGGGCTTGTCGTAAAGGAGGGGCACCATCCGGACCGGGCAGGGTCACAAAAACCTAGAAGGTGGGCGCAGGGGTCAGTGAAACACGCTAGAGATGGGCCTGACCGTAAGATTTCCGAATCTATTCTGATAAAAACACAAACCCATTCCAAACACACAGTCATCCTCTTGGTCGCTTATTCGTTGACACCCTCACACGCACGGAGGCTCCCTTTGAACTGTTTTAAAGGGAATGTGGCACCCTGATGCAATTCGAGATAGGGGTGGTTTCCGGGGTATTTTGTGCTGAAAATGATGAATTGGGCCATATTTTGGCTGCAAATGGCACACAGCCTTAGCTGCTGACGTGCCCAAAAACCCCAATGGCTGAAAAATGGCTCAAAAGGTGAGTTTTTGCAATATTTGATGTTTCGTTGCCAGATATTAATAGCCTCCATATTTGGAGGAACTCTACTGTCGTACTTAACTGGTTGCCTGCGCCACATTTGAAGACGAATATAAATGACAAATTTTGAACTAAGTTAGGCTACTAATACGCGCAAAAATGACTGGGATCGAATTCTGCCACTTTTGTTTATTGATTAAAGTTTATTTCAACTTCCGCACCAGTCATTGAAGCAAGTTCTGTGGTTTTGTTTTCGCGAATAGGGAGCCCTTCCAAGCATGTAACGTTCAAACAGGTCCAGATCTGCCCGCCGTGACGTCACAAAAATGCAAACAAAATGACCGCTTGGCGGCGAGGACGGGCCTTGACCTGAAGCATTTGAGGAAAAGGTAGCCCTGATATTAAATCATTGCTTATGTCTCGGCTTGTATCGTCTAAAACTAATAGATCCCTGGCTTTTAGTGATTTTTCGCCATTGCTCATTGTGTGTGTGCTGTGATAGTGCAGTGTGTGATTGAAATTTCTTGCAAAAGTAAACTAAATTTTGGTGGTTTCCTGGGAATATACATCGGAAATATTTCGAAATATCATGTTCATCTGTTTTTTTATTACGGGTGCTTCATCGTTTTTGCGTTTAAGGCCATTTGTTGAATACGGCATGGAATTATCGGAGAATAAAAATGAAGGTGACAAAAGAAATAATTTAGCACGGTTGCCTCCAGCACGCTTAAACAATGTCATACCTTCGATTACAGTGATTCAACCGATGAACTACTGCCTTCATCTCGTTTAGCACGCAGTGCTTTCTAAGAATATGAAAACCAGTCCTGAGCTGGGCCGCTGTCGCATCCGGCTCCCAGAAAGACTGTATATTTGGTAGCACATTATTAATCGCCAGTACCGCCAGTAGCGCACCTAAGTGGGGGGGGGCAGCGGACCGGCTTCCTTCCCCTTAAGGAAAGTGGCGCCCCTAAAAAACCAGCTTACACTAGGTCTGCGAGGCAAGAAATGTTAAGCTCCCACTCCCCCAGGATGCGACGATTGGCCGCCCTTTGAGTATAAAAGTGGCGCCCCCTAAGGTAAAGTGGCGCCCCTCCGCCGGCTTGGCGCCCCCTCGTCAGCCGGGCCCACCCCTTACGAAAATCCTGGGTGCGCGCCTGGTTGTGACGACATATGCTGGCGTCATGTTGAGTATCAGCCAATCCAGGATTCCAGGATTCGACCAAGGTGCCACATTCCCTTCAAGCCAGGTGTTGTGTCACTGCCTTCCTTGCTCCAGCATTGTGATTCTTATTTGCGAGGCAGAATATAAATTTCTGGGCACAGATAACAGTTGCGCTTGCACATTGACATCAGTGCCTCTACACAATACCGGAGTATTTATATTGGAAGACCTATCAGGAACGCTCCCGGATCATCAGGCCCGGCTAGTGCTTTCGTTCTGGAAGACATGCCAGCTCTGTTTTCCTTGAAAATATTATCACGAATTGCACAAGCTGGTTTACGTGTGGCTCTCGGGAGAGGCTGTCTCCAACAAGTTTATGTTCGGAAGACCCGGAACCCACCAGTGAGCCACATTTATGGCACAAAGTACGCGCTTCTACTGAGTCAGATTCCGTTCAGCATTCCAGAAGATACTTAAAAACTGAATATGATAATTCTTGGGGTTTAACTACACAGGAACTTTTTGGATCATATGGCATCGGAGGCGGGAGGGTAAAGAATTATCCTTGAGCTAGAGCAGAGCGCAAAATCCTGCCTCTGGGTGGGCTCGAACCCACGACGCCCAGCACATACAGAATGTCATTGGCCGCGCCGAGCGCACGCGCTTACCAACTGTGCCACTCAGACCCCGAATGCGTAAATCGGCTTTACTTGTAAAAGGTTCTAAACCATGCATTTTGGCTCCTCCGTCGCGGACAGGCAGCTTTAGAGCCTTCTATGAGCCTCAAAGCTTTCATTAAAATGCAGTGCCGTGCTTTCATTAAGTTGATATAGAAATCGCCATGGATGTGATGAAGTCAATTTGCCATCAGCTGTGGTATCTGTGCACAGAAACTTATATTCTGTCACGCTGATGAAAACCACCATCTTGTAGATATAAAGCCAGTGTCACAACAATTAGCAAAAACAGCGAACGATTCACATTTGACTAGGGCAGGCCAAAGTTTCCGACAGAGGCTATGGAGAGCTCATTGAAGCCTCAGCCAGCTTGCCACTCCTGACAGCTGACTGGTATTTGATTGCCTGAATCTTTAACATTTTTACCAGAAATGGTTCCGTTAAGAAGCTGGTGACTGGTAAAGTTTCCCCGGTTTCAAGGTATTCCAGAACTTCCTGTCGTGAACGGTCCCACAGAACGTGGTGTGAAGCTGGTGGAAGATTTCGTGAGCCATTCAAATGGTAAAATATGCAACAGGATCTTCTTCTAGCAGCAAAAGAGCTCTTAATTAGTTCGCAGGAGAATAGTGCGAAGCACCTGCCTCAACGATGTTCTCCAAAGAATGCTACCAGGGAAAGGTTTGCCTCCGGAAGGCATTCCTGTTCTGTGGGGGTTTACAGTATTAAGCTGGTGAGCCATGTAATTTCAGGTCTTATGTGGTACAGCATGTATTTGTATTGCGCTGCAAATACATCTAAAAAGTAAATTCCTCTATGTTAAATCCCATCTACCGTTCTTTTACGCACGTACATACCACGCTGTCTTTAATGGTAGGTTATGCACACCTTTCATCCCAATTTAACAACGGGAGACTGCAGCGTAGGGCGGCGAATCCGGCGCCTGAAACTATTTGTAATTGGTTTAGATATGTTTTATTCCGTTATTTAAACTCACCCAGAGTGACTTTGATAAAGAAGGATACATATTTAGCATTCAGATATAAGTGCTTACTCTCCGATTGTTAGCGCCAGGCATGACCTGGCTCATTTCCTGGCGGAAATGAGGGTTTGACTGATAAAATACCCTTGACCGTACCTTCTGCGAGCTTGATCTTAGCTTTAAACAGCCGTAACCCGGCACACCCTGGTGTCTTTTTGCACAAACCACCGCCCGAGGGTTCCGACTGGACCTATGGAGTCTGGAACCAAAAGTGATACGGAAAAGTGTAAGCGAGATGGAAGTGCTTTGCCGTTTTCTGCT
This sequence comes from Lepas anatifera, assembly GCA_034440635.1. NCBI lineage: Eukaryota > Metazoa > Arthropoda > Thecostraca > Lepadidae > Lepas > Lepas anatifera. The sequence continues at coordinate 149,018 of JAOTON010002264.1, read as the reverse complement.
CTGGAGCCGAGGTTGAACGATATCCATTGACCCGTGACGTCACAGTGGGTAAAATATGTCAAATTTAGACCCATGTAGAGAATCCCTTATAACTCGGGAACTATGAGACCTAGATAAAAGCAAGACATCAGTGTGGTCGTCTTGACCCAATAATTCAAATAATATGCCACATGGCCTGCTCAAATAATTACCTTTTAAGGTCCTGCTGCATGTCATTCGAGTTCTTGGGTCATGCTCATTACTGTGATACCAAATTTAAGACTTTATCTTGTTTCGTCCAAAAATTGTAGAAACAAACAATTTCAAAAACCATGACTTTTGGTGACCTTTGGTGCCCTTGGTTTTTAACTTGTCTCAAAATGGAGGATATAATACAGATCCTTCGTTTCAAGGGCTTTCGAGTGATGTTTAGAAATACTTGATCTAGCTCTTCCAGAAGCCAAGCTACACCCTGGTTTTTATCGCCCTCAATTTAGATGCACATAATTGTCTTACATGGAGTTAAAAATGGCGTTATGACTCGTTGACCGGACCTGATGTCAATTTTCGGTCATAAGTTGTTACATTGATCACCCTGGAGGTCTGCAAGGCGACGCGTGTCTCATTTGAATCGGCTAAGAATCATTCTTGAAAAACCAAGGGAAGGAGGGGGCCCGATCGGACCCCAGGCGGTGATGGGCTGACTATGAAGTACGTCATACGTCATACTGAATAATTCCATCTGACTGGAACACTCAGGTCCAATGACCTTAATCTGTTACATTTTACCTTCACCGTGACGCTCAGGTGGGGTGACCACGATTATATATAATCACGATTATATGACGTTTTTATGTCCCCAATCGGTCTACAGAGCAGGCGAACTGGTGCAACCGCGCGATTGCCACGGTCACAAAATATAGCTCTGAATTTGAAAGCCTATAAGTCAAAAGATTGACTGAAGTTCCAACTGTATTGACTGATGTTCAAAATTCCTTCACGAATCGACGTGCTCATGAATTTTCTCAAATATGGCCTCGCGTAGCATTTTCCAGTTGCGAACAGTTCCCCGGCCATCTCGGAAAAATAGGTGGTGGTGGTATAAGTACCCCTCTCCACTGCATGTGTGTGTAAACCATGTGACTATCGATATCACAGGGCGGGCCCGATTTGATCGGTAGCCCTCACACACGGTGGGAGCAGTAGCACAGCGCCATCTTTAACACAGAGGGCCTCACGGACGTCAGTTCTTCGATACCTCACGATTGACGGAGAGAAAGTACGCTAGCAGCGTGGCTGTAGGTAGATCTATACCATAGGTGCAGGAACGGGGAGGGCAAGGGATGACTGCCCCCAAAATTTCGGACTGAGGGGGCAGTGCCCCCAACTTTGAGCCGCTTTCGGACCTTTTCCGTTAACAAATCAAGTGATAGGCCGAATCATATTTGACCCCATCAGCGGTGACAACTTTTGCCCCTCGAACTTTTTTTGCCTCTTTTGAGTTGCTGATTTCCCTTTTTCAACTTTTGCCTCTCAAACTTAGGAAGCGCTACTGCGCCTATGATCTATGCTATCTACCTTTGCATCTAGCTTTCATTTCAGGGAATTCTAGAGGTCCGTATGACCACATTTACTAGGCGCCTTACCGACCCTTACCGACCCACTGTCAAATCAAAGATGCTGTCGGTACGTTGAAAAAAACTTTGATGGTGTTACTGTTTTCACATTTTCATGACGAAATGAGACTGCGTATTTGTTCTTGGACTTTACGAGCTTTGGGATTGAAATTACGTAATTATAAATTTTACATTTGGAAGCATTTTGCTACGTCTTCAGCACCGGAGGAGGGGGGAACTCACCAACTTACCAATCAGGACATAGGCAGATCCAGGAGGCAAAGGGGGCAGCCGCCCTGATCGACCCTCGGCGCTCCCTGAAATGGTTACGACACCCCACAGTGCCGCCCTTCCTTCTTATCTACCCTGTCCGGCCGCATCTGACTGCCCACCAGTGTCATGCCCTTCCTTTTGTTTTCCCTGTCCGATGGCATTTGAATGCCAACCAGTGCCCTTCCATTCTTTCTTCTCTTCCTTTTCCGACCGTATTCGACTGCCCACCGGTGTCCTGCCCCTTTCTCCTCTGCCCTGTCCGGCCGCATCTTACTACTCACCACTGTCCTGTCCTCCTTCCTTCTCTGCCCTGTTCGTCATTATCTCACGACCCACCACCAGTGCACTGCCCACTTCTCTTCTTTGCCCGTCCATATATGTATGGCTGCCAACCGGTGTTCTGTCCTCTCTTCCTGTTCACCATGCCTGTCTGATCTTGAGTGACCACCAGTGCCAAGACCCTCCTTCTGTCCGCGTTTCCCGACCCCATCTGTTTGCCCACCAGGGCTCTGCTCCCCTATCCGACTGCCCATCAGTGCCCTGCCCTCTGCTCCTTTTTGCCTTTTTCGGCGCCATCTAAATGCCCATGAGTAGAAATCCCGGAAGAGGGGTGGGATGGGAGTCATGACCCCTACTGAGTTTTGGGTCTCTCATAGACTTTGTATAGGGCTTGTATTGCCGGGCCAGCGTTAACCCATCCAGAACCCGCCCTGGTTCGAAAAGTTATCGTCAGTTTTGTAAATGCCCACCCTGCTCTCACCTCTCTAAGATTACACTAGTGAAGGCCATTTACGGCAAGTGATGTAATTTGACCTTTGATGATTTTTCCAACAAACTTTCAAAGGTATAACAGCATGTTGGCTCACCATCGATAATTTCCATGGTTTGAAAAAAGAAATTTGACCATCACATGCCCAATAGGACCCTATTTCCCTCGAACGGGTGAGCCCGGACCCGCCGCCCCTCCTGGGTGCGCGCCCGCCCCTGATCCGGATGGTGCCCCCGGCAAGGTGCACCCCCCTGATCGGCGATCCTGGATTAACCTATGCACAGTTCCATGACCGTCTTTGATACTTTAATCCTCCGTCATTAAAAAAACTCAGAAAAGGCATGACCACCTTTGACCCTTTGACGGAAAACAAGTAAGAAAATACCCCCTCCCCGCGTCGGACGACAGTCGCCTAGTGGGTGGATGCAGATGGAAATCTTCAAGACCTGGTTCGATCACTTTGTTCATCTTGTCCAACTTTCCCCATGGGGTGACCATGCTACCCCATAGGTGGGGCGAAATGGACTTTTGCTACATTTTTTCTAAACTTTACGCAAATTTTAATAGGATAATTACAGACGCATAGCTGCTTGCACAGTGGTAGATAAATGTCTAAAGTATCTCTACAGGCAAAATGGGAACGAAACAAGCTCATTAAGTCATCGAAAACTCACACCATCGTTACGGTGTCCATGACCCCCACTTTCCCCTACTATTAGTAGTATTAGTAATCCCTAATACTACTACTAATAACTTATATATATATATATATATATATATATATATATATATATATATATATATATATATATATATATATATATATATAATGTACTCAGATTTAGTATGGATTCTTAAAAATAGGACGGCGCTACAATAATACTCACGGCAGCAGCGAGGATTCGGTCCTCATGGTCCACAACCACAAGCCGCTAAACAGAACATGAAGTATAAATGTGGGCGCGGCCGCCGGTCCGCGTGTGTTGCGCCGCCCCCGTGGGGTGCTATGTGACGGCCCCTGCTGACCGTGGGCTGAGCCCTCTGGCGGCTGAGTGGTGGCGCTGGGCCCGCGGCGCGTCGGCCCTCTGGCGGCGCGGGGTCGTGGGGCGCCGGCCCTCTTGCGTGTTGCGTGGTGGCGGTGCGGCGGCCCTCTGTCGGTGGCGTGGTGCGGCGGCCCTCTGTCAGTGGTATAGTGCGGCGGCGCAACGTTTTCGAGCCCCAATGCGTTGGCTGGGCAGGTCGAGCCTGTAGGCATGTGGTCGTAATGTGTTTTAACAATGTTTGGGTTTTAAACCTGGAGTGCCGTTTGCGCACGTATTGTGGTACCTCCCCGGCGTAATTTAGGGGCCCCGTGCCGGGGAGGCTTTTTTGCAGCCTTATGGTGCAATTTGTGTTTTTCTCTGAGGTATGAGTTCGTGTCTCTTAGTATAGGAGTGTACGCTTTATGTATGTATACTGTCAATATATGTATGGACGAAAATGTACATTAGCACGCGCTCCGCTGGGGGAAATTCGCCCCCTCCTGGTTTTCCCAGATAACGCAAAAACAAAAAAAACGCAGAACCACGAAACTTACAGTACCTGATGCCTGATCAATTTTACAGATCTGATCAAATTTTTTAGGTAAGGTCATTTCAGGTCAAGGAGCTATTCAAGGTCAAGTAACCCAACCTCAAAACCTAAAATCACGAGTTTAAAGCGGCGCGTAGGGAACATCCACGAACCGATCAATTTGAAACTTTAGCAATATGATAAGGTCATTAGGGTCTACAAATCTGCTCGATTTTTTTTATCTCGGAATTTCGATATTATTGATCTAAGGTGGGGTCAATTTTTTGGTCGCCCCATTATAAATCTGTGGTGAAAAATAAAATGGGCTCGTTTTCAGTAAATACTGGATAGATACAGCTGAAAAATCTCAAACCGTCTATTCTTACCACGATCTTGACCATAAACCTGAGTTTGTCAGCATCTGACCCTTTAAAGATCATGTCAGGTCACAGGAGCATGGAGTGATTGTTTTGCCAATAACTTCTCACTGAATTGAGATAAAGCTCCCATTTGCTTGCATTGTACTTATGTTGTCACGGGGAGTCGATTGGTATGCAGCATGACCATACCAGGTCACCCTGTGACCCTGATCTAGCTCGAGGTCAGGTCATTTTCACTAGTTGACCTAGCAAGGTCATATTATACATCATTCGATTCGCCGCAATGAGAGGAATCCAATGGTGCATAAATATTTGCTCTAGCTCCACTGTGTACAGATCTAGATAGAGAAATGTACACTGCTGCAGCGGGGCCTGCTGCAGCGCCGCCGCGGCTCTATCTGTAAACGACCGAGATGAATACGCGCGTGTTAGCCGACTGTGTAGATCTGCCATCCGCCGTGACAATGTTAGGCTTTACAGTAGGGAGATTGCCCAGGGACGCCGTGGTGGACTCTGGCGGGTCCTTCGGCCTGTAGTTGGGCAAAACAAGCAGTCGTGCTCCATACCCGACATCACACCAGACGCACTGAATGATTATTATGCCTCATTAGGACCCAATACGGCGCGGAGTGTACCCCTTCCTTCGGCTGAAGTAACCACACTCTTGCCTCGGGTCTCAACAATCTCCTTTAAAGTACATCCAATTGACATCAACACTCTTTGCATCACTTTAGGTACCATGTGATCTTCAAAATCAACAGGCTTCGATGGAATTAGTGTCGAAATGTTGCAAAAATTTTCTTTGGTGTACGCTTCGCGCTGTTGGATATTATTAATTCCAGTCTTGTTAGTGGCCGTGTACCTAGCACCTGGAAGCATGCTTTAGTTATGCCCATCCCAAAGAGCAAGGTAGTTGCGGAACCAGCTGATACCCGCCCTATCTCTATTCTTCCGGCCATAACTAAAATCGTCGAACGTGTTGTGCAAAAACAGCTCACTCAGTACTTGGAAGACAATTTCTTATTTTCGGACGCGCAACACGGATATAGAAAACTTCATTCTACTGAAACAGTGCTTCATGTCATTACCGATACAGCTTTGCGGGCCATGGACCTGGGCGAAATTGCGATTCTAGTACTTTTGGATCTTTCAAAGTGTTTTGACGTGGTCCCGCATACCAAATTACTTGAAAAAACTGGCACTCTATGGAATTGACACTGCCTGGTTCCGCAGCTACCTTGAGGGTCATACACAGCAGGTGCAGCTGCGTGGAAACGTGACCGGCGCCGATCGCGGAGCGGGCGGTAACTGCCGAGTAGGGGATGCCTGTCCAACCAGCTGCGTCTGCAGAACTGGGGTCCAAAATTTGTCTAAAACACGGGATATTAAAACTGGTATCTTTCAAGGAGGTGCGCTTAGTTGTATTTTGTACGCGCTTTTTGTGAACGACCTGAGCTTGTGTCTAGGTGAAGGAGTAACGACGGTCTGTTATGCAGACGACACGAGTATCATGGTTTGTGGTAAAAAACAAGATTTACATTTGGTTATAACCCGATTTGGAATCTGTCCTCTGTTCTGCCTTCAATGGGAGATGCAGTGATAAGTAGTTCCACATTTGCCGCCAGAGGCGCTGGCACCGCAGCAGTTGCTCATTTCAGCACGGAATTTGCGCTGTATTTGCTTCATCTGCGCCATTCTGTCCAGGAACGTGCCAGAGCCTTCATAGTTGTTAGATATTAATGACGTCATGTGTAAAATAATCATACTTAAACAAAAAAATAGTTAATGTCTTTAAAAAAAACATTTTGCTAAACATCTAGGATTTTTAAATATAATTATAGATAATAAGAGGTTAAAAATTAAAAATATTTATCAATGAATGCTTTATACGTCATTATACTTGAATCTATCCCTGACCAGATTTTGGTTTTCCCCGACGCCGAATGGGATAAGAATGTGTTTAAGTTCAGTGCGACGGTTGCTTGGTTGGTCTGTGTGTATTTATTTTATTGCGAAGATATTATATACTCCTGTCTAAATTGATTCTTTTATCTCAAGTCATGGTAGCTTACGGTGAGCTCTCTGTACCTGAGCTAAAACAACGCTTGCGATTGAAAGGTGCAAGAACGAGTGGAAAAGAAAGACCTGGTGGAGCGTCTGGAAGCCTATGACAGGAACGACGATTTCGGACAGCTTCGCTTGAAGATAACCGAGGAGCCTTCCTTCCACATCCCTAAGGAAGTAAAGCTCTAGTCTAATGCAAAACACCAAGAGGATGATTGCCTGGACTATGGCGTCATTCAGGACTTCTGTGTCATGGTAGGTGGTGATGCCCCGAAGCGCCTTCCCATGTACAAGGGAGGCTTTAGTGTCAGTGCTTCATGGGCGTAGCTCTGCAGGCTTCTTTTAGAGGCAGTGTCAGGCTGAAATGCGAAAGGGTGTGATATACACTGTTGATGTCGGTATTGAACCATCTGGCATTGTGACAGCGGCACGCTGTGAGTGCACAGCAGGTTCAGGGCTGCATGCACAGTGCAAGCATGTGGGTGTCCTGCTGTTTGCTCTAGAGGATTTTTCTCGAACCGGGCATAGAATATGGAAGTATCTTGCACCAGTAAGGAGCAAGACTGGAGTAAGCCTGCCAAGCGGAAGCTAGTGACGTCACCAATGAAATGCTCCAGTATAACCTACAAAGTGGAGAAGCATAGAGATTTGCATGAACCTCAAGCACAGAAAGAAGCTGGAAAAAGTGCCCATCAGTCCAGCCAAATCAGCAGGCAAAAGCACCTGCCCTCAATCAGAGCAGCAATGTGGCATGCCAGCCGGAAAAAATCATCTGTCAGTGTGGAAGCCACTGCACGGTTCCAGAGCTTGGTGACAGCATTTGAGTGTGCCAAGCATGTAAGGCTGGTGCATCAGCTACCTTGACAACAAGTAAGCCACTGCATGTTCTTCAAGATCATGATTATCTGGGAGGTGATGTAGGAGGAGATATGCTGGAAGCATGTCATTCACTGACCAAGCAGGAGGCTCAAGATATTGAGAAAAACACACGTGATCAGGCCCTGAGTAAGGTCTGTTGAAAGAGCGCAGTGTGCGGCTTACATCCTCACACTTTGGATCAGTCATCAAATTAAGAGATGGCACAGATGGTAAGGGGCTTGCTGAAAGGGTGTTCGGAGGACAAAACATTGGACACTTGCCACAGATCAAGTATGGGAAGGGAAGGAGTTGTATGCTAAGAAGCTTTTGAACAGTACCTAGACTTCAAAATACTGCCATGTGGACTCTTTGTTGATACAGCAAACAGCATGCTGGCATGCAGTCCAGATGGAAAGATAGATTCTGGTAGGTTCTGCCATAATGGCATGAAAGTCAACACTCAGAAGACGCAGATGGTTGTGATATGTACCCAGGCCATGTTCCGCGGTCTGCCTCCGGTCACCCTACATTTTTGTGGGAATACCATTCATGACTCACGTGTTATTAAAAGTCTCGGAATCGTTATTGATAGACACCTTTCTTATCAGTCTCATGTTGATTCAATCACAAAAAAGTGCACAGGCATTCTCATGGCTCTAAATCATGCGCGACATGTGATCCCCACCTCGGCTTTAAAATTAGTTGTTGAATCTTTAGCCATTTCAATCGTCCGGTACTGCATCTCTGTGTATGGTTCCTGTGGTGCAGCTCAGGTGCACCGTATTAAAAAAATTCTAAATTTCTGTGCGCGTGTGGTGTCGGGCCGACGTCGATATGACCACATATCAGACGTTATGGAGCTGCTGCAATGGCCTTCTGCCCGCCAGCTGATCACATATCACTCTGTAAGCGCTGTTGAAAGGATTGTTAGCTCGGGACGACCCTCTTGTGTGGCGGCAACTATAGGAGAGCCAGCCCATCGTGTACACAACCACGACACTCGCAACGCCGGGCAACGCACACTCCCTCGGATCCGCACAGAGGCAGGCCGGCGCCGACTCTAAAAAAAAATATACAAACATGTAACAAAAACTAATATACATTAAAATATACCCACATTTAAAAAAAAAAAAAATACAAATAAAAAATAAAACCACAGAAAGGGGTTACTGCGGTGTTAGCGCACTCAACAGCCTCCAGCTGGTACCTGGCACCTCTAATTTTAAGGCCATCTTAAAATCTCTTTTATCACGGGCGCCGGATGTAACTTAGATATCTAGTCATTGTGTTATGCTTTTACGTGTTACGTTTGTGTGTGCCAGTGTGTGTCTCTTATCTTTGATTATTTTATTCCTTTTAGTCACCCTACTGTTTTATATTCTTGACGTGATTGTGCGAAAATCCCCTCGCTGCCGTGGACCACAATTGAATATATTTGATTGATTGATTGATTGCTCCGTTGTAAGCCTATAGAGCCTTCTTTGACCTATGTTGACCTCAATATTGACTTGACATAAAAATTATTCGTATAATATCTCTTCGTCTTGTCAAGAGCTTTCGAACACCGTCCGTAATTTTTAGTTAGCTTTCGTGGGAAATGAGATATGGAGGGGGCGAAAAACGCCCCTCAGCGGGGCTCGTCATGCAAGGGACACCAGCGGGGCGCGTGTTAAGGAATAACACGCTCATTGACGAGCTTCTGAGCCACTTTCGCTTTGACGGGGAGGGGGCGGGTACTTACCCTAGGATCTCGAGGACCATGCTATATAACATAAAAACGGTATACAGCGTTGGACAGCCCATCCAAATCTCCCAAACCTCTATAAAAAACATTTGTAGGTACCTTTTTGTCAGGTCATATTTACGGTTAAGAAATGTCAAAGCATGTCATCATAGGGATAATATATAAATAAAGATTTTTCAGGCAATACATCTGAACTGGTAGAGATGGGAAAACAATCTACATAGTTGGAATCCTCGCAGCAAGCCGAATCAAATGATGTCATATGATCTTGCTAGGTCAAATATAGGATTTGGCCTGCCTTGAGGTCAGGTCAAGGCCAAATTAGGCCGCAATGTATATCAATCGAACCGCAAGGATAAGAAAAACCCAATGCCGTTCAAATAAACGCAGTTCCGCCATTCATGACTACGTTATTCCTTTTAAACCATCTATCCCATGTATTTCCAATGGGGAGGTCATGGATCGTAACTGACCTTAGGTCATCGATATAAGAAATACCGGAGCATAGGAGAAGTCCGTGCAGGAGCACGCACTTAACCTGCGCCCCACCGGGGGACCGGCGCCACCTTCGCCCCACCGCTGGACATCGATGGCCCCCTCTAACTCCAAAAATATGGGGGTTAGAAAAAATATGAAAATTGCATTAGAAGGCTCGCGTAAATTTAGTAGGAGATTACTTGACATGTTTAAGAGCTCAGGTCAATGGTTTGACCTCCAGAGGTCAAGTTAGGTCACGATAAGCTATTTTCACTCAAATATACAGTGCTTAAGAAAACTGGGCATAACTCTTATGCCATTAGAGCTATTGAGATCTGGTAAACTACATTGGATAGCAAAATACCAGAACCTTTTCCGCTATGTGCAACGTAATGACCACCCGCCAGTGGTTTCACCTCCAGAGGTAGCCTCGTGACCTCATATGATCTGAGGTCACTAAAAGTTAGAAAGTGACCTTGCCGTATATCAAATGAAAGCTAGTAATGAGACATATACGATGGTGTTTTATTCACCGCTCTAGATTAATTAGGTCGAAAGTTATTGCTAAAATACTTTTTTACCCATGGTGACCTTGGATGACCTCGGAGAGATCAAAGGGCAAATATGATCCCTGGGATCTGTGAAAGAGTGTCCAAGAACGCTTTTCTGAGCAAGCCGAGCATTTTCAATTGTTTTTGTAGCTTCTAGATCATAAGACAGCTTTTTCCCATATTTTTTCAATAGGAGAGTTCACCTCGCCTCAGGTCACGAAATCGAAAAATCCCGGATATACAACTTGTAGACCCTGGCGGGGTCATGAAGTGTAGAAAGCTTCAAATTGATCGGCTGAGAAACATAGCTCTTATAGAGCTCAAAATTTGAAGTGAGGTGACCTTGGTTGACCTCGCCTGGTGACCTGACCTTGGGTGACCTGGTGTAAAAAATTTCAGGAATGGCTGAAAAATGATAGGGTGAGAGATAGAGCCCTCAACCGCAGTCATGCGTCTCGTTGTTATCTGCTATCCCGAAAAAAACTTAGGGGGGCCATCGATGGCCCCCTGGTGGGGCGAGGGTTAACTTTCTAAGGGCTCTCACTTTTCTGCTATATGCCTAACAGCCAAAATTTGTAAAGGGTTGTTTAGCCTCAAAAATTGTCTATGTATTGTCCATGTTTCAACTCGATGTCTATGAAAGGAACTCGCCACGAGCCCATCAAAAATAAAAAGTCACGGGCGCACTCTTGCCGGAGTGGGTCGGTAAGAGTACGCAAAAGAGGAGGCTGGAGTACGCATTGATGCCCCGCTGTGCTTTAGGTGCATACGCCATGTCGCTAAATTTTTGGCCGCCAAGCTAAGCGATTTTAGGATCTTATAGCGTTCTAAATATACAAGGACTTCGTTGCAATGTTTGGTTTCCACATATGAATTACGGACTCTGTCACGAGCGAAAATACATTTTCCTATCTCTTAAGCATGGGTACTCTTGCAGAATGGTCTACTGCGTACTCTTGCCGGACATGCTCCCTTGGGAAGAAAGTCTTCATAAACATGTTGGCGGCGTTTTACCGTAAGCTTCAGTCCTGCAGCACAGTCCTAGCTCAGGTTTCCTACTGATGACACACCGTAATACAACACTATTGATAAACAGCATAGTTTACAAGTTTACCATACTGTCTGTAGTTAAGAAATATTATATCAAGGGTGCCCAGAAACTTATTTTGCTCTGTACTCCCGCGGAAAGAACAGTAGCATGCTACATTTTTTAGCAACCAAGGCACTGACCTTACTTTTTATGCCACGGTATCCACCATCTCAGTGGTTGCTAATTAACCAAAACAGCTGCTGAGTACTCTTATCTCCTGCGTACTCTTACCCGCTCTTGCCCTATGTTGTAGTACTTGGTGGGCCATTATGTGATATCACTTTCATTTGGATTAGTTCACCCCGATCTTACTTATGGTATCTTAAACGTTTTTTGGAGATGAGGTCACTTGACCTGCACTGGTGACCTGACCTGAGATGACCCAACCTTAAAGTTTTGATGGAAGTTGTAGAAATGACCAGAGAAAATGCGTATTAAGTGGGTTTTTATTATTCCTTCGAGAAACCCAAGGGGGAACCCCCCATGCGCGTGTTAATTATTATAAGCAAAATAGCCCAACGTTTCACGGACTGTTAATTATATGGTTTGATTTTTATCGTCTGTAGTATTGTTCAGTGTCTCCTTTTAGCCACTGAAGGAGTGGCTCTGTCCTTGAAACATTTGGCTATTTTGTCTATAATAATTAATCTTCAAATCAATTTAAACTTCATATTCTGTTTGGCTGCTTGTGGTCCAACCACTCAGGGTAGTCATAGCTAGCTCGTTAGACAAGGCATCTTGGCCACTGCATACAATTCAAGTGGTTCACTCTGCTACTTTTCCTTACCCAAGTTGTATGGGTAGATTTGTATACGTGCCAATATTTATTTTTGAGCGCTGGCTGAAAGGCCGCGAGTTCTGTGGAGGTCATCACTTTGCCGCAATAGATTAATAAAAAATCAACTAACGCGGCGTACTGGCTGCTATAGAAGCGTTTGCAATCCGACTCCTCTGGCGGTAGAGCATGAATTCCCTGGGCAGGATCCTGATGTTCCGGTTAACTGCAGTCCGCAATTCTGCCTTCACAGTAGAACGTTTAGGTGAATAGCGTCCATTAGATACGAGAACTTGATCTGCCGATGCGGAAATGTCATAATGGGCACCCAGCAGGGGCGCAGCCGGAGGGGGGCACAGGGGGCACGTTCTCCCCCATCGGTGCCGGAGTGCCCTTTTGATCGCTACGCGGTGTACCCCGTTTGCGCCGTGCCGCTCAAAATTTAGTGCCCCACGCCGTTGAACCTAGGTGTAACTAGACTGCATTTGCATTAAAACTATGGTTTGATAATTAAGTGCCTTTTTTGGTCAGCTAGGGCATTCTGTCGCCTTTTCAAGCACCCGGTAAGAGTATAGGCACATAATCCGTTTCCAGCTAATGCATTATCGTCGCCAATAATCGTACGGGCGGAGCTAATCTGGTGCCCCTTGAGCTCATCTGGTGCCCACTGAGCTGGTCTTGGCCCCTTGAGCTGATCACGTGCACTCTAAGCTAACATGGTGCCCCCTCAGCAAATTATTGTGCCTCTTGAATCTATATAATGCTCTAAGAGTTAGAATGATGCCTCCAAGCTTGCCTGGTGCCCTATTAGCTGTTTTAGTGCCCCTTGAGCTGATCTGGTCCCCTTAGCCTGATCTCATGCCTCCCGGAGTTGATCTACTGCCCCCTGAGCCAATATGGTGCCTCTTGAGCTGATCAGGTGCCCCCTGAGCTGGTTATTGATGTTTCCTTAGATGATCTGGTGCCCCCTGAGCTGGTCTGATGCACTCTGAGCTGATCTTAAGTTTCCTGAGCTGATCTATGCTCCTACTTTGGTCTGGGGGCTAGGAACTGATCTGGCCCCCGGGCTGATTTATCTGGTGCACCCTGAGCTAAACTAATGCACCCTGAGTTGATCTGGTGCCTCCTGAGCCATCATTGTGCCTCCTGAGCCCATCCCATGCCCTCTGAGCTAGTCTGGTGCCCCCTGAGCTAGTTTGGTGCACCCTGAGCCTATTTGGTACCCTTTAAGCTGACCTGGGCCTCCTGGGTTGACTACGTGATTTCCCGAGCAGCTCTAAAGCCTGAGCTGAGCTGATGAGCTGAGCTGGGCCGAGCTGATTAAGTGCCTCTGACTTGATCTGTACCCAGAGCTGATCGGGCCCCGAGCTGGTCAGGGACCACTGATCTGATTGTCCCCAGGCTGATCTGGTGCCCTATGGGCCGATCTGTGTCCGAGCAGCTCTGAGGCTTTGAACTGATTGGGCCCCGAGCTGGTAGGATCCGAGCTGATTTAGTGCCCCATGACTGATCTTGTCCCTGAGCTCATCGATCTGGTGCCCCGAGCAGATATACTGCCTGAACTTAACTAATACCCCTGAGTCGATCTGGTGCCTCCTGAGTCATCATTGTGTCTTCTGAGCCCATTATTCCCCTGAGCTAGTCTGGTGCCCCATGGCTAATATGGTGCCCTTTAAGCTGACCTGGGCCTCCTGCGTTGATTACGTGATTTCCTGAGCAGCTCTAAAGCCCTGAGCTGAGCTGGGCCCACAGAGGCTGATGAGGGCCCCTGAGATGGCATGGGGCTCCTGAGCTGATTAAGTGCCTCCTGACTTGCAGAGGTCAAGAACATGTCAGGTTGGCTACCCACATATCCTTGATGCGACCAACATGGCTACCTGAAGTGAAATAAACTTTTGCGTTAACTGAGGCTTTAAATTGCTCCCAGAAAATATGTATTAGTGGGTGAAAATTTACTCTAAAAAAGTGGAAGTATGAAAGTAATTAAATTTACAGTAATTTGGAGACTAATGAATTACATATAGCATACTCTTAGTACCAAACAGCGAAAGGTTAAGTATATGTGCAGTGATTACAAGTTGTGTGTGCTGTAATACAAGCATGTGTCCATTAGTTGTGCATATTAATCAGTCAAAAATGTTATCAAATACCTAATACAAAAAGACATGAAAAAATAATTTGTGCCGTCAGAGTCTAGTACCCTTACTGCAGCTGCTTGCTATGATCAATCATTGCTTAGATCATCATTACTAAGATAGCAGACAACCACCATTTGACTGTAGCAGTCACCATGCTGAGACTTAAGCTACTTGAAGGATACATTTAATTCACATTTTGTTAAAAGAATACATATAATTTTAATATCTACAATGCCTGCAACCAAATATAGGTACTCAGCCAGAGGACAAGTGCCTCCTAATACCACAACCGTCATCCAGCGAATCCTAGAAAGATTGAAGCAGACCAATGAGCATCACCACACTCACCTGCTCAATGGAAACCTTTGTGGAATCATCACAAATTTTTTAAGCTTGATTTGATAAAATTGACTTAGGTAGGCACCAAAGAAACTTACCAACAGCTTACCTGACTTCATGGGCACCAAACAGCGTATAATTTTCTAGGTGCAAAGCCAGAACTTGCAACTCTCATCTCCACAGGTCTACAGTTTGGATTGATCGCATGCAATTATTAAAATGTGTGCTCTAATTGACACCCTCAAATCACACTACTCTCCTGGGCTTTTGAGATCTGGCGGACTTCACTTTGTCCTACGTTTCTCTGGCTGCAGCATAATATATAAGAATTGGTTCCACTGGCAACAAAACCTCCTATTTTGATTTGGGTCGAAATCTACAGCCTCATACCCACACAGCAGCTCCAACACGTATTTCTGACTGTTTTGTTCTCGCTAATCCCGCGCCAGAAACGCAAAACTTTGTGGTTACCCAAGTGGTGACCTGGTGATCCCTAATCGTAATTTTTGTTTGCCGGCCTGGCTACCAGGCCATCTCTAATTCCGTAAGACGAGTCCTCAAGTACAACGTAAGCAATTGAGTTACTATATTATGCGGAGTAATTTCACTATGAATCCGGATATAGACTTTAAAGTTTTCTTTTTGTTCAAAATAAATGGTCAAATTCACGAAAGGTAATGAATGTTACCGTTCTCATGTCATCGCAATTTAAAGCAGGGATGCGGAGCCGAGACAATTTTGGACGGCTCCGGCTCCGGCTCCGGTCGGGGTTATGATTTCGGCTCCGACTCCGGCTCCGGCTCCGGGTTCAAGTGTCCTAACGGCTCCGGCTCCGGCTCCGGCTCCGGGCAAAATAGTCGGCTCCGACCGGCTCCGGCTCCGGCTCCGGCCCGGCAATGTACCTATATCCAAAATGTGATCGCAACGTTCTCAAGGGCGTGAAAGTCCATCAGATACAAAGGGACTGGGGCGCGGTAGTGGAGTGGTCAGCGTAGCTGGCTTCCACGCAGCCGACCCGGGTTCAAAGCCCGGCGGCTTCCCTGAACAAGGAGCAAGCTGGCTCGAAACCCTCCAACAGGAAAGAGTTGGCGACGCCATATGACCCTGGCAGTTGGTGCGTCGATAAGCCCCAAAAATTATCATATACAAAGGGACTATGTATTTGTACGAATGGAAAATGGCCACTGGATGAACGAACGCTCTGACCAGATGCCAAAGGCCAGTGAACCTCAAAACTGGACCAACCTACACTGCAGTGCAGTCGTATGGCAAACTGCACTGCACTGTTATGGCAAACAGAAATACGGGTCAGACATGTCCGCAAACCCACATTAAAAATTAAAGATACAACGATCAAGTAAAGCTTGGACAGCCCGCAAAGAAAAACTTCGATGAGCTAACAGCAGGGTCGTTCAAAAAATATGTTTTTACTTTTCATATTCGAACTCACTTTTCCCATTATATATTCAATTTTGATTTCAATGAGCCACATTTCAAGCGTCTACGACAGCGGGAAAGATCGGCTCAAAACGGCTAAAGATTTCATGTTTCGGGCGCGATTGGCCGCCCGGCGTTGCAGTCTCCCTTGTTAAATTGATATGAAAGGGGTGCATAACCTACCAGTAAAGACAGCCTGGCATGTGCGTGCGTATAAGAGCGGTAGATGGGATTTAACATGCAGGCATCTACTTGTCAGATGTATTTGCAGCGCAATACAAATACATGCTATTCCACAAAAGACCTGAAATTAAGTGATTCAGCACCCTAGTACTCTAAATCCCGACAGAACAGGAATGCCTTCCGGAGGCGGACCTTTCTCTAGTAACTATCGCTGGAGAACGTCGTGAGGCAGATGCTTCTCCCTATTCTCCTGCGAACTATTTAAGAGCTCTGGTACTGATAAAAAGATCCTGTTTCATATTTTTACCCTTTAGGTGGCTCACGAAATCTTCCACCAGTTTCACACCACGTTCTGTGGGACCATTCACGACAGTAAGTTCTGGAATACCTTGAAACAGGGAAGCCATACCAGTCACCAGCTTCTCAACGGAGCCATTTCCTGTCAGAATCTTTCAGATTCAGGCGCTCGAATACCATCCAGCTTTCAGGAATGAGAAATTGGGAGAAGCTTGGTATCGAGCCGAGCACTTCATAGCCTCTGTCGGAAACTTTAGCCTACCTAACTGAAAGGTGGATGGTTTTGCTGTTTAGGCCAGGTACTGTATCACTGCCTTTTACCTTCAGCATCGTGATTCTTATTTGCGAAGCAGATTATAACTTTCTGGTCACAAATAACAGTTGCGTTTGCACATTGACTTCAGCGCCTCTACAAATACCAGAGTATTATCTCGAATTGCGCAAGCTGGTTTTACGTGTGGCTGTCAGGAGAGGTTGTCTCCAACAACTGTCTGTTTAGAAGACCCGGAACTCACCAGCGAGCCACATTATGGAGTATAGGACATTTCTGGCATGAAGTGCGTGCTACTACTATGTCAGATTCCGTTCATCATTCCAGAAGATACTTAAAGATAGAATAATATAATTTTTGGAGTTTAACAACGCATCAACTGCTCAGGTCATATGGCATCAGAGGAGAGGGAAAGAATTAGCTCGGGCTAGAGCAGGGCGCCAGATTCTGCCTCTGGGTGGGCTCGAACCTACGACACCCAGCACATAATGAATGCCATTGGCCAAGCCGAGCGCAAGCGCTAACCGACTGAGCCACTCAGACTCCGAAATAGTTAGCGGCTTTCCTTATAAGTGGCTCTAAACCATGCATTTGGGTTCCTCCGTCGCGGATAGTCAGCTTTAGAGCCTTCTATGAGCCTCAAAGCTATCCATAAAATGCAATGCAGTATTTTCATTAAGTTAATATAGAAATCGCCCTGAATGTGCTGAAGTCAATTTGTCATCAGCTGTGGTATCTGTGCACAGAAAGTTATATTCTGTCGCGCTGCTGAGAACCACCATCTTGAAGGTAAGGAGCCAGTCGCACAACAATTGGCCAAAACAGCAAACGATTCACATTTGACTAGGGCAGGTTTAAGTTTCCGATAGAGGCTATGAAGAGCTCTGTAAATGGTCGGTACTAAGCCTCAGCCAGCTTGTTACTCCTGACAGCTGGCTGGTATTCGATGCCTGAATCTGAAATATTCTGATCAGAAATGGCTCCGTTGAGAAGCTGGTATAGCTTCCCTATTTCAAGGTATTCCAGAACTTATTGTCGTGAACGGTCCCACAGAACGTGGTGTGAAGCTGGTGGAAGATTTCGTGAGCCACCTAAACGGTAAAATATGAAACAGGATCTTCTTTTATCAGTACCAGAGCTCTTAAATAGTTCGCAAGAGAATAGGAGAATCACCTGCCTCACGACGTTCTCCAGCGATAGTTACTAGAGAAAGGTTCGCCTCCGGAAGGCATTCATGTTCTGTCGGGATTTGGAGTACAAGGGTGCTGAATCATTTAATTTCAGGTCTTTTGTGGAATAATATGTATTTGTATTGCGCTACAAATACGTCTGACAAGTAAATGCCTGCATGTTAAATCCCACCTACCGCTCTTATACGCACGCAGACAGGCTGTCTTACTGGTAGGTTATGCACCCCTTATATCCCAATTTAACAAGGAACTGCAACGCCGGGCGGCCAATCGCGCCGGAAACATGAAATCTTTAACCGTTTTGAGGCGATCTTTCCCGCTGTCGTAGACGCTTGGAATGTGGCTTATTAAAATGAAATTGAATATATAATGGGAAAAAGTGGGCTCGAGTCTGAAAAGAAGAAAAACTTTTAACGACCCTAAGCTAACAGTGTTCAACATCAAAAACACATCAGATAGGCTGATGGCATAATTCCTTTTCGAGAAAAATCGGAACCAACCACCCTACGCCCAGGGCCCAGCAGCTGGTTCGCTCACTACACCACCCAATCACGGTTGGAGTGGAGCAGCAACATTGCCTCAATATGTCTGCTCTAGCCTGGACCTGAGATCAGTAAGCAGTAGCTTCAACGCGAGAACAACCTCTCCACGGACACCTGAGTAACTGGTAGCGCGGCCATTACCAGGCTAGCCCGCTGGATGATGGCTGGATATCTATCTAAGATGTCGCATACGGTCGCCCTCTTTAGGCGACCCAGGTTTTGAAGTCGGCTAGTGCCGCATCGAGTGACAGGGATGCTGTTTTCTGCGCCTTTTGCCCTGGGTTCTCGACAGGCCTAGTATAAACTACTTCTCAGAGTACATGATAGCTCTCCTGGGGTGGGGGGAGGTGGGAGCAAAGATTTTATTGCTCGACAGACCTAGTGTAAACACCTTTTCAAACAATTTCTTCGGCCTTTGGGGGCCAAAGATAGTCTGCCCCCTTCCAGGGCTTTGGGGAGCATGACCGGAATGGCATCCCCGGCGTCTGTCAACAGGGGCGGATGCAGGCCGACAGTATGGGATAAATCGTGAAAAACATATGGTTTTTAAGAAAATCGCCAAAAATTGGGCAGTTTGGGGGCAAATGCCCTTTTTGCTCCCCCAATGGATCCGCCAGTGTCCGCCAATGCTTTCATTTGTTGCCAATTTCTGCCCATGCTAAATTTCCGGGGCGCATCACCTGCCCGAGAGTGAAACCGTCTACGGAACACCTAGTTGCAATATTTCACTAATCTCGATATACATAACATATTGAGAAAATGTAATATTTCAGGTGAATAAAGGTGTTTCCATGCGACATCTCACGAGGTAAAATGTGACCATTTCACGTTTGATTTTTAGTAATTTTAGAGCTCTTTGGGAGCCGGAGCCGGACCCTTTCTGACGGCTCCGGCTCCGGCTCGCTCGATCAAAAGTGTTTCAGCGGCTCCGGCTCCGGCTCCGGCTCCGGGCAGAATGGTCGCTCCGACCGGCTCCGGCTCCGGCTCCGGCTCCGGCTCCGCATCCTGATTTAAAGTACCTTTTTCTCATGGCTTTATATGAGTCAATTTCGCTGCCGATGTGGTTACATATCCATCTCTAACTTAGCTGTGAAATAACGCGAGTGAGTAGGGATAAATTATTTGGTATTAATTTGTATCGTCTGTCACTTAAGTTATAATGGTACTATTATATTGTATTTTATCATGTTATACTTTGCACCCCTTTACTACCACACGCGAACCACCGCACACCACGTGCCAGGCGTGCACCCCCACGCGCCAGCCCGAGATCCCGTCGCTCGGGCTGGCGCGTGGGGGTGCACGACTGGCACGTGGTGTGTGCGGTGGTTCGCGTGTGGTAGTAAAGGGGTGCAAGGTATAACATGATAAAATACAATATAACACCTTCCCCCTTTCGAAAAGGCTGTGTCCTGGGACGTTGACATTTGAAACTTTTAGCGTCGAAACAATGAAACATAGGGAACATTAAAAAATTAAAATTAAAAGTATCGTGAGGGAAACATGACATGTTTTTTTTGTGTTCTATCGTCCCCTTAACACTTGGAAAGATAAAGCTGTGAAAATATTTACAGGAGGCCAAAACATCGGCGTCATAGCTACCTACTACACAAATAACATATATGAGGAGGGCGGACGTGAATGCCCAGACAAGTGCAATGCGTGCCTGTAAATTTACGTTAAACGCCATAAAATAGAATTAACTGTCAGCTGACAGATGTTGTTCGACTGAGTATTCGCCTGGTGTTGTTGCACGGAGCTGCTGCTGGGTGATGTCGTCCTGAGATGTTCATAGCGGCAGGACGGCGGTGGTAAAGTGGGTGGATTCGCCTGCTTCGTTTGTTTTGGTTTGAATGTGGCTGGTGCAGGTTGGGTTGGCCGAAGATGCTGTTGGTTTCCGCTTGGCATGGTGGTAGAACTGGAGCAGTTGTCCTGATGCTGTAGTTTGACTGGCTGGACCGCACATCACAGCAAATCACGGGAGCGACCTGAGGCATGTGCACTTTGGCCAGAGGCGTACGCGTGGTGCGGGTATGGGCCCATGGAACGTGAGCCAGTCAATGGAGGCGACGCAGGACCGGTAGAGCGGAGAGCGGCCACGCGGGGAATGTAACGTCTGTAAAAATTGAAAAATCCCAAAAATTGTTTCACTTCCTTTTTGTTACGGGGAACGGGGTAAGTTTTAACTGTCTCAATTTTACTGGGGTCAGGTGTGACACCTTTTTCACTGATTTTAAAGCCTAAATACTTGATGGTGGTCTGGAGGAAAACACATTTATCTGGACGAAGAACAAAACGATATTGCCTAAGTCTTTGGAAGACGTGTTCGAGGTTCTGGAAGTGTTCATCTACATGTTTTCCTGACAGAACATCTAGGTCATCAACGTAAATGAGTAACTTTTCTCCTTCTAGGCCAGAAAATGCAAAGGTGAAGAGCACGGTTTAGGGCTGCACTGCTTGATTGACAGCCAAATGAGACTCTAACGAAGCGGAAGTTCTGTGAGTTGGCAGAAAAACTCATTACATTTCTACTGGTTTTTTTCGAGAAAAATTTGATGGTAGGATCGAAGGAGGTCAAGAGTGGAAAATAACTTTCCGGTCATATCGTCCAAAACTTGTGAAATTGGCTTTGACGGGAATCTGTCCGGTACTATTTTAAGATTTAGTTTACGGAAGTCGAGTACAAATCTGGGTTTTGGCGCTGGGGTCCGTTGCACTAAGATGACTGGGGAATTGTATGGAGAAATCGATGGTTCAATAATGTTGCTGTCCTGTGTAGCTCTTGAATTTGCTTGACCAGTTCTTCTCGGTGGGCGAACGGAATTCTATACGGCTTCTGGTAGACGGGAGTATCATCTAATAGCTCAATTTTATTTTCATAAATCTGGGTGCCTTTTATATCACTCAGCTTGGTGCCAAAAATATCCTTATACTTCATTAATAAGGCAGTCAGCCTCTCCTTGCGCTCGGTTGGAACATTGGATAGGTCAAAGCTCTCTGGGGTGATGTCATTGTCCCGTTTTTGTGCGTGTCGGGATGCGGACTGGTGCAGGGTGTGCAGGGGTCCGGTTTGCTGGGTAACGTCAGTAGCTGATAAACATTCGGCAGGCGGCACGTGTGTGGCGCCGGCGTTGTTTCCAGACGTGTGTGTGGCGTTGTCTTTGGCGAGTGACGAAATTGAAGCGATTACTGAGTGTCGTGGTAGTGTCAGTGCTTTGTTGGAGGTATTGAGAATTTGAACGAATACTTTCTTAGTTTTGGAGCCAAGAATTTTGTTCACGGAACCAGGAATCATCACGTGTTCTATGAAACATGATGCTGGGTGAGATTCAATGAAAACGTTAGCATCCGTGGCATCAGCTGGAAACGTGTGTGACACTTTGGCCAGGACTATCGTTTCAGAACGAGGGGGTAACGTCTTTTCTAGTTGCATAAACTGTAAAACCCGACCCCACTGTGGAGGTTTACTCGTGGTTTCACTCCCGCATTGGATTTCCCCCTTTTAATGCATCAGCCAGTCTTAGATTTGAGTATCACCCAGCGGGACCGTGCACGGGGAGCGACCTCAGGGTCGAGTTCTCTGCCCGTGTCTCACGGTCTGACCCCGCCCCGTCCTGAAATAGACAAAAGACCCGCACACACGATCCAAGACCGTGGGCGAGACTCGGATCCCATCAAGCCATTGACGTGGCCTGGCCCCGGAAGCCGAACGAACCCCTTAAGGAAAGGTGACTCTGCCACCGTCACTCAATCCAGGACTCACCCGGCCCCGGGTTATCACGCTCGTCAGCGCCTGCAGCCACGAAATGAGTACGGACCACCGACCCCGGCATTCCTCGCATTACGTGACCCGGTCTGCGACGCTAGATCCCGTCGGATTCTGGTACTAGTATAGATATAACACGCATACTTCCCTTTGAGCTTTCGCCCGAGGCTACCGCGCTGGCCAGTCACGGTATAACGACGAAGCGCTCCACTCGCAGCCCTCGTCAGGGTCGACGCGACGGTCGTAAAGAAGCGTGAAATCTAAGCAATGACCAGCGTGCAGCCGGGATACCACGAGGCACAAGAGGATTAGAGGTCCCGTCAGACCTACAACCGGTCCCCGCATCAGACAAGTGGTGATCACGGCCCCCTTTTTAGCGCCTGCCACACGCCAAACGGTTAGACGGCCCTGGACCACGTTTAGGCACAGTTCTGTGTGAAATGATGTCTCTCCCTGCCCCTTTATCTCCGCCAGGCACACAGGTGGCAACCAAGGGAAGGTGGCTCCACAGGGCTAGAATTGAGTATGCGTCATGCCCAAAGAATGACCCCCAGCTAACGTTATGGACCTTTCAGAAATTCCCTTCAAAGTCTGCTCAGAAAACGAGCTAGTTCAGCAACGTTTCATTCCGATAACTTGCTCTATCTTACCAAACAGTGTCGTACAAACTCATCTCTTATATTTTCATTAAATTTAGTCACGAAATCAAACAGTGTCGTACAAACTCAGCCCTTACATTTTCATAAAATTTAGCCTCGAAATAACGATCACCAATGACAATAATATTCGCGGAGATGCAAGCGCACAGGCTAAGCATTAATAATTCGGCCATACTCAAAAATACTCCATACCTGCCTCCGTACACTCTCACACATCCACACCCACACACACACCGCCACGCGCATGGCGCGACCCACCTCTACGACGCGACGGGCAGGAGAGAGCGTCGTTCTAACCTACACACGGCTTATGTAGCCTTAGCGGGACTCTCTCTGCTGCCGCGTCGTTTTGCCGCTAGTCGGCCACGCAGCCCACACCCACTGAGCCAGGCTCCTAGAAAAACCTAACAGCCAAATAAACGCTTGTGAAAGGACGCAAATTTTACATAATATTCTAATTCACATGATAACTTTACAAAACGCTGAGTGTGACGCGTGCTGGGATTCGCCTTCCTCAACTAACTTAGGCGGCTGATCGTTGTGGCCGTTTTTCCGCTGAGGGGATGGGGCCTTTCTGTGAGATTCCCGATTTCTGTTGATCGATTTCACATCTTTCTGTTTTGGCTGTCTCTCTGGGTAGTGAATAACACCGTCCAGCATAGAATGGACAGCCTGCTTACCTATATCTGTGCGTCGTGTCTTTACTGAAGCTACTTCAGTACGTGGCGTGACAAAGTAGGGCTGCTGGAGCACCGGGTCATAGGCGAGTTGATGGCTGTGTATGAAATCGGCACCTAGAATCATGTCACAGCGAGAAGACAATGGGTCTGTAGTTACGAGAATTTGGTGGGAACCTGTGCGATCAAAGAGGGAAACTGGAAGTAGATAGCTGACGTAGACAGAAATTGGGGATCCGGTGACACTTACGACAGAAATTTTGGATATTGCTGGCTTTGGGACAGATTTCAGTTTGTCAAAAGCATTTTTAGACAGGATCGTTACGGAACTACCTGTGTCATAAAGGGCAGTGACGGGCACAGACTTGTGAAGTACCAATTTCATGTTGCAAAACAGCGCCAATGATTTCAGCTTGTCCGGTGCTGTCGTGTTGGGGTAGTCAGTCCTGCCGTCTGGTGTCAGGTGACCGGCCTCGACCAGGGCTCGGTGACCTTGAGGGACGGTACGTGCGATTCCTGAAGGTCGAAGAGTCACGGCGGTGTGGGGATGGGGATTCTCCTCGGTAATGGAACTGAGACCTGTGGCGATATGGGGTTGTAGATCGACGAGGTGGGCGTGATTGGCGTGAGGTATATTGTGATTTGTAGTGAGTGGGAGTGGGGTGAGTGGGAGCGAAAGGATTGTTGTCGTCGTTGAGGGTTGTAAAAACAATCGCGTTGGAGGTGGTTAGTCCGTCCGCAAATAAAAAATGCTCGGCGATTAGGCGGTGGTCGGCGGTTGAGGGGCCGATGGGGAGGGGGCTGTCTGGGGGCTGGCGGTTGGTCCAATTGACGGAGTTCAATCGCTGCAAGTCGTGCACTGTGACGTGGGTCGTCTGGACTAGTGGGTCGTTGGCTACCGGGACGTGGGCTACTGTGGCGTCAGAAGTGGACTGGTCAGTTTTGTAAATAGTTTCGTTACGTTCTTCGGCACTTGCAGTTTCGAGGGCGTCAGCAAAAGAGGTTGGTCTCTGGGAGAGAACTATGCGTCGGGTCATGGGTTTACGTAAGCCTTTGATAAATTGGGCACATAGGGTCTGGTCCTTGAGGGTTTTTGTCTGTGCGGTACTGTCATATTCCGTTAACTGCTTTCCTAGAGTTCGGAGTCGGTCTGCAAAATCATTGATGGTTTCGTTCGAAGCTGCACGCATGTCATGACGTCCTGTAGTCTAGGGGACATGGGTCTGGAGTCGGTGGTAAAGGCCCAGTAACTTTCTTTTTGAATTCCTTAAGCGATGTGCATGATCGCAAGTCTTGGAGGCCGAATCTCTGTATTGGCGAACGCATGCGGTTTATATACGTTCACAGGACAAAGCCGTACCCCCGCACACGTGTCGGTGTGCGCTGCGCCCGAGATCCCGTCGCTCGGGCTGGCGCGTGGTGGTGCACGCCTGGCACGAGGTGTGTGCGGTGGTTCGCGTGTGGTAGTAAAGGGGTGCAAGGTATAACATGATAAAATACAATATAACAGTAGCTAAAATCAGTCAAAGGTGCATTGCGTGTTATGTATCGTTCTTTTTACGTGGCGGTAAGATCGTGGGAATACTTGTTTTGTGCTGGTAAGTGCAATTCTTGATCTCTGTGAATTCTCCGTGATTGGCTACCTAAGTTCTGGTCCTTGAACCTCATTGGCTACCCACGAGTGTGGGCGAGTTGGCGAGATTCTCGACCTCTGCTGACTTGATCGGTACCCCCGAGCTGATCTGGGCCCAGAGCTGGTCGGGGACCACAGTCTGATCTGATTGTTTGTCCCCAAAGCTGATCTGGTGCCCTATGGACCGATCTGGTGTCCCCTGAGCAGCTCTGGGGCTCCTGAACTGATTGGGCCCCGAGCTGGTGAGGGATCCCTGAGCTAATTTGTTGCCCCAGACTTGATCTTGCCCCCTGACCTGACGTGAGGCCCCTGAACTGATCTGGGCTCCCAAGAGCTGATCTGGGGCCCAAGAGTGGATCTGGGTTCTGGGGGGTACCCTGAGCTGGTCTGGGCGCTGAGCTTGTGAGAGCCCCTTAAGTTGGCCTGATACCCCCTGAGGTGATCTGGCGCCTTAAACTGTTCTGGGGCTTCTTGAACTGGTTTAAGGCCCTATGAGCCTATCTACGACTATCTCTGGGGCCACTAAGCTTGTCTAGTCCCTGGGTAAAGTATGAGCTGCTCTAGGGGCCCTGATCTACATCAGGGGCCCCTGAGATGGCCTTGAATAGACAGAGAATAAGAACACAAGGCCAACTCCCATCATCTCGGGGCGGGGTCAATGAGCTAGTCTAGTCCCTGGAGGCACAACTGAGGGATGGGGGAAGCTGCTCTGGAGGACTCTGATCCACACTTGGGGGCCCCCAGAGCTGGACTTGAATAGATGAGGAATAAGAACATAACGGAAACTTCCCTTCTAAAATGGAGCTAACGAAGAATGAGGCATCGCTAAAACGGCTTGTGATGCCTAGGCAACCCTGGTTGCATAAATTATTATACTGGTGGTTTCTGGGAAGGGATGATAAAATGGCATGTGCCCCTGAGCTCAGACCACAGTCCCCTGATCCAGGAGTTTTACTAATTAATTGTAATTAAGATTAGTTTTCATAATTTGCAACCCTGTCATACCATCCCCATTCAAACCACCGTCCTGTTCACCTTTTCTTTACTCTTAACTGGGACCGATCCTTGGGAATATGGAAGTTAATTAATGCGTTCAAAAGGTATCTCCCAAATTATTCCGGCAGCAAAAATCGTATTCTTCCGAAATCACTATGCTACTCCTCGTTCCACGGCGATTGTGGGAGGCGAGGAACGTAATACGCGTTCAACCAGGGCTCACTCGTCACGACAAAACTATATGTGGGCTTAACAAATGAATTTTAGACTCCAATATTTCTTAACTTGTACATGGTAACAGATATCACAGGCTCTGCTGATTTCTTTGATGTTAACATGCGCATTGACGAGGGGGGGTGGGTACCCGCCCCCCCCCTCGGGTTTTTCGGAGATATTTTTTTGCCGCCCCGGTAGCTCAGTTGGGAGAGCGTTGGGCTCTGGCCCGCTGCTCAGAAGCATGCCTTGGCAGTGCATGTCTAGGCTTGGGATCGGTTCCCCTGAGCTCAATAGTTTACCCGACGTACAGGTCAATTGGCAACTGACTGGTGAGAGAGTGACCTGAGCGGGGCGGCCGTCCCTGTGCTTTGTGGGACGTTAAAATTTCGCTTCTAAATGAACCCTTCATTGTAGGAGTTGCTCGTTTGGGTGTTGGGGTCGGGGTCTCCGTGGCAAGTCCCTTGATGCTTTTAGTGAGACTCCAACTTCAGCAGTCGAACTGAGAACAACTTGGACAAAATTTATTAAAAAAACATAAAAACGGCGGCGCATAGCGCCGCCGTACTTGGCATACCTTTTCCCTCATCATTTTTACAACTTTAGTAAAAATTTTAAGGTCAGGTCATCTCAGGTCAGGTCACCAGTCAGCAAGTGACCTAACCTCAAAACAAGTTTAAGATGGCATAAGTCGGAACAGAGTAAACTTGTTCGATTGCAACTCATGTCACATAATGGCCCCACCGAGTTCTCTAAAATATATTCCGGTATTTTTGATATCGATGACCTAAGGTCAGGTACGAGCTATGACCTCTCCATTGGAAATACATGAGAAAATGGTTTGAACTGAATAACTTTCATTTCATAATATAATTTCATTTCATAATAACTTTCAACAAAATATTCATTCCAATATTTTCGGTGGAGAAGTGGATGGGCTATCGAACGCCGTTTATCTTTTTCGCTACCTAGCGCAGTTCTCGAGATCTTAGGGCGGGTGGGTAGGCAGGGTACCCACCCCCCGTCAAGGCGAAGGTGGCTCAGACCCCCGTCAATGCGCGTGTTAATTATTTGCATGAGTTGGCTGATTTGCCCTTAAATCGATTCAAAACAGTCGTGTTTTGGCTACTTCCATGACATTATTGTGATTTTTGTTTGTGTTTTAATCAAGTTTTCCTTTTCCGTCAATGCATGATTTGCGTTTTTATTGAACCAAAGATGCCCAAAAATGATATAAACATTTGGCTCTTCTGTTTCTGTGTTCTGTGTTTCTATGTTTCTGTGCATTTTATAGTTTGGAGGGAAGTGTTGTCATGTTCAAAGCCTAGAATAGAAGAAGTTTTCTTTTACAGGGAAGTATCTCCTCCAGGAAAATTCAACAAAATTGTCAAGTATATTCATGTTTTGGTGAAGTTTCACAGGTTCCTTCTAAGCCTGACTGTTCTCCCCAGTATCTCCTCACAACTGACTGATTTATGTTGTGAATTACTTCGATCAAAACATGTTTTCTTTGTGCCTATTCCCTTGCGTATGCTTATACTAGCCTTTTCTGAGTGGATTCTGCATCTTTTGGGCAATGGAAGAGCAAGATAGAATTATAAAAAAAACAAAAAAAAAACAAAGGTACAGAGAGTTTTTTAGGTTACGTTAAAAAGTGCCCTTTTTCTCCCAGGGTGCCCCTCAAAGTTTCTGTGCCCCCATACCAAAGCTCTGGCTGCGCCCCTGGCGCCCAGTCCGGAGGGTTTTATGTCATTGCATAGCTTGGGGGCATTTATTTCACATTCCAGGAAAAACGCTATGTCCCGATCACCATACAAAGAGCTATGACGTCATTTTTGCAAGCACATGCTCAAGCATGTGCTGCATTTTCACTGCATTTGTGCTACATTCTCACAGATGCAGCTCGGACATAAGGCATGCTATGACTTCAGTAATAATTGTTTTTGGGGTTCACGACGCACAAACTGCCAAGGTTATTCGGCGTCGCCAACTCTCACCTTGTTGAGAGGGATTTGGGGATCAGATAGACTTATTCATAGCCTGCGCCGGGACTTGAACCCGGAACCTGTGGCTTAGTAGATTTTGGTGCTATCCACTAAGGCACCCATCCCCATGCTATAACCTTATTTGATTTCCTTAGATATTCGGTGGCCTTAGCGTGACGGGTGCCATGATCGTCCAATGCCATTAAAAATTATTATTTATCATTTTCTCTTGTGACAAACATCACATCGCTTTTTAATGCGAGCCTCTTCGTTAATTAGAGGTTAATCATACGTCGGGGAGCAATTGCGCCATTGTCGCAATTACTTCCCCTGTATGAATAAAGTTGGCGAAAATAAGCACAAGTACGATGGGTAAGTCAACCTTAGACATATTAACACGCGCACTGGAGAGGGGTCTGGCACTAACGCGCACTGGAAGGGGCCTAGTAGATCCCCTTAACCCGCGCCCCACCGGGGGTCGGCGCCACCTTCGCCCCACCGGGGGCATCGATGCCCCCATCTAACTCCGAAAATATGGGCGTTAGCGCAAATCTGCAAAGTGCAATAGAAAGCTCGCGTGAATTCAGTAAGAAATTACTTTGCATGTTTTAGTGCTCTGGTCAATGGTTTGACCTCCAGAGGTCAAATTAGGTCAAGATCGGCTATTTTCACTCAAATATGCAATGATTAAGCAAACTGGTCATAACTCTTATGTCATTAGAGCTATTGAGGCCTGGTAAAGTACATTTCATAGGAAATTGCCAGTACTTTTTCCGCTATGTGGAACGTAAAGACCTCCCGCCAGTGGTTTGACCTCCAGAGGTCACCTCGTGACCTAATATGACCTGAGGTCACGAAAGGTCAGAAAGTGACCTTGCCGTATATCAAATGAAAGCCAGTGACAAGGCAAACACGATGGTCTTTGTTTTATTGCTCTAGCTTAATTAGGTCAAAAGTTATTGTCAAAATACTGTTTTTGACCTCTGGTGACCTGGATGACCTTGGAAAAGTCAAAGGGTAAATATGACCCCTGGGATCCGTGAAAGGGTGTCCAAAAACGCTGTTCGGAGCAGTCTGAGTATTTTCAATCATTTTTGTGGCTTTTATATCATGAAACAGGTTTTCCCCATGCTTTTCCAATGGGAGAGGTCGCCTCGTGACCTGACCTCAGGGCACGAAATCGAAAAAAATCCCGGATATACACCTTGTAGAGCCTGGAGGGGTCATGAAGTGTAGGAAGTTTCAAATCGATCGACTTTGAAATGTAGCTCTTACAGAGCTCTAAAGTTGAAGTGAGGTGACCTTGGTTGACCTCGTCTGGTGACCTGACCTTGGGTGACCCGGGGTAAAAAATTTCAGGAATGATGGAAAATGATGCAGTGAGAGGTAGAGCCCTCAACCGCGGTGCTGCGCCTCGTCGTTTTCTGCTATCCCGGAAAAACCTTAGGGGAGCCATCGATGGCCCCCGGTGGGGCGAGGGTTAAGATCTCGGAAACTAAGACGCGTAGAAAAACGCTGTTTGGGGGTGGGTGAAGGCTATGGTGTTCTACATCATGACCAATTTTCATTGACCTAGACTAATATCTTCAAGGTCAAACGAGGCCATAAATGTTAAAGATTGGCCATGCTGGTGACCGATTGGAAAATGCTGTGATTATGCAGAAAAGGGCGGGAATAAGCTATATACGGACCAGGGTCATATAAGGAAGGTTAAAAAGAACCTTTCCTACAATTGTGGGGTCATGGTCATTCAAGGTCATTGACCTATAAGGTCACAATATGATATAATACTTATAATGTACAGTATGACTAGCACTATAGCGACTGTGTGGCGGCAAATGAGGATTAACCTTTCCTAACGACCTTTGAACTTGACTTTTGACCTTGACCTTTGCATTGAGGTACCTTAACCATGACGTGTTTGAAAGCCTACAAGTAAAAAAAGTCAAACTGATTTCCAAAATTTTTTCACCAATCGACCTACAGGTGGGGGGAGCCTCCGAAGCCCCCTCCAGTGCGCGTGTTAATGGGCTGTTCACATATCACATCAGTGAAAATTGGGAGCATTTGGACACCTCCCCCCTTTGTCAGCAATTGTCACAAAATGGCGGACCCCTTCCCTCTTTGTCAGAGGTCGTCAGAAATTTCCAGATTCCCTCTCGTCAGCAAAACTGTGGTCCACCTCTAAAAGACTAGAGGCGTAGATGTGTGGATTTATATCTCTTTGGGGGTGTTCGGGCACACGGAATGAAACGTTGAAGTTCTTTTGAAATATTGATTAATCCCTTATGTTTTTCATTTTATATATTTTTAACGTGTTGTTTCGGGTAAAACAGGGCTGTGAGAAAGCTAAAAGACGCTAGGTTATACCATCTCATTTAATATGGTGGTTGTTGATATGTTTTCAAATTTTGGCATCCAAAGTCATTTGCCAAAATACACGCCCTTGGAAAGACGCAACAGATGCAACAAAGTAAAAGCTATTAAAAGAACACTAATATTTTCAGGCGTTTGTTTCAGCTCTGTATTAAATCGCCACAGCCACTTATAGGCAGCGCGGGAAACACCCACGCTAAAACACGAGTCGGCGCCCGGTAAAAACCCCGCCAGGTGTGACAACTCTGGGTTTGTGATAGATAAAAGAATGTGACAGGTTAGAGAGTGTTTTCTAGATTTTAGCATGTGACTGAATTGGGTTTGAGTCGTTTTTAGGCTTTGCTTGATTTCTCTCATAACGGTGAATCGAACGCTTTGTCATGACCATGCTACGTCAAAGCGTAAAATCAGAAACAAATGAATACCCACGATCTAACCCAAAATGGTCAATATGCATTCCAATTGACACACAATAATAGTCGAACGTATTGTATCAGTTTGCTGTATCGTATCAGTATCCTGGGAAGTTACTGATCCAAGCCCGAAAACATGCTTTAGCACATACGCGTCGGAAAAGGAGGGGCCAGGGGGCCTGGCCCCCCACTTTTTGGCCAAAAATTTCACGATCTCAGTCAAAATGAGAGAAAGCCGGACATTCTTATATCCAGCCGCTGCGGAAGGCAACGAGGAGCCCAAATTCGAACAGTTTTTGATCCTGATGTTGAAAGTTTTTTTGTCAGCATCAGGTTAAAGTTTGGCTGGCCCCCCCACTTTTTTGCCGGTGGCGACACTTATGCTTTAGCAGTTCCCCTGAGCCTAGGCTATCGATATCGAAAATCATACTATCACAGTGTGTGGTTCTCGGTGGATCTATTATGTGATATGAATATGTTAGGTCTGTATATTATTAACTTGTTTTTACTCAGTGTAGTATTAGAGGACTTTGTATGTTGACAGTGTATGTTGAGTACCGGGTTTTCCTGCATGCTTTACAACTTGGCTAGCTCAGTTATTAACCCATCACCACCTGAGGGTTCGATCGGATCTCCCTTGGTTTTTCGCGACGTCTGAGATTCTTAGACGATTTTAATGGGACGCGCGTCGCTTTGCAAGCTTCAAGGGTGATCAATTTGTCACTTTATGATCAATATTTGACGCATGGTCAGGTCAGATCAACGAGTTATCGCGTCATTTTTAAACCAATGTAAGGCGATTCTGTTTTTCTAAAATAAAGCTGACAAAACCAGGGTGTAACTCGGCTTCTTGAAGAGCTGGATCAAGTCTCTAAACATCTTTCGAAAGCTTTTAAAACGAAAAATCTGCACGTTGTCATTTATTGTGAGGTTAAGTCAATACGACGGTCACCAGAGGTCACCACAGGTGACTTTTTCGATTTCTTTTTGTGTCAATAACTTTTGAACGAAACAAGATAAAGCCTTGAATTTGGCATCATAATGATTAGCATGACCTAAGAATTCAAATAGCCTGCCACATGGCCTTGAAATATAATTGTTCGACCTTGACCTAAGGTCCAGGCCATGCCCCATTTTATATAAGTCCTTGGATCAAGACGAACTCATTGCTGTTTTTTTTGTTCTAGGTCTCATGGTTCCCAAGTTATAAAGGATTTTCTGAATGGGCCTAAATTGTACCCATTTCGGTTCACTGTGACGCCACGGGTGAACGGATACGATTCAAACCCGGCTCCAGAGTAGAAGACGGTAACGCGCTTCCAGCGCCATTCAATGCTTTTCGTCTCACCTCCGGTTTTCGAGGCCGTTGGGGGATCCGATCTCACCCTCAGGAGGTGATGATGATTGGTGTTTAAGGGCACTTTAGCTGCTTTGGCTATGTGTGCCCAGCCCCCAGGAGGTGCTGTGTACGAAAAGGGCCTAGGTGGTTCCGGGTTATAGGATATATGGTCACCATGAGACTGTTTTTAGGCGTGTACAAATGTATGTACATACACTTCCAGGCTTTATCATGTGTCGGCAAGGTGTATCATTGTTCTAGAACTAGCACAACTTTGTTTTAAATTCGACTGTTCCAGTTTTTTCTCACTTATATCGAGCACCTTCAGAATTTTCTTCAAAATATCCTCAGAGAAAACCAGTTTTCGTACCACTTGTAAACGTTTCTATTATCGGATGGCCTAGATCTGTGATAATGCGCACGTCGTTGAAATTAACATGTTTTTTTGTATATTCAAAATACTTGCAGTGACTTGCACAATCAAAATGGAACTGATAAATATTTGAAACTTTGTCTGAAACTTCGTTCGTTTCAGTCGGGTCAGCTTGATGCCTGTAGAACTGCGGTGACGTCTTGCAAGGGTGTAGCATCGACAAAAATAGAAACATGCGTTGTTTTTTGAACATGGAACAGTTCATAACTGCTTTTTATGATACTTCTCATGTTCGGCGACAGTTTTGCGCTGGTTAATATTTGGAAAAATGCTATCAGGTGTATAATGTATTATTTTGAACTGTGAGTTCCTAGACAGGTCAACAACTGTTGTGATGTTTCTCTGTACTACACACGTTTCCAACAATAGAGTTACGAGTGGGCAACACCCCATTGTTTGAGAGGCGGAGAGACAAGTTTTCCGAGCAGAATAACTTACACGGCTGCTTTTTGCGGCTGCCTATGATAATTTGCGGCGGCATGATTTATAGAACAAGTGCCAGAACAACAACGATTTCAAAGGGATTCCCATGAGAGAATGATAAACCTGGCGGAACTGGTTTTCTTATAGGGTAGAAAGGTTTTCTAGATCAATCGTCGTACGCAAAGGCAAAAAATATCGGTTGGTAAAAGGAGTAGGCATTTGAGCTGGCCTAACAAAAGTTGAAATGTAACTGAATCACCACTAGCAAAGGTTCGCTAGGCCGACCTATTCAGTGTGACGCAGTCGGAGGGCAGAACAAGAGACGTTGCGTCGCGTGTACTGCAACATGAAACCCATTAGCCAGTCATCGCTGCTGTTCTGAAAACACTGACTGATGCAAGGGGAGGAGAGAACGCAATACCCAAGCACTAGGACTTCTTAAAACAATATGTTTCCTTAATTTTGGCCTTTTTATCACTTCTCAATCCCCATAAAACGTCTCGAATGGCCTTGTCCCGGCCTACCGCTGGCTTCTTTCACTATTTGGCCCCGGTCACTGCCTCTAATTCAGACTCAGAACTACCGGTTACACTCGAGCAAAGTGTTACCACTCAAATATAGTCCTCTAGATTTTTTCGTAAAAGGTAAGGTAGTAAAAACTGGAAAAGACCCACGCTATGCCTCCGGATGGAACCCCGGCTATTGCAGTCACAGTTGTTATAAATTTCAAATTCTCAGAGAATCTGACTGACTTCGAAGAACGCTCTACTCAATAACTAAAGACATCATATTGGTACAAACAGTGACCAAAAAGGAGGGAAATCGCAATAGTTTGTTTCGTATATTCGTGTAATGTGACTGACATAGCTTGACCTTAAATAATTCAAATGTTAATTAAAACGTACAACTATATTTAATAAATAGAGACTTTTCACAGTAAATGAACATCTGCAGGCAGAAGCCAAAGCGAATTCTAGTCACTCAACCAAGTAGGTATATGGGAAAAGGTCAAGAATCACTGACCTGACATGACCTAATATAAAATGAGGCATCAAAATACGCACCAGGACATAAGAGATATTCTGGTTTTTGTTTCATGATGATTCATCGTCTGGTAACTGGTTCCCGAGATATTGAAATATGTCCGTTTTTACACTCCCTTATAACACTGTGTGGGGTGAGGGC
This sequence comes from Lepas anatifera, assembly GCA_034440635.1. NCBI lineage: Eukaryota > Metazoa > Arthropoda > Thecostraca > Lepadidae > Lepas > Lepas anatifera. Next base: position 114,396 of record JAOTON010002264.1, on the reverse strand, counting down.
TGACTACGTAGCCCCCCGGTAGAAGCAGCTCGGTTGATCATAGCTTACCTTCCCCGGTACAGGGGTCCGCGCCATCTCCACCAGAATGAGGGGCGGATATCCGCCCCTTCGATCTCAGTAACCACGCTGGATAGCAAACAGTGCAAGGCGGCGTTACATAGCCCGTCTTTATCTCTGCGGAAAATGTTATACAGTTTAATGTATGCTATTACAATATCCTGGGTCAGGTCATTTTTGAGGTCAGAAGAGGCGAAAATAGTTCTCGTAGGAATGCACTGGAAACTTACGTTTTGTGTCATAATGGCTGACGGAGTACACCTATATAAAATACATAAGCACCGTTTAAATTCTCCCATCAGGCCCGAACGAGCGAAGTATCTTATGACCTTGTCAGATAAAATCTTGAAATGAACTTCTCTTGACTTGACCTAATGTCAGGTCAATGTCAGCATATGTTTTAATGCATATTACTCAAAATGCAGTGGGAAGCCAAACCAGATGTTCTCAGAAGTAAATATTCCTTCACTATTTTTGGGCAAGTTATTGACTTTAAACTAATTTCCCCACTGTATTTCAGATGGAGAAGTCATGGCCCCGACCTAACCCCAGGCTATGGATACAAAATTTTGTTTCAAGACATTGTGCTCGGTGATTTTTTATTAAATGATGAATTATTTATTTGTATTATTTAACCCTATTTCCGGCAGGGGGGCTAATATTGCCCCCCTAAGGTTTTTCAAGAATATCTCCGAAACGGCTTGCGATAGAACTTTGAAACTTCCTGACTTTTCCTAAAACTAGTACAGGCAGGTTTTCTGAAATTATCAATATTATATATTTACCAGGGGCGGAGCTATGGCTGGGTTTTGGGGAGGTTCTATCCACAAACCAAGTATTATCGTATGCGATGGGTTCTTTGTAAAAAGGAAGCCGTCTCTGCTGATCCTGATACCAGTTATATGGTTTTATTATATCATTTTTTATGTGAGATGATAGTGCATTCACAATTGTCACTATTTGTATTCATCAGGGGCGGTTACAGCAGTTCAAAATGGGGGAATGTTATCAAGAAGGACTAAACGTTAGTAAGTGAGAAGACTGCTTACAGCCGTGCCAGGGCGAATACAATTGGGTATATGAAAATTCAAAATAGTTATAACCAAATTCTAGATTACCAGAGGCGTGTCCAGTCACTACACATTTTCAAAATGCATATTCCCAGCCAGTATCACCGCCGCGACTCAATATCGTTGTATATTAAAAATGTGTTTCCAATCACCCCCACCCGCCCCCCACGACGAGAGTCCTTGATCCGCCTATGTCACCCCCTTTCCCAGAGCTGCCATGGGAGGGTAAAAATTATCAGAAATAAATTTCAACTAGTCGAGGGACTAATATACTCATGCATACCACTCGCATATTGTTGGGATGTATTTTACCCCACTGTTTTATCTTACTGCATCCGCCCCTGATGAGTTTTTCACTTTTTTTCATTTATTTATGTGTCAAAGATGCCAAGCAGTATATCACGGCTTCTAATCCGCGTAACAAAAACTTTTTAGGTTGTATATATTTCCCCTCATAGTCCTGGTCCTGAAACTGCCATTGAATTTCGAATTTTTGCGTAACTCGAGTATATGACAATTTTGGGTCAATTATTTGTAAATCTGAACTAGTTTTGTGAAAATCGTACAACAGAGACAATGGTTATGGAAAATCTAAAAAATACACAAAAATTGTATATTTTGCACGACTTTCTCCTTAAAAATCAAAATTTTGAAATTTTCTTTTTTTCAAAATAAAGTTTAGCGTCAGGGGAATCTATAGCACTTTGAATTTTCAAAATCGGCCGGTTAGATTACGAGATCTTAGGGGGCCGATATTGCCCCCCTGCCGGAAATAGGGGGTAGCCGGGAGCCTGACGGAAATAGGGTTAACATATTATTTATTTTTATTAAATGAATCTCTGATTGGTTGATTGAATCTGCACTTACTCTACTCCGCTATCACATCGTTTCAGGTTAGGCCACTTGACCTGGACTGGTGACCTGACCTAGTTGTGATCTGGACCCAGAATTAAGTCAGAAGCTGCTAAAAAGATAACAGATATATATTAGACACGGCTGCGCTGCGCAGCGCCGTTTCCTAGCGACCTGTGAACAGCTTATTGACAGGTATCCGCCATACCGGCGCGTGTTAATGCAAGCTTGCCCTGTTAACATGGTGCCTTATGCTGACCCCAAGGCTGTTTTTCAGTAGCCCTCGGTGACTAACAATGCGCACTTCCAATCATCTCATCAACAGAAACATGGCACAGAAACGCGGGCCAGCAGAGTGCAGAGCCCCAATCACTACCGACAGTCTTCCCTCTAATCACTGATCAGTGCGTTCGGCCCCTGATCCCCCATCAGCGGTAGTCAATGCCGACGCCACCGTCGTCCGCATCATCGCTACCGATGATATGCCGCGTCGGCGTCGACGGAGTGACGTCAGCGGTCGCGTGGCGTGCCGGTGGTGAATGGACACTCGCCGCGACCTGAGCACAATGGTGTTGCGGTCTGCATGCAGCCTCGCGGTGGTCAGACGATGTAACCACCCCGGATCGGACGGCTGACACGTGCCGTGCGCTTGCCGAGAGGGGGATGATCAGCGGACCCACCAGAGCAGAGATATGTGCAGGGTTAGATCGCCGTGCCAGAGAAACTCCGTGATAAGTCCCAGTTTGGAGCCTCAGCCTATATTGGAAAGTATTGATGACTCTACTTTTGATTGTCGAGTAGTGTGATAAAACCTGCTGTTCGGTATTTGGTGCCCATTTGATGATGACATGATGAGAGGGCTCGAAATCTTGTCCACGTCTTTTGTAGAATTCCTTCCTAGTCAATAACCAGTTCTTCTACATCTGGATTACAATGTTCTGCGTCTTTTCTGGTATTCAATATCTGGTCATAGTAGCAGGGGAATAACAGCGTGTAGTCTCTCCAGTACCTGGTCACCAGTCCAGGAGTAGGGAAGTAACTGTGTGCATTGGGCATGTTCAAAATAAGTCAACTATTTGGGATTTTAGCTCCCTTGGTATTTTCTCATGAACCGATGTCTCAATAGAAAGTATGTAACATTCTAGTTCCGTAACTTGACGCTAACAGGTCGCGCAAAGACCCTGAGTTTTCCCCATACCATTTAATGGAGACTTCGACGCGTGGTGTTAGCCTGGAAACGCTGTTTCCCTGTTGGGGCGTTACTCCTAACGGTATCGCAGCAGTTTAGTCATCGATTTATGTCTTTGCCCATAAGGTCACGCTGGAATGTTTTTAAACTGACGACGCATATGGGGCCTCCTCTGCCTGCGAAATAATCTAATTTTTGGAACTTTTTATCGATCTTTACAGTTGAAATTTGAAATTCAGGATCATTGTATTGCAGTAGCCAGTCAACTTTACAAAACCGACAAAATGCGAAGGCCTCTCTGGCGATTTATTTCGAAATTGACTGAAAATCAACACAGTCGTTCAGTGCCCAACTTGAACCGGTAGCGATAAATGACTATGGGCTTTCAAGCAGAATAGGGTATCACTACGCAGAACGCCAGAAATAATGACATTCTTACATTTCTCCAATAGGCTCTGGGTCACATTAAATTCCTCTAAAGCCAACCATCATCTGTCTATGAAGCACGTGCCATGGGCTAGGAAGCGCCAAAACGGGCATAAAAAATGAGCGGTGGAAGCGCATTAGTCGCTTGCTTGTATTGACTGAGGGAGGACCACAACACATACATGCGGATGCGCGTTTGCAAGGTGTCTTAGTAGCCTTACTCACTTCACGGTTGACACTTGTCCCACAGTCAGTTGACTTCCTCTGTAACGTTGTCTTATTGTTGTTCGGACAGCGTTTGCGATGAGCGTCCACACACTGCAGTAGGTCTTGCCGATCTTCATCGTTCTTAGTAATAAAGTGCAGATAATCGGGCATAAGCTTAATTCCACACTTTGCAGCATCATCCCTAACCCTTAGAGCAGTTAAAAATGATGATAACCGCCAGTAGTCAGGGTCATCCCAAGGTTAGGGCGTCATAAAAAATGGCATTCCAACTGCAATCTGTGAAAAATAGACGCCGATATAGGTCCTGAAAAGGTGTTCAGACTCATTATCTCAACTTTTGCTGCATTGTCCGGTAGAATGGGTAGTGTCGGCTTTCCGATGCTAAACGTCTCTCTACCAGCATCACTGTAGATGGCATGTGCAAGACGAGTCTTTGTCTCATCGTCAAGCCTGGTCTCTCTGCTTGCCGCCTGCCGAGCTCTCTGCCTCAAGTCTGCCGTCTCTGGTGTAGTTAAGCCCATGTCAGACCGCATGACGAAATCCATGGAGCGAAGCGCATTGAGATTTCTCAAGCGGCTCTATTCTGGCCGCTCTGACGGGTCTCGTCGTGGTCTGTCAGAGCCGCATGACGAAATCCATGGAGCGAAGCGCATTGAGATTTCTCAAGCGGCTCTATTCTGGCCGCTCAGACGGGTCTCGTCGTGGTCTGTTGTTGTTGGCGTCTGTCCGTCCTGAGAATTGATGTCAAGCTCTGGAATTTTGTAGGGTGATAGCCCTTCTGCTCCAGACACCCAAACTGAAGCCCCGAGTCGAAATCCAAAATAGTTTTTGAGAAATTTTGGCTCAAACTTTTCTGTTTTATATTTTTCTAATTTTTACTTCTTAACCTACGAACTTGAAACTTATGTCCTTTTCGAAGATAACAAGGGCCAGCTAGGAAAACGAATTGAGCTGATCCGACAATATTTATTGCGCGAAAACGCGGCATTTCTCACGCGAGCAAAAACCTGCTAAAAGTTGATGGCCGACTTGTGCGCTCGAAATGTCAGAAGACAGGCCTCAGTTAGCTGAAAGGCAGTTACCTAGGGGTAGCTAGGAAAATTTTGTAGTGCTTAGGCATAGTTTTGAGTGCAAAACGCAAAATTTTGACCTACTTTTTACAGTTCTTCCGGAAGACTGAATTTTGGTTCATTTCATTTCAACGTTAATATCTCACAATCTAATTGACCGATTTGAGTTTTCATTTCAAATAATGAAAGAACATTGCTTCCGCCTGATAATATTTGGAGATGGAAATTGTGAATGTGAAATTCTTTGTTTTATAGGCATAAATAGAAATTGAGTCAAAAACTTTTTATTTGCATCTTCCTGGTTCCAAGCTCATGTCACTCACAAACTCAGAACTGACATGGCTGAAGAGGAAAGTTACTTGCGGTCATTTCGCTCACTTATACTACCCACCTATCTCTAATGGCTTTCGAGTAATTAGTCCAAAATGTATTACAAGATGCTAAATTTCTGACCACCTTTGCTTCTCACCATGGTTTGAAGTCCTTAAAATGGATGGAAGTGGAAGTAATTTGGCATGAAGCTAGCTTACGATCCTAGCTCGACGATACAACTAATTTCAACCCAAAAGAATGTTTGGTTCGTCTTCTAGAAGCACCTTTATATCGTGCCTTTTCGGGACAAGCACAGCACCCGGCGCCAGCGGCCCGGCATATTCGGCGGAGTTGTACTAGCCAGTGACCTCCTGACGGGTCACAGCTGTTCAGCTAGTGGGAGGATGAGTAGTGTGGCACGGTGGTCTAGTGGTTAGAGGCCCTGTCTCTTGATCAGGTAGGTCAGGTTCGAATCCGGGGGTGACCACGTGCTCTTTATTGGTTATTTCAAAGAAAAGAATGATAAAACCGACTTGCAGGCTTATGAAGAGATACATTAAGAACGAAATATGGTTTGCTTTCGGCACATTGTCATGCGGCTCTCCTGCGCCGGTGGGGCGTTAGCCCAGGCCGCAGGCCGAGTTGAAAAGTTGTGAACGAAACATATCCATTTTTATTTCGTATATTTTTATTTCGGCAGACCATTTGAAGCGATTCACTACCTATGCCACCCTCTTCTACGTGGAGTGGCTCATGAGCACATCCGCTGAAGATGCAGCAGTCACACCACAACCCGACAGACCACGATCCGGATGTTGCAGAGGCGGCAACGAATGTCATGAAAAGACAAAGCTGGTATCTTACAGAGGAGCTAGTGCCACTGGCACTGGCCAGCTCCAGACTTGATGATGAGATAAAGACTCGTCTTGCACATGCCATTTACAGTGATGCTGGTGGAGAGACGTTTAGCATCGGAAAGCCGACACTACCCATTCCACCGGACAATGCAGCAAAAGTTGAGATAATGAGTCTAAACACCTTTTCTGGACCTATATCGGCGTCTATTTTTCACAGATTGCAGTTGGGATGCCATTTTTCATGAAGCCCTTGCCTTGGGATGACCCGGACTACTGGCGGTTATCATCATTTGTAACTGCTCTAAGGGTTAGGGATGATGCTGCGAAGTGTGGGATTAAGCTTTTGTCCGACTATCTGCACTGTCTTACAAAGAACGATTAAGATCGGCAAGGCCTACTGCAGTGTGTGGACGCTCATCGCAAACGCTGTCCGAACAGCAATAAGACAACGCTGCAGAGGAAGTCAACTGACTGGGGGACAAGTGTCAACCGTGAAGTGAGTAAGGCTACTAAGACACCTTGCAAACGCGCATCCGCATGTATGTGTTGTGGTCCTCCCTCAGTCAATATATACAAGCAAGCGACTAATGCGCTTCCAGCCTTCATTTTTATGCCCGTTTTGGCGCTTCCTAGCCCGTGGCACGTGCTTCATAGACAGATGATGGTTAGATTTAGAGGAATTTAATGTGACCCAGAGCCCATTAGAGAAATGTAAGAATGCCATTATTTCTGGCGTTCTGCGTAGTGATACCCTATTCTGCTTGAAAGCCCATAGTCATTTATTGCTACTGGTTCAAGTTGGGCACTGAACGACTGTGTCGATTTTCAGTCAATTTCGAAATAAATCGCCAGAGAGGCCTTCGCATTTTGTCGGTTTTGTAGAGGTGACTGGCAACTGCTATACAATGATCCTGAATTTCAAATTTCAACCGTAAAGATCGATAAAAGTTCCAAAGATTAGATTATTTCGCAGGCCGAGGAGGCCCCAGATGTGTCGTCAGTTCAAAAAATTCCAGCGTGACCTTATGGATACAAATATAAATCGATAACAAAACTACAGCGATACCGTTAGGAGTAACGCCCCTACAGGGAAACAGCGTTTCCAGGTTAACACCACGCGTTGAAGCCTTCATTAAAAGGTAAGGGGCAAACTTCAAGGCCCTTGCGCGACCTGTTAGCGTCAAGTTAGGGAAATAAAATTGTGCATACTTTCTATTGAGACATCAGTCCATTGGAAAATACCAGGGGAGCTAGAATCCAAATATTTTACTTCTTTTGAACATGCCTAGGTGCATGCAGACAAGCAGAGCCTATAGTCTCTCCAATGTCTCATCACAAATCCAGGAGCAGCTTAAACAATATTTCATTTCCCGAACAATAGGTAGTTCGTAATTGTAACGACCCCTTCACACTAAAGACAACGTCATGCCTATGTCGTGGAAAAATCGTCTCCACCTCTTGTGGATAGGGCGACTGTGGCAATCCTCTCAATATCCGGTCGGCGGCCGGTGGGCTAGTCACCGCCGGCCGTTTCTGTGCCGGGTCCGACGGGTGCCCGCGGGACACTCCCGGGCGCCGGACAATTGTGGCTGATAGCGGAGAGTTATGGGAGCTGCCGGCCGCGCCGAATTCATTTTCGTCGCGAGCGATGTCGGTGCGCTTCATTGGGATTCGCCGGCGGCGCGCGTTCATCCATCGCGCCGGCGCGCCAAAGCTCGGCGCGCGGTTTTTGCCGCGTTTGCCACGTCAGTTCGCGTTTAGGTTAATACATCTGGAGGATTTGGCTGTGAATAAAGCGTGGCGGGTTTTGCCGTCGTCGCTGGATAATAGCACTGTTATGGTGATGCAGACTGACGAATAAAGGGCGATACATTGACGGAAGCCAGTGAGCAGCACTTGGCCGGGATAAAGTTTCGAAAGTGCTGGATCAACACAGCAGATTTGCTTCAGAGAGATCTGAGAAGTTAGTCTGATATAAAGATGAAACATGATGGGGTCGTAACTATACGATGAGGCACTTGGGAGCGTGGAAAAAATGGTGTTTTCGCTTGCATATTCAACAAATGAATTGCGCCAAACTGCCTCGACAATACGAAATATCTCACCAAAAGAGTACTTCTCGCATTTCAATCTGTTTAAAGACGACACTTTGCTTTCGCAGCGGATATTTGCATTCAAATACATCGCCACCAGGCGCTGAATGGAGTCACCAATTTGGCACTGTTCAGAAAGAGAGCGGCAGCCGCGCAACTGTCCCCAGCACTTCATGTTACAGACGAGACGCCACTAATCTGGCTCTATCCCTCCTCCGCACTGAGCAGCGAGATCTTCCTACACCCGCCCAATCTCACATGTAAATGAAGCCAACGAGAAAAATATGCAAAAGTAAACGACGTCGGTCGTGCCGCTGCTGGCACAATCGCAGTCGAGGGATTCGGCGCTGCCAGATAGCGCCATTAAAATTAAAACCCAGAACAAATTCCACATTTTATGGCGCGGACGCAACGGCGGGACGTGGCAGAAATCCAGGGTTACAAATTACCCCCGAGGCGACTAATGTAAATAAGATATGTTCGCGGAAATTGTCTGGCAAGTCGGACGGCGGGATTAGACTTGAATGAATGTGTGCCCAAAAGAATGGCTAGAAGGATCAGATGATTTCCTAGAGTGGCACAAGTCTTCCGAAAAAGATAAAGTTTTGTGCTGATATAAGCTGAACCACAAAGCATGTGTTTCAACTGCATTAACAAAGCATCATGCCTGGTAATTGTTGCAGCAGTTGGCCGATTGCTGTGATAGGTAAGTGGAAAATACAACAATTTTGTCCTCAAATTTGGTTTCACAGCTTCCAGCCTAGATACCAGAATAAGTAAGCTACGTTACTCAGCTGCTCTAAATACGATGTTTGTAGTTTCAGGATCAAGGCGTCCAAAACTATGACCACCGTCAGTTTTAACACATATAGTCCGGTAAGCGTTTGTGTCGGGCGATCGCCTACAAATATTTCCATAAACACTGTCGTTTTATTCCATCCTAGACGAGACTTTAAGGCTACTGTCGACGGCCCAAATCTTCCTTGAACACCTGCATATGAGAATTATCATACGACAGTGTGAGGGCGTCCTGTGCAGAATGTTGATGAGATACTTTACATGCATGAATTGGCAGGATGGGCCAATGCCCCTTTATATGGTCAACTACCAAAATGGGTTAACGGAGTTCGGACGGATTTAAGTTGAAATGGCGAAATGGGAAATTTTAGATTACTTCTTTTTTACTTCCTAAGAGAAAATATATTATCTATACACAGAAATTCAGAGCCAGCTCACAGAGTTAAAACGGATCCACAGTAATGAACGGCCTAGTGCGAGTATCAGACTATCAGAGCCGAGATCCGCACTAGCGACACCGTCACCTACTGACGGTAGCAGATAGTCGTGCTCATGTAGCCATTTTACCACCGACCACTCCCTGACGATTGTGCTAGGAGTAAATCTCATGACACCACTTAAACGGAACGTGTTCCCCGTCTTATCAAGTCGACCATGCGTCTGGCCTGAGGTGGTGATCCGGCTCATTTTTGCTGATGATGTCCAATTTCAGGGACAGAGAAGCGGATGGCTGTTACACACTGCTTGAGACGTTATGACTGTGATCAACCGGTATATGGGGTTTGTGCTGCTCCATACCTTTAAGATCCACTCACGAGAAATCGAACCCTGTCTCTGCCCTTATCAGCTATAAAACGAGAATTGCTACATGGGACATGTCACGTGCTAAATTGAAGGGATGTTCTCTCCTGGTTGGGTAGACCTTACTGCGCAGTGAGTACAGATGGGTGTAGAGTGTCAACTTGCCTGATACCTGGAGTGGTTAAATGTCTCACGCATGCTTTAGATTGATCACGTTTTCACGTTTACCAGGCTTGCTCTATTTTATTGGAAGAAAGTTGGTCATTCTGGCACGGTCAGGCAGAATATTTTTTTTATTTTTTCTGCAGCATTTTCAGTCTTATAATCCTTAACACAACACCCAGCCTGGTTGGGGGGGATTCGATCAGATTCTATTCGCTTATTTGCCACTGTTTTCAAGCCAATTTAAATCAAAACGTGTCGTTTTGTATCCCGTTCAGGTAATCAGTTAAACAGCTCGTGACAAAAAATTGAAAACGTCATGTAAGGCAGGTCAACGAGTTATTACGTCGTTTCTAAGCCCATGGAAGACGATTTAGTTCTTTTCAAACAAGGCATACAAAACCAGGGTGCAACTCGACTCCAAGAATAGTTATATCAAGTTTCTAAACTCAAATTAAAAGTTATTGAAAATAAAACAATTGCATAGATACCAAACATGTGAGGGAAATGAAGATGGCACCAAGGACAATAAAAATATATGTTTTTTAACATATATTTTGTATATATGTTTTTTTTGTATATGAATTGTCAACAAGAACATTACAGTAATGCATTTTTAAGGTCAAGGTCAGTGTGAAGTCAAAAATGGGCATGCAGTGTATCAGTCAAAACCTAAGTTCAAGAAAAACAAATTTATATGTTTTGGTTTGTTCTGGGTCCAATTCTTCCTGAGTTATTATCAACTTCCTAAATTTGCCTAAGTTTCACACATTAGGACCCCTGTGACGTCAGAAGTTACAGAACGAATATTGTTCAAACCTGCTTCATGGGTAGAATATGATAGGGTGCTTCAGCCAGAGGCGGATCCAGGATTGCTCCCAGGGGGGCAGCAGGTCCAGCGGGCGCCGTTTTTCCGGAATAGGGGCGCCAAGTGGTCGCGAGTGTAGGTGCCGGGTGCACCAAGCAAAGGCAAAAACAAATTTCTATCTTAAAAAACCCTATAAAACCCTCTAGAACCCTTTGAAATTTCAATGAAACTCCTAGAACCCTCTGAGAAAACTCAGAGGGAACATCAAAATTAGCGCCCACCGCCGGTGAGCACCCGCCACTGCGGCTGGGCTTGACCCCCCGCTGCCCCCCTCCTCCTGGATCCGCCCCTGGCTTCAGCACCGCTCCAGAATTTTCCTTATTAGAGTTGGTTCTCTAGATCTTAGGGAAGGGCGGCGCAATCGGATCTCCTTTCCAGATGGTGGTGAAAAATACAACAAAAATGTACTCATTGCAAAAATAGTTCACATTGAAACGACATCTGAACTTACCTTACGTGTGTACATACATATGGAAACTCAGAATTTCTTTGTCCTCATATATTCTTCAAACCTGAGTCAAATAATAAAGCCACAAAAGTAACACGTTCGTTCGTAACAACTTTCAACAGGCACGTAAAACAAAACGGCGATCTTCCCGTAACTGAGGACAGTGCATGCCTGGCTATTGGATCACTTTAGATGGGAAGACAAGGTGGGGTTGAAACATTGTTCAGCTCTAATTAGCTGAAGTACCCAATTAATTTTCGGGCTAAAATGTCTAAAGCAATGAAACTGCACCAACATGTCTTAAAAGATGCAAACATATTCTTCAATACATGAAGAAAATGCACGATTGCAGTTAACTGATATTGCTTGAAAGCAAAATGTTACGAAGAAAGAATACTCTGTAAATTATGCCGTGGTTTCACATCCTGTATGACATAAGCCCTACTAATCGCGGTGATGAACGCCCACTGGCCACGCCTTCACCATCGCCAAGTGCACGTCAAGCAACCAGACAAGTGGGATGTGAGCACAACACTCGATTTTGTGCTCTAAAAATATGGGTGCTAATTCCAGCAGAAAGCAACAGTTATTCGTATTGCGGGCTATTCTTAACGCTTCCCCCAAACAGTCAACCCTGGGACCGCGCCTGTCAGTCGACTTTTTGGCCGACCCTTGGAAACCCAGCTGATATCGCTGTATTGCGAGCCATAGACAGAAGAGAGAAGAGGATTAGTCAACTCCGACTTTCATTATTTTTGATAGATGGGCCAATACCAACGATATAAAACTATCCCCAAAAGAAGGCATTACATGACAATTGACATCTAGATCAAAGCAACGTTTTCAAAATAAAGCCCCAAAGAAAATGCCGCTTTTGACCAAACAAGCTACACTTTTGCGGCTACAAAACAAATAAAAAGCACTGGCACTAGTAAAAAAACAAATAAAAAGCATGCTTCCTTCCCAAAAGAGAATGTCCTCTCCATTCTGAGATCAACGACCATAGAGTCTTTCATTTCTGCTGACTAAAAAATATAAAAAGCGCCATGAGTGTAGTTAGCCAGGGAAAACGTACTATTTTCCCCGAGGATATATTTTGAAAAGCTGACGGTATATGACACATAGGTTTCTGGGACATTCTTATCCCGTCATTTTTAATCAGTCAAAAAATAATCGAAATTGGTAACAGAAAGTGAGAAAAAATTGAGTCGCCTGGGGTAGAATACCTCAGAAACAACCTTTGTGCAACAGCTAACGTCTTGATTAACGTTAAAGCATAACTCTATAGCCAACGTATTAGAGATTCAATTGTTTCAAGATGGCTACGAAAACAAGCCTTGGGATACATGCAATAAATCGCTAAACATGCACATTGCACAGTCTGCACCTGGAAAAGACTAGAGAATAATCACAGACATTACGATAAGCCGTTGCGGTGCACCTCACGTCTAGAATAAGCACACTTCATCAATAGCACACTTCTCTCTTTTCGGTTGACAACTACAGTGAATGACCTCAACCTTAACACACACATCCACATACATATATTCTCTCTCTCACTCTGAAGACAGAAGAGAAAAACGAGACGGGGATGGAGAGAGAGATGAGCCGGGCCTTAGGACATTAGTTGAATGGAGGGTTCATGACGGGAGTGAATGCACTAGCCAACTTTAGATTGGAAGACCAGGACTAAACTGGGTTCAAGTTCCAGTGATGAGCGTGGACACCGTCTTTTGTATACTCTCTGACTAAATAAAAATTTGGAGAGTGCGTACCAGCCAACCAACCAAAAACTATATATATATATATATATATATATATGCGGCGGTGCTGGTAAGCTTCTATGTCGAGAGTGACACAATACAATGAACATTACAAGTTTGTGGGACAGACGGCAGTGATGTGCCATGGTTTCTGTGAGTAACTAATGGCACAATATTCAACTCGGCCCGAAACCTGTCTGGTGCTAGACGCGCAAATAGACACATTGCAAACTAATATATTAATCTGCACGATATGGAATGAAAAGTGCAAATACGAATGTAAAGGGAATGGACAAAGATGAAATGCCAACTCTGCTCGGCACATGCACACAAAGGAATGTATATGGTATAGTATAGGGTGGATTATCCTGAACTTGACGACGGTGCTGAGAGGGTAGACAATAGCCAAAATCTGATGGCCTGGTCTGCCAAGCAAGCTTGGGCGTTCCTAATCCTACGGAATGTTTTTTTACGTTCTCATAGCAAACCTTATAGCCACAAATAAGTAAGCGACATCGATTCCATGATTTTTATATGCACTTTCAATGCCCTTCACACCTTCTTAAATGACAGAATAACTCTAATGTGTTGCATTTCCTTTTACACAATAATTTCATCTACTGAATGTAAATAATCCCTCACGGATCCCACATGAAAATAGTCTGCCACTCAGCAACCCGATCTGATGAGTGTTAGACCTTTCGCTGTCACAACAACAAACTGAAGTCCATTCAAGAGCCCCACTCATTTTCGAACAACTTTCAGCGACAACATCCTAGCCTCCAGTTGGCGGGGCTTCACTTGTCCAGCAGGGGCGACTCTGGACTGTCGAAGCCTCCGCCGAGTGACGTCATCTCCGGCAGAGCTGCACCGTTTTGTGACGTCATGACTGGGTTGGATCCGTTGAGTGACGTCGTGACGGCAGGGGAAGAGGAGGCCGGTGAGCTGTACTGCTGTGAGACGGGTGGAGGCCGCGGCCCGCCCGCACTGGTCACATCCACAGACGTTGTCACAGCACACTGCGCAAAACAAGTACTCTGCTGTAAACAAACTGCTTCTGTTGTGTAGTTGGTAAAAATGAATGTACCGGTTGATCTGCTTTACTGGTGTTGCCGTTATTGCTTACCCGATAAATCCCTTTAATACAATTGATCCATTGCGTGGCTAAATGTGGCCAGGTAGAGTGTTGCCCAAAACTAATGGGGTAAGCGATATTTTGTGTTGCTTACCCTTGGAGTACATGAGCCCTCAGAATTCTGTGGAGTGGAAAAAGGGGGCGGAATTTAGCTATCATTACCGGTCCAAACAACAATGAAATAACCTGAAGCGACAAATACTGAAAAGTATAAATACACGCCGGAAGTGAACATTTCAAGGAAATCAACCGAACAAAACGTGGACGTAATTGCAACAAAACACAAATGAAAAGTCATCATCGAATGAACTAGGCTTATAGCTGAACTGGGCACCATTGCATTCAATGGCCGAGTACGCTTCGAAATTCCTCCTGTGTTTTATATTTTAACACACGTAACATATGCAACTATCGGCCCAATCCCATGTTAAAAAGAAAAACCGCCGAAGAACATTTCAAGGAAATCAACCGAACAAAACGTGGACGTAATTGCAACAAAACACAAATGAAAAGTCATCATCGAAGAACTAGGCTTAACGAACGGGCACCATTGCATTCAATGGCCGAGTACGCTTCGAAATTCCCCGTGTTTTATATTTTAACACACGTAACATATGCAACTATCGTGTCCCAATCCCATGTTATGAAAAGTATAAATACACGCCGGAAGTGAACATTTCAAGAAATCAACCGAACAAAACGTGGACGTAATTGCAACAAAACACAAATGAAAAGTCATCATCGAATGAACTAGGCTTATAGCTGAACTGGGCACCATTGCATTCAATGGCCGAGTACGCTTCGAAATTCCTCCTGTGTTTTATATTTCATATTTTAACACACGTAGCATATGCGGCTATCGTGTCCCAATCCCATGTTACGACGACACTCATATATTTCCAGCAATAGCTAGGATCGATTGTTGGTGATTGAGAAAGATATTGGGATACTTGTTGCCATTTTGTCTGGAACATGTATTTAAATGATCTGATCGGCTAATAATAATTGTTGGGGTTTAACGACGCACCAACTGACAAGGTTATACGGCGTCGCCGACTCTCAGCCAAGTGGGAGGGATTTGGGGTCAGATGAACTTATTCAGAGGCTTTGTCGAAACCTGAACCCGGGGCCGGTGGGTTAGGATATTTTAATGCTATCCACTAAGCCACCCATCCCCGATTTGATCAGCCAAACCAGTAAATAGAATGAGGTAGCACAGTAAGCTATATCGAACTTTGCCGCTATTTGGATCTCGAGCTCCAAATTAAGGGGAAAAACACTTCACTGAAACACTTCCTCATCAATTTATCCAGTGCCAGCAGCAGCCACAGGTGATGTTCACAATCACATGCATTTTCCAATCAGCTTTTACAGCTGAACCTTTTCCCTGAGCTTGTGAACTCACGCTGACTGGTAAGTGTGTGGTCGACCGCTTGATATGTGCTATTGCAGTCGGGTTGAAGGTCATGGAGGCGAAGACAAGACGTTCTTCATAGTCGTACTCACACAGAATCTTATTGTCGCATAGGTAAAACTTGTCACCCACGCAAAACCTGGAAATCAGTATACGCTGTGCTTGTGATTTGCTTGTTGCCAGAAATAAGGCTTCAAATGCGCTTTAAGCTTGCATACAGAAAGCGAAAAATGATATACATCCGCTACTTTACTAGTGGATTTCATAACGTTAGAAAATAGCAGCAACATGGGTTAGAGCCGTGGATGACCACGTAAGAATTCGGTAGATGAATGCTAATCACACTATTATCATGCAGGCATACGCGGGAGTGAAAGTAAAATGCAAACATACGATTCGGCAATGAAACTGTTCCTAAGTCGCTACTTGTGCAGTATATGTGCATGATAAAGCGTTATATATCATAGTGGTCCCATCCTGTCTCATCACGGAAATCCTATTATAAAGTAATCGCATCCCGTCCCATTCCACATTTTCCGGGACATTTCGGAAGAAATCGTTCCGTCCCGTTCCGGAAAAACCTTAATAACATCGTCCCATTTACCCCATTCCATTCAGTCCCATCTACCCCATTCCATTCCGTCTTATATTTCCAATCCAATTTCGCATCGCATGCAGACATCTAGAGTGAAGTGAATCCTGATTTTCACCTGTGGTTACACTGTTGGCAGGCGAAACACTCCAGGTGGTAGACATTGTTCCTTGCACGCATCACCATCTCGAAGGCTGGAATGACCTTGTTGCATGCTGAACAGTAGCCTGTGCTTCCGAAGAGCCTGCACACATAACGGATACAAATGACGCCTAGGAATTAATTTCTCAACATACCAATAAGGTAGTTATGACAAATTTGAGTGCCTAGACATTCCATGTTTCAAGAATAATCATGGGATATATGAAACTATAACTACACATAATTTAGTTTTCCTTACCTCAAACTTGCTATGCCAGCATTCGCACTCCCAGACGCTACGAGCCAGGGGGAAGGGACCACCGAAGCCTCGTAAACATAGTGACTCGAATGAACTTCAAGGAAAATCAGGTGGTTTGTGAGTTTTGACCATGACTGGGAGCCCCGGGTCACATCTGTGCCAGCTACAATGAAACCTGCTCATGCTGATAGTTTAGGCTAGCACAACGCCATTGGGTATAGTAAATCGATTTCCATTTAATACATTTTGACCAAGTTTCAATAATAGGTCATATAGATATTGGGTCGTTCTCAAGGGCTTGCCGGATGCATTAGCCATCTTTCTCGCGCGATTTGTTATTAATTTAGGAACACAAATCTGGCACCGACTGGATCCTAACCAAGGTACAAGGCTGTAATGCACTCGGCTTGATGACACGTGACCTTTTGAGCACGTGACATGAGCCGGAGAGCTTAGGTGGCCTCAAATGATCCCAGTGGCACATTGACAATTTCATGACAATGTGTCCTGTCGTATCATTAATAATATTATGTGTTTTGTTTTTACCGGACGCGATAAACGACTTTTAAAAATACTTTCCCTTCGGATTTTCTGATATCTGGTTTGTCTTAGATCGAACAAGGTCATGACCCAAAACGGTGCAATTTCATACGATAATTGAAGCTACCTATATTTAGCCATCAAGCGTTACACCATCGCTGAGTTGCTACCCAAACGTCAATCAATGCTAGCACTAATATGACTGGTCGGAAAAGGTAACAAACGTTAAATAGGCTGTACCATTATCATACAATGCACTTCCGCGCATGCCTCTAAAATCAGACTCCGAGCACATGGATGACCCTCGGCTGGCCCATTGGCCTTTGAACGTCCGAGGTCATTCATAGTAATTAACCTAAAATGACCTCATTCCAAATGAAATATATATACATATATATATATATATATATATATATATATATATTAAAAATTTATGTTTAGATAACAACATGCTTCCTAGCTATTCAAATATATATATATATATATATATATATATATATATATATATATATATATATATGTATATATATTTGTGAAGGCTGGCAGTAAGTTATTAAGTATACAAGTATGATTGAATATGACCACGTATTTTGGAATTAACAAGTCTCTTGTTAACTTTTTCTAAGTCTCTAAATGTCTTTTTAGGTATTTCTGAGAGTTTTTCAATTATATCTCCATTTCTAGTCATTGTTATGAAAGTAAAAAATATCCATTATGCCACCGGTTTCGTAAATTCAATAAACGTTTTCAAGCAAGTGGACATTTTAAACATGACAATACCATTCGAAAATACAAAAGTATCACACAACAATAATCACGGCAATATATCAAGCATCTTCCATCTGTGAAGAATATTTAAACTGTTAAAAGATGGGCCCGCTGCTAAACTATCTTTGGCATTTGTGTCTTCTTAGGGGTCCTCTGTTTTAGCCTCCAACCACCAGGGCATTTTTTAAGGAAAAATCAGTTTGGGGGCATTTCTTGTGCTGGCAATTATAGTGTCTTTAGGGGATCAAGACCCATTTGGAGGGAGGTGGGGGGGGGGGGGGAATAAAACTTAGAGGCGTCAGTGTTAAAGAATGTTTCCCAATTTTTGTGTTCTTCTATCTTCTAAAGGTTATAGATGCTGCTCAGGGCTGCCAGTTTTTTCGGCGGAGGAAGGCCAAACGGAGTTATAAAAACGTCAAAAAAAGGGTCATTTTTCACAAAATGGCCAAATAAATACCACAAAAGCCAGATTTAAGGCTAAAACGACCAGAGAAGCTACCTGTATCACCGTTAAAAACTAATTGTTGACGGTTTGATATTGACTTGACGCAGTATTTTTTTAGTACACTACCCATTTAATAGGAAGCCAGGAGTGCCCTTCCAATCCCGCGTGGCCATCAAATGATTTTATCCACAGAACCAGAAAATGTTTTAGCATCATCAATTATCTTGGCCTCACCACACCCCGCTAACACTTAATATTTTTCATGTTTTTCAAACTATGAATTTTTGCTCTCGAACAGTGGTGGATCTAAGCTTTTGATAATTGGGGAGGGTGGAGCCTCAGTGGATGCACTTTGCCGCCAACTTTTCACCCAAAGAGCGCCTATAGTATCGCATGCCTCGCATCCGGTGTTTGGTGGCCGTCATTTTTGTATCGTATTTTTTACAAAGTTCGGTCCCTCCCTCTTACAACCATACTAGTTTTGTCTGCTGTTCTTTTTCTTTTTTCGGTGTTGGAGCATCTTTTCAAGAGCAGAGAAGGCCAAAAGAAGTCATATTTATACAAGGGACAAACCAAAAATAGCCTAGATGCCAGCTACTAGAAAAAGGGCCAAAAAAGGCCAGATTCCATGAAAGTACCAACAGGAGAAATCGCGAGGCCAAACACGACAAAAAGAAAAAATTGAGATATTTGACCGATAATCTATTTTCTTATTTGTCTTAATGAGTGTGGCAAGGTAAGTAAATTCCTAAAATATCGAGCGCAAGTGGTTTATAGTCTAAATTGAGACAGGCTTTTAATTGCATACATACCTACTATGATGTGTGGATGTTGCTGTCAAAATCCTCTTGGGAATGTCGTGCAAAAACTAGTTAATAATTTTTGGGGCTTATCGACGCACCATATGTCAGGGTCATATGGCTTCTCTTACTCTTTCCCTGTTGGAAATGTTTATCGGGAGCCAGTTTGATGATTCTGACGAAGGGGTGTGGCCGAATATATGATTTACCCCAATTTTCAACATAAATTAATCGATGAGAAAGGCCAAGTAACAACTTATCAACTTTACAGAAAAAGAATGAGTGCAGTAAACTCACTATACACCGAAAAAAGTACGCCAGAAATTAGATTTTTCTACGGTGCCAATATTCACTCTTCTATCCATGAATATTTTAAACCCGATATTTTTAGATTGAGAAACGTAAAATGCCATGAAGCAGGAATAATAAAACCCCTTCCCGTGGGTGATGAAAATATCAACTACCAAACAGTACGCCATTTTTAGGATTATTTTTACGGTGCCAAAATCAACTCCTCTTTCCAGCATTATTGCACAACCAATTTTACCCCGATGTATGCAAAAATGCGTGTGTTTTGAGGGAATATTATTATACCACTGGAGTAAAAAGATGGTCAGCTAAACCGGAACAGTGTAAACTTGAAGTGAGGGAGTAAAAATAGATTAAAATGTGAAATTCCTGGCGTAGAAAAATATTTGCAAAGTGCAAAATGAACCCGCGTTCAATATTACATTGCTGCTGAAAAGAAAAACCGATTAAAAAACGACCCAGTCTATTCTCATCGAGCGTTTGAGGTCAGTTTACTCAGATTAGGCTGATTAATATACACTCTAAAAACATACACTGCAACGGAGAGTTTTCATTATTTGTTTTTATAATTACTTTTAACAATTGAAATAGGTACCTTAAATTTACCCTCTAATCTGGAACAATATTTGAATCAGCCTTCGATCATTTTTTATTTTAAATTTAAAGAGGAGGTCACAAGGTCACGAGGTCAAAACCTGACCTAAAGGAAAAGTTTTTTATGTTTTCTTATCTGAACCGATGTAGGTAACTTCTATCCAGCGATATCCATACAAATTAATTTAGATCAGCCACTTTTAAGAGATGAAATTATTTCTGATTCAATGGTTAGGTTAGCTTTGAAACCTTCATGACCTCTATCTGGTGACCTCTTTGACCTTTTGACCTGAAAATAGGCCCAATTGTTGCTTTGTATAGAGGACCTTGAGTCAAAGTTTGGTGGAAATCTGAGGAGTGGGTCATGTTGGACTTTTTCGTGCCTGGACGATTTGTCCTGGAATGACCCATCTATATCCCGAGAGTGGCTAACAAAAGTATCGCTACGGGGGTGGGGAGGGGAATTGAAATCTCTTTACTGTTCGGAAAAGGGCACATTCGATATCTGTGCTGGAATACTATTGGATATGTTAAATTCAAGTGAAAATATAGGTTATCACTACCTCACCGCTGTGGATCCGGGCTCTTGTAGAAAATCCTTGGCGACGCCCTGGATGCCGGACAAAGATAGGTATATAAACGATTCATATCAGGCCCATTTAGGCAATTCAAAAGCTCTTTGATATTTGTTGCACTTAGCTAGAATGATTTAATCTTCGTTTCTTCTCCACGATTAGACTAACCTCCACGCGTCGTGATCAACACTCTGTGGAATGCAGAACTGCAACGCGGTGGTTCAAACTCAGAACTGTAGCGAAAACAAAATGGCACGGTTCCACCCACGTGTTAAAAAGTACCTAGTAAAAAATACCTTCTGATATCAAAGTAACACTCAAATGAAAATCAGAGGAATGAAAACATTACTTTAGCGTAGTTAAATTAGCAAATGTCTCGTTTTAATCTATTGGCAGAATTGTTTCACCACAGGAGAGTAAGACTATTCTTGAGGCAGCTTGCGAGTTCCATAGAAATACTCTGCAGAATGTATGTACTTAAAAATTTACCCCTTTGCATTTCCAGCACGAATGGAACTGTCCCGTGCTAAAATAGCACAGAGATTAAATTACCACACGCTTGTAATGTTACACTTCTAATTCTGAAATTAAGCCAGTTGTCAGAATAGATTTACTAAGAATTCTAGACAAATGCTTAAAAATTGGGTACTTTCAGGAATAGACAGATTGAAATTCTACGCTCGAGGTGTTGTTTTTTCAGTGTAGAGTTTACGTATGCTCCCACCACAATAATAAATAAATAGGCTGAGCACTTCACACCGCCACACCAGCAGCCAGTTTGACGCGCTTTGCCTACACCGTGTCCCGCCTAATCCACGAACGAGCGCCGACATTTCACCACTGGCCACGTATGAAATGAGAGCATCGTCATCCTCATCATAGTTGGAGTTTAGGGGTGCGCCGACATCATAGGTCATATGGCGCCCATGAGAGCATCATGCAATCCCACGGTTCTGCCTGGGACGTGGGCTTCTGGACGGAAATGGAACACGATGTTCGATTGGTTGTAGGGTATCTCTAGCGTTAGGATTAGTTGGGGCTGCTTTGCCAGGATTTCCCGTAACTACGCACTTTGTTTCGTTTTTGCACGATGGAGTAGAGAGCTACTGGTGGAAATATGTTAACACAATTTTGGACTGTCAATTTGGGACGAGCAATAGAACAAACTCATTATTATTAGGCGGTGTCTTCTTCTTTTCGTTAGGCGAGTTTGCGTTTGTTCAATTTTAGGGCACCTCTTGTCTAACAGAAGCCGTTTCACTGGGGGCAATTTCCGGGCACTGGGGGGGGGCATTTCGGCCGACTGGGGGCAAATGCCCCCCCAGTTAACATGTTAAAAAATGGCCTGCCAACCACCCCTCTGCCACACCAGCTCCTATAGTGCAGGTTAAAACAGAGGACCCCTAAGAAGACACAAATGCTAAAGACAGTTTAGCAGCGGGCCCATCTTTTAACAGTTTAGATATTCTTCACAGATGGAAGATGCATAATATATTGCCGTGATTATTGTTGTGTGATACTTTTGTATTTTCGAATGGTATTGCCATATTTAAAATGTCCACTTGCTTGAAAACGTTTATTGAATTTACGAAACCGGTGGCATAATGGATATTTTTTACTTTCATAACAATGACTAGAATTGGAGATATAATTGAAAAACTCTCAGAAATACCTAAAAAAACATTTAGAGACTTAGAAAAAGTTAACAAGAGACTTGTTAATTCCAAACACGCGGTCATATTCAATCATGCTTGTATGTATATATATATATATATATATATATATATATATATATATATATATATATATATAAGCATCGGGTATTGAATATGATTGATTGCTGTGCCACGGAAAGTTTCTTAGATGTAGATTCAAGTCTTCTTATCAGTTTTCGATTATTTTCGGAATGTTTATGGAGAACAGAGGCAGAGGACATGTGTTAAAAGTAATATTATATATTATTTTGCCTAACTTTAAGCATGGTCACATACAGTGTGGCATTGGCACTCGGAAACACTTCAAATTACAGTCTTGTTTTTTAATCTCAACAGCGAGCAAACACATAATATAGCACTAAGCCTTCGTTGCGACAAAACGTACAGTCTCAGTATACTAAAAGTTAATATAACACCTATCACAAAAACACACAAGTGAGCACGCTAAAACAGGATACTCCTATCGTAGATCGGGAGCTGTGTGAGCTGTTTGGTATGTATGTTGATTACAGGCGATGTGTCCCTAATGAATAGTGTTTCTAGTGTTTGCAGTCTGCGATGATCGTTGCACTGTGTGAGAACTGTTGTGTTGTGTTGTGTTGTGATGCACCTTCAAGAAGGATCCCCCAAGAGGCATATGAAAGAACACCATGACACAGAAATCACACGAAAAACGCGAACAGAAACACAACAGTTCTCACCAGGAATCTTGTGGTGTGATATAACCACATC
Source organism: Lepas anatifera (assembly GCA_034440635.1). Taxonomy (NCBI): domain Eukaryota; kingdom Metazoa; phylum Arthropoda; class Thecostraca; family Lepadidae; genus Lepas; species Lepas anatifera. The sequence continues at coordinate 91,383 of JAOTON010002264.1, read as the reverse complement.
TGTTCTCCATAAACATTCCGAAAATAATCGAAAACTGATAAGAAAACTTGAATCTACATCTAAGAAACTTTCCGCTGAACAGCAATCAATCATATTCAATACCCAGTGCATTAAAGAGAACCTGCTCCCCAAATACACCAATATATATATATATATATATATATATATATATATATATATATATATATATAATATATATATATATATATATATATATATATACATATATACGTAGTGCAAAACTTTGGAATCAGTTTTCTGATGCTGCAGCTGCTCGCGTACTCGGGGTAGCGAAACTTGCCAGGTGATATCGGATTTCGAAGGTCATTTGTTGACCTACACAAATTTACAGCATGTCATTGTGCATGTAGAGCAAGTGTTTCACACAGTAGGCTTGTTCAAAAAACACTTTTTTCCTTTTCAGACTCGAATCCACTTTTTCCCCGTTATATATTCAATTTCGATCTCAATGAGCCACATTCCAAGCGTCCACAACACCAGCAAAGATCGCCTCAAAGCGGTTAAAGATTTCATGTTTCGGGCGCCAGCCAGATTGTCCACCCGGCGTTGCAGTCTCCCGTTGTTACATTGGGATGAAAGAGGTGCATAACCAACCAGAAAAGACAGCGTGGCATGTACACGCGTATTTGATATATTTTGATAGATGGACTTTAAAATGCATCCACTTACTTGTCGGATCTATTTGCAGCGTAACATAGATATGTGCTATTCCAAATGAGACCTGTAATTACATGGTTCACCAGACTAGCACTCTAAATCCCCAGTGAACAGGAAATAGATGCCTTCCGGAGGCGAAACTTTCTCTAGAAACTTTCGCTGGAGAACGTCGTTGAGGCAGGTGCTTCTCCCTATTCTCCTGCGAACTATTTAAGAGCTGTACTGATAAAATAAGATTCCGGTGCATATTTTTACCCTTTAGATGGCTCACGAAATCTTCCACTAGCTCACACCATGTTCTGTGGGACCGTTCACGACAGTAAATTTCGGATTGCCTTGAAACAGGGGAGGCTATACCAGTCATCAGCTTCTCAACGGAGCCATTTCATGTCAGAATCTTTCAGATTCAGGCGCTCGAATACCAGCCAGCTTTCAGGAATGACAAATTGGCAGACGCTTGGTACCGAGCCGAGCGGTTTATAGCCTCTGTCGGAAACTTCAGCCTACCCAACTGAAAGGTAGATGGTTTTGCTGTTTAGGCCAGGTACTGTGTCATTGCCTTCTTACCTCCAGCATTAAAAATCTTATTTGCGAGGCAGATCCTGGATCATCAGTCAAGGCTAGTGCTTTGATTCTGGAAGACATGCCAGCCCTGTTTTCCTTGAGATGATAGTCACGAATTGCACAAGCTGGCTTACGTGTGGCTGTCAGGAGAGCTTGTCTCCAACAAATATCTGTTTAGAAGACCCGGAGCCCACCAGCGAGCCATATTCATGGAATATAGGACATTTATGGCATGAAGTGCGCGCTACTACTGAGTCAGATTCCGTTCATCATTCCATAGATACTTAAAGACTGAATATTATAACTTTTGAAGATTTCGACACATCAACTGCTCAGGTCATATGGCATCAGAGGCAAGAGGGAAAGAATTAGCCTGGGCTAGAGCAGGGCGCCATATTCTGCCTCTGGGTGGGCTCGAACCCACGACACCCAGCACATACAGAATGTCATTGGTTGAGCCGAGCGCAAGCGCTAACCGACTGAGGCACTCAGGCCCCGAAAGAGTGAGCGGCTTTCCTTGTAAGTGGTTCTAAACCATGCATTTGGGTTCCTCCGTCGCGGATAGTCAGCTTTAGAGCCTTCTATGAGCCTCAATGCTATCCATAAAATGCAGTGCAGTACTTTCAGTAAGTTGATATAGAAATCGCCCTGGATGTGCTGAAGTCAATTTGCCATCAGCTGTGGTATCTGTACACAGAAAGTTACGTTCTGTCCCGCTGATGAGAACCACCATCTTGGAGGTAAGGAGCCAGTCACACAACAATTGGCTAAAACAGCAAACAATTCACATTTGATCAGGGCAGGCTCACGTTTCCGATAGAGGCTATGAAGAGCTCGGTGAATGCTCGGTGCCAAGCATCAGCCAGCTTGCCACTCCTGGCAGCTGGCTGGTATTCGATTATCTGAATCTGAAATATTCTGACCAGAAATGGCTCCGTTAAGAAGCTGGTGACTGGTATAGCTTTCCCTGTTTAAAGGTATTACAGAACTTACTGTAGTGAACGATCCCACATCGTGGTGGAAGATTTCGTGAGCCATACAAAGGGTAAAAGATGCAACAGGGTCTTCTTCTAGCAGTATCAGAGCTCTTAAATAGTTCGCAGGTGAATAGGGAGAAGCACCTGCCCCAACGACGTTCTCCAAAGAATGTTAGCGGAGAAAGGTTCGCCTCCGGAAGGCATTCCTATTCTGCGGGAATTTAGAGTACTAGGGTGCTGAACCATTTAATTTCAGGTCTTTTATGGAATAAAATGTATTTATATTGCGCTGCAAATACATCTGACAAGTAAATGCCTGCATGTTAAATCCCATCTACCGTTCTTATGCGCACGCACATGCCACGCTGTCTTTACTGGTAGGTTATGCACTCTTTTCATCCCGATTTAACAAGTGGAGACTGAAACGTGGGGCGGCCAATCTGGCGCCTGAAACATGAAATATTTAACCGTTTTGAGGCGATCTTTCCCGTTGTCGTAGATGCTTCTAATGTGGCTCATTGAAATCAAAATTGAATATATAATGGGGAAAAAGTGGGTTCGAGTCTGAAAAGTAAAATATGTTTTTTAACGACCCTATTCACACACTCTTCTGTGGCGTAGTGTTGCTAAAAGCTGGCACAACAGCGCGTTGTTGTGTTTTATGCAATTTCAGCAGTTTTAGGACATACAAATGACCTCTCAAAGGCACGAATCGACCATAGGTAAACAAATTCAAAGATATTGGTCACAAACAATACGCTGCAATTTACTGCGTCTTTCTTTCATTCCAAGTTTCCGAACGGAACCGGGAAGGTTGAATTGGCATCCTCCGTTAGAACCAGGGTTACCAAGCCTTAAGGTTTTTGCATAGCACTGCTAGTCAAATAGACTGATACATTATTACTGTCAAATAAATTCTAAAACTTCATGTTCAACACGAAGGAAATAATCCTCAGCAGCCTGAAGGGCTGATGGGGCTGTCATTCTCTCTCCGTCGCTGGGCCCCGGCGCTGAATTTCGTCGTCGCCGTCGTCGTCGCCGGCGCCGTGCGCCGATAACCGGCGCCGCGTATAATTGAGTCGGCGTGATTGAGTTTTGTAAATGTTCCCGAGGGCGTTTTGGCGGCGCTATCGGCCGCAGCGTCATAATGTGCGGCTTACATTTTCTGGTTATTATACGGTATTGAGGGAGCGCAGCGTCGATTATGTGGCAGATAGCGCGCCACTGGAGGATTAGGCGGGAGGCGGGCGGCAGCCACGGAGGCGCGCCGCCACGGGGCGGCGGCAACACGTGTCTGATCTGCCGAGGAGCGGCAGCCTGGCGACACTGTACAGAAACGCTACCCATCTACCGGATAACGGAGCCGATACTATGCCGGGGTTAACCCCAGTGGGAGGTGTTTAAACACCCTCATTTTGGATTTGTCTACAAGCAGCCAAAACCGGTAGAGTGGAGTGTTGCTGTACTTTGTCTCCGGTCAGCTCATGTCAGGTTACCAGGACAGGTCAGGTGACCTCATCTCCAAAAATACTTTATGTGACACCAGTCAACATAGGGTTAATATATTGATTTGAAATTCATGTCACACGAGAGACCATACTAGTAATACAGGTGTCGTAACCAAATTTTTCGACAGCGATGGGCTAGGTTCTGGTACGTGTCAAGACCTTCCCGCTGATGAACATCTAGCTACTGATACTAATTACTCTGGCATTTCACCAAGGGCTCCCTGACATGTCTTCCAATCCGTCTATGACTATACCGGCAAAAACAAGACGCGGAAACCGACCCTGACGTAAGCGTGCACTGAGAGAAATTGTTATTCCTATGCGCTCTATCTAATCCGGAATCACGGTCTGCTCGAGCATAAAATAACGCCATAAAACCCTATTCGAGGAACATTTGAGCATGCTTGCTCTCATTAGATCCTCTTCTCAGCATAATTCCAGCACAGGCAGTGTTTATGCAAGCCTTGACAGCTTAAAATGATTCTTGGCCCCTAAACATAGCAGGAAAGGAGCTTAATATGATACCAATACGGTGTTGCAAATGGGATTTTTATACCACAAAGCATCATTTTACCATAGGTGTTCGACCTATTCTAGCCGCGAAATTCAAAGAGCTATGAATATCCTCTTCAAAGTTCCATATTATACTAGGAATCAATATATTCGGTCACCAGAAATATCCAGGAATATGGGAGCTTTAGCTGCAGAATCATTCGAATTCCCAGTGTATTTTGATCACACGTCAGAGCGTATCCGGAGATTGCGTGCGCGAGCTCGACCCGCGATTGAGAAAATTTACTCGCCGTTTCGCGCCATCTTCAGTGTTCCTGCCATTGCACGCAGAGCTGGCCACAAAGCTCTGGCGTTGTGATCCGAGCGAAATTTGAGAGGAATAGCTGACCCTTTTGACTTTACGTTGGCACGTGCTTTCCACATCGATCCAACTCAAGTTTTGATCTGAGGGGCCTGAAGAAACCACGCTTCCTTTGGTATGGGGTACGGGAGAAGCCATATCGCCAGACCTAGCGGTGATAACGGATCAAGAGGAGAAGCTTAAGCTGAGTCTGATGATCGACAGACTCTGCTGAGAGCTAGTGAAAGTGAAGAAGCATACTGGGGCTGCGAAGGTTCAGACATTCATTGTACAGGTGGCCAAAGCCAGGAGTCCATGTGTGTCAGCTAGAGGACGACAACATACACTGAAGCCCCAAGTTTGGCCGCGCAGAACAGCCCTCGCTATGCAAAGTTGATGAAGTAGTGAGAAGCATCTGTTTCTGTTGGATACAGTCACCCACGTGTTTTAAAGATCGTTTTAAGCTCACTTTGAGCACAGATTAGGGGCGCTTAAAAAAGATTGGAAGGATTTTCACAGGAGCCTCTGAATGCACGTCCATTGCTGGACAGAGGTAAGTCTCATTTTGTACAATATCGTGCACAGAATGAGATTTTTTCAGCCATGACGGGATACTTTGAAGCAAACATGTCTACAATCATATCTATATATCCAAAGTAAACGAGGGCTGCTATCTCTGACGACAGCGGCATGTGCTTGAAGTGTAAGCCTGGACCGCTCCTGGGCGATATGGGAGAAGACTGTTCATTAAAGGCATTTCATGTGTGTCTGAAAAACGGTGAGCGTGATTGTTGTTTAATTTTTGTGTGCCTCATACAAAGTTATGACTATGTTATCTTTTCTAGAGGCTGAAGTAGACTGCGGTAAACAAAGTGGATTACCCTCATTATCATTAAGCAAAGTTAATGTAAGAGCATGGCCACAACAGCAATATAAGTAACAACTTTAAAAATAGTTTTAATTTCAGAAAAAAACACGAAGACTAACGAGCAACATTCAGTGATCCCAATGGAACTCCAGGCACGACTCAAAGTATGCCACACAGACTACAATTATACCAGCATCAGTCTTGCTACTAGGCTAATTTCATGCTAAATGCAGACTCAAAAGAGGCGGTTTCGTTTGAGGCTTGCATCGAATTCAGTTGTCGTAATGAGTGGAGGAGCACATGTTTCTAATCCAGGGTTCGTGGAGAGCTGGAATATAATGATTCCATGATTATTTTGCTGATGGAATACATTGATGCCGTGGAGTTTTTCTATACCGGGTGAAGAATCATTTGAAACCAGTGAGCTTCAGAAAACACCACGTGCTAGACTCAATCTAGTCCACGAGATTACATTGAGTCTGCGACGGGAATACAATGGGCCTGATTCTGCCTGATTCCAAACGAGTTTGACACCAGAATCCAGACTCGCTTTCAGCACCGACTCAGTTTATCCAAAAGGAATCAATTTTTCTCTCAGTGTGGAAGTGGCGGTTGGCGTTCCTCAGGACTACGAGAGAAAACAATGGTATGCGCCATCAACATCCAATCGAACAAGCCCACGATTTTCGAACTCAATCACGAAATTCACCGCAGAAAATTAGTTAGTTCCGCCGGATCCGAACTGCAGGATGTGTGCACGGAGAGAAATTTTCACACCCCCGTCATCTGTATATTCCAGAATCACGAAGTTGAAAGGAACAATTCGATTCCACGACGCCGAAATCTGATCTCAAGTGAAACTATGTGATGTATTTGTACGCTCTTGCATAATTTAATGAGCGCTCAAAAGTAATGAAATAACTCTGTAGGTATAATTTTGTTCCTTTTCATTCTATCTTGCGTATCTCGACGCTCTTTTTGGCGTTGGATAGCACCAATGCTAAAAATGACATCAGCCGTTGAATAGAACGACTCCATTCGCTTTCGGTGCGTTGCGTTTTTAGACACGCTTATGTGGAGTCAGAATATACTATGATCAACTGAAAACACATGTGGCTTAAAATGACAATGCCAAAGCGTAAATAAACCGAGAGATTAAATCTACGCCAGGAGAGCGTGCAATACGCATTAAAGGGAGATACACGAAAAATTTATTGGCTATATGAAAAGGTTACAAAAAGTTGTTTCAGAAGTCCCATTCTCATTTTTGCGAATTCGGCCTGCAAATGCCTTAAAATCGCTCTCAAAGTCAACATTTCTAGACGACTTTACCGGTACACCTCATATCGATGTATATGACGTACACATGGCCAAGGCTATCAATTTCTCTAAGAATTAGGTCGTATCTATCCTAAATAGTGATGTAGAACTTTGGACTTTTACAGAAAAAATTACTTTAGAAAAGCAACATTCCAAAACTCTTTTGAAACAGAAATATAGGGCTTAAAAGAAATCACAATTAACCAATCAGAAGCCTAGGAATTCCCAAATCAGGGTCACGTGACCTATCTGACGCAAAAGTTTTGTCATCCTGGGGCTGAAGCAGAAAATGACTCAAGACCCGCGGTGCGAAACCGCTGAAGACTTGAGTAATTATGTTTGTTCCGTTCCTAGGGCAAATTAATTCATTTTGTAGTTTTTAAAAGCTTTTTAAAATTAATTCAAATACAAATACAGGAGAACAGACATTTGTATTATAAAAAACATTACTTTTCAACTTTAAATAGTTTTCGAAAAGTAAGTGATGGGTATGGGCATGGGTAAGTGATGGGCATTTTATCGAAACTGTTAACCTATTTCGATAATAAGTGAGGGGCCTCCCAAAATTTTGCCGAAGATTCAAAAATAATTGGTAGTTTCGTTATCAGGATTTTTCAAATAGCAAGAAACCACAATAATTATTTTTTCGCGTATGTCCCTTTAACTGACGCCACGTGCTGGGGTCATTTGAGGGTATTCGAATGAGAAGATTCCGGAAGTGCTGGCGCGTGCATTTTATTTTTTCCAGTTCAGTTGCGCTTCACTTCTCGACGCGGTAGTACGTGGGGAATCGGTGTTCTTGGCGTTGAAGTACGTGATAATGGCGAAAAAGGGAACGTGTTTTATTAGGCAGTGACTTACACCGTCTGCGCAACGCCTGGAAAAGGGAGGTGAGTCCTCCAATACTGCATACACATACTAAATTGCTTTGGTGACTGCTTGTCAGATATTAGGGGTGACCCGGGCGAACCAGTGGCCATACGTTAAATAATTACAATAACTTGTCGTAGCCTTGTAAAATGAGTCTGGTCGCGTTAAACCACACTTCTCTTAGCATTGGCGGTTCCTAAGCCATCGATAATGTGCGTTGGCGGACCCGGAAGCAAAGTTGGGGGGGAGGGGCTAAGCAACCTTTTGGGCAGAATCGGCGAAAAATTGCAAAAACAGTGTTTTTAAAGAAAATGGCTAAAGCCCGGTACTTAGAGGGGGCGGGGCGGGGTGAGAGCACAAATGCTAATTTAGACCTTGGGAGTCGCAGTCCCATTGCCCCCGGATCCACCAGTGATGATGTTGTGTAGCATGTATGTTTGCTATACTCTTCAGAGTATTCGTCAACATAGAGGACAAACAGGTAGTGCTAGTTTGCCTAACATCTGTGCTTGCTGCACCTCCCTTTAATTCTATTGCCAATCTTCAACTTGCTGCTGGAAAAAAACTGTCCATCCTGGGACCAAAAACTGCGATTTGAGCTCCCCGTTGCCCTCCGGACCGACCGGTCATAACGTTTTACGGTTTACTCCTAATTGGGGTAAACCGTATTCAGAGAAGTTTCGGGCGAAAAGTGGGGGTCTGGCCCGTTCTTTTCCGACGGTCTTGCCCCACCCCGTCCCAGGTCATCACCAGACCAAGGTCCGTGTGGCAACGCCCCTGCGTCCTTTAATGGGTAGCCGAACGTGAAATGACGCCTGACAGCATAGGTGCAGGAACTTTTTTAAGTTGTGTGGGGGGCAAACTGGTTTCTGGTCTCTCTCTCCTCTCTCTCTCCCTCTCCCTCCCTCTCCCTCCCCCTCTCTCTCTCCATGCAGCATGGCGTACCTGCGTTTAGTCGTGAAAATAATGTGCTCCAGCCATGTTAAATCTTTATATTTTAAATATTCCCTAAATAGAAGTATTTTTCTTGGTCAAACCATATACGTATTGACCTATTAATTTAATATGTTTTGCTTGACATCCGCATACATTAAAATTCACTGCAAGTGTTTTCAAACGGTAACAAGTGTTATAGTTATGCAAGGCGATCGCAACACCTGCTTTTGTTGTTTTGCAGACTGCTCTGATGTCTTTGGGAAAAGTGAAGGGCGGGTTTTTTCCCTCTGCTACGGAAACTCCAGTAGGAAACTACGGGTTGAAAGCGGAAAGTCACTGTGGGCGGAGATTGCTGAGCGTATCCCTGACATGCGCGGAAAACAGTTCGAAGTCAGCTATTTTGACAGCGAGCTAAACCACAACATCGACGTAGAACACGACGACGAGTGCAGCGTTCCATCAGGAACCAAGATACTTGTACCGGAGACCTCAGTTAGGCCAAATGCCATGATCCCGATAGAAGAGGCACTCTCCGAGCATTCATGTATCTCGACTGGCGTTATGACTGTCACAAGTCTGAATGATTCGAACAAAACTGTGATTTTATCTCCAAGGGACGGTTGCGCGCCGGCGACGTACCCCCAACAGACAGTGAACGTCAACCCGATGTACCCTCAATCGGCAGGGTGCTCACAGTCCCCGCAGCCTACGGTGAGAACCTCCCAGTCGGGGTACTCACAGCCGGGAGTGGCACCCCAGCTAGCTGTCCTCCCCGCAGGGTCCATTCAACCAGAGCTGATCCCCCAGCCGGGGAACCCTGAGTATACTGAGATCGCCCAACCGACGAGGGATCTCAACTGTGGAACAGGTCCTAGGCTGGGGACCAGGAGAATGGGTTCATTCGACATCCAAGCGCTCCCACTACCTCTCAGGAGAGATGTAGATGTACCAGAGTACAAACTGACAGATGGCGACCGCAGGACACTCGTTAACTCCGCATACGCCTTCTTCTCTGAGAGATCATTCTACCCAGAGGAAGAAGGCTACACGCTGATAACGGAAGCTCTTCTTACTCGGGTTCCCAAGCTTCTAGACGATGCCAGAACTCCTGAGGACATTCTAAAATCCAAGAAGAAGCTAAGAACTCAAGTGAAGAACAAGTTTAAGAACCGCAGACACCGAGACAAGACTGATACAATGGAGGAGCAATACAAGGAGAGAGGACGAGGAGGGTTGCCGAAGCGAAAAGAGGGTTTTGAGGGGTTCTTACCCACCCTGAAAAAGACCGTTCTGGAAAAATATGATGGCAGCACAGCTGTTTTCGGAGATGAAAGGGCTCCAGTCATGGCAAGACATTGAAACGACCCTGCGGAAGTCGTTCAGTCTCAGACGTCACCTGTTGTTTGGAAAAAGTCGCCGCAGTCTGAGGACCCTAAGGGCGCTGTACGCACACTGGTTTACCGAAAAAAGCCCTCTGGTTGGACTTGAGCCTTATAATGGGAAAGAACGACGGCGACCTGAAGAAACGCCTCAGTGACAGCATGGAAGAAACCTCGCAGAGAGTTTCGTGTGGCACGGGATGCACACAGGACGAAAGGGTCAATCAGCTCTTGGTCCTCTGTGGAGAAGAAGGGCTTCTGGTCACAGAGCACCAGTCTGGGGTACACTCGCTGAGTCAGCACCAGGACCTCTATGCCGGCCAGGAAAAGCTGGTGGAAGTCGACGACCACGGAGCTGCGCACTTTTGCTCGCTGCTACGGCAGCTCATGCTGTTTTCGGCTTAAGGTTTGGGCCGCCATGCTCCAGAACGCTTAAGCACCTGTAGAAGTACGTCTTCGGGTTTCAGGTGGCCGAGGGAGAATACTGCCGTAAGTTGCATAAGATAATTGTCGGGCTAAGTAAGCTTTGAACAAGTCTTCGGAAGCATTTTGGACACCTTTGTCACCCTATTGTTAAGGAGCCCAGGTTGGGATTAGTTGTTCTTGTTCAATGTTCTCGCTATTTCACTTCCAATGGTTTTTTTCTAAGTCCGTTGGGGTAGGAAGTGATATTGGCCAAGTACCACAATGATCTCAAATATCGTTGATGAATAGATGATTACTGATATGATAACATATTTTGTTACACCTCATCGCTAAGCAACCCAGGCTGGGATGCGCTGGTGATATTCAACGTTGCCAGTATTTCGCATCGAATGCTATTATCTTCTTAGCCACTCGGCTTAGGGATTTGTCATTGTCATCTCCAGTACTTTTGGTTAATCTTAACCGTTGAACGCTGTGTTTTGATGTCTATGACATCAGTCTAGATGCAATAAGTGATTTTGTGTGATTTAGCCACACTTTAGTGCCAAAGAAATGCTGAGTGTCACGACCGTTGAAGCAGCAATTTTGTGAAATACATGTTCTTAAGCCAGATTATTCTCTTGGAACAGGAAAAGGTGGAATTGGTAATTTAGGGAGAAACACAACAGATATTTTGTATTGATACAATTATCAATAGCCTGATCATAAAATGGCATACGGCGTTGGTGGATGTATAATTAAGAACCATCCTAAAACACCATGAACATTGCCTGAACGCAGAAGATTACACATTGGCTAGTTCAGAAATTGTCCTGTACAATCATTTTCACCTCAATGAAGTACATGCGATTCTCGGTTGGGACTTTGATTAGCATTAAAAAATACCAGAGTATAATTTCACCGTACTACTCTTTCTCAATGGAGTAGTTTTACTCTTTAGGTTGAGTTCAATATCCCCGTGCTATTTGATCCCTCGATGCAAAATTCAGCCCCACAGGAAAAGAAAGTGAAAATAAGCTTACTCTGTGTGCAAATAATAATAAGGAGTCAAACTAACACAGCCGGTAGGCATTTACACCCCAAATTCTTTAATGACTCCAAGGACGCGTACAATAATCGTGGCAATAGAACATAATAACACCTAGGGGTAATAATGTTCTGAGCAGGAATCAGAATATACTTATATCTAGCGTCAAATAATTCTTGACGCTAGGACAAGCATAAAATGACGATTGACTCCATGGCCTTACACCCCCTGTTTACTCCAGAAAGGGTTGGCGTTTTAGGCACGTTCTCAAATATATCTGGAGTTACTTTTTCTCTCCGTGTGTTTTTTTGCGCCGATTTTTTTTAACCACGGTGTATCTTAATCTTTAATAGTGTCTATTATACTTGTCTTTTGTACATGGAATAAGTTATGAAATCAGTGATGCCAGGCTAAGAATAGCCACATGTCTATTGTGGAGTGTCCTGAAGAAGTAAAATAAATAAATAAATAAAGATGAATCCAACCAAAGCCGATCAGAAACTAGAAGAAAAAACTGTGCACCAGTCTGCCACTTGCTACGGCCTGTCAAGATCCCAATATTCATTCGCGTAAAAATTTGATAGATATATTTTCCTAATCATTTCCTATGGGCTTTTACTGCCGTGCAGGTTTTTTTGCTATCTCACATTGGAGACAGTTCAAGTGGATGTTTCAAATCCGCACTAGTGCACTGGGGCGAAGGGGGAAAGGATGCTCACTGGGGCGGAGTTAGGGGAAATATATCACTTCTATAGGATTTGGACCGCACTATCAGTGACACAGTGGTCGGGTAGCCTATAGTGGTTATCACCACTGATCGGCACCAGACACGGGTCCAGCTCCGACCGCGTGCTGCGGGTTACCCTGCCCTGGCTAGTCCAGTGAAATCCCAAGGAAGGCTCTGTAAACACTAGATCCCCACCGCCTCCAATAAGGCAGCTGGCCTGCTGGAGGTGTAATGAGCGAGTGAATAAGTAGAGCATATACAAATTCATGGCTTCACATTTTGTTTCCCCCAGAGCCCACCTCTTACGGAGCAACGACACTTCATAAGCATGCAAGGGGGCTATATGGCCTCACCAGGTTGGTGCACCCCCTAAGCCCAAATAACTAACTAACATAAGCGTGCAAATTTCTTAGTACATTATACATAATCCACGCCCTTCTTATCCCCCATGGGCGTGAAGGCTGCTGGCGGTAACGTAGACCTCGAGGCAAGGCCACATAGTGGGTTTGAGGTCGATTCCCGCTCTAAACGTGCGTTTTTTTCTCCGCAAACAGTGCCGGATATAATAAACAAATCTGCACGACAAATAAAATACAAAACCAGGGCTTTTCCGGTAGTATGCTCTATCATACCTCCATCTTAGTTCAAATTGCATTACAAAGCTTCAGCATTGCTTTCAACTGACACGATATGTTTATCTTATCTTCAAATAAAATATACATGTTAATCCAATAGATTTGGAAGTACAGCGTTAAATGTCAGTCATTAAGCATGCTAGTTATGAACAGTGGAGGAAGAGAGCGATTGATGACAACAATGCGGGAACGGCAATGATGCAAAGTTAGAAAGGCAAAAAGACACTCACCATTGCTTCAAGTTCTAAACATAAAACAATTTTGTTCACTAATGATGACGGCAATAGCGCATCTTGACCCTGTTTCCATCAGGGAGGGGGGGGTAGGGGCGAGCAGATTCCACCCACTTCTCATATTTTTCAAAATAGCTCCAAAACGGGTCTTGATAGGCTTCTCAAAACCTCCCGAATTTTCCGCAATCTAAATTTGGAAGATTTTCAGAATGTTCTGATGTAATATATTTACCAGGAGCTGGGCTGCGTCTCAGTATTTAGGAAGGATCTATTTACAAATCGTGTTGTATCGTGTGCGATGCGTGTTCTTACAAAAAATAAACGCCTGGAACCATTGACACCAGACCCCTCTCCAGCGCGGGTGCTAAGCAGTCGATTTACTCAAATAGTATATCTCATACAATGTCTTTCCCTGCCTTTAAGAAAAAAAGAACTTCCAACGTTCTGATCGTAAAAAGTCGTACCCAGCCAAGTGTCAAGCTTTGTGTCCCGCTAGTTACTGACGGTGTTTTTAAACTTTGGATTCGTTCAAATCCCGAACGCCGCAGTTAATGAGTTACGAACTGCCGTATGAATACTAACAAACAAAATATGAGCGCGGAGGGCCTATAAAGCGCGGCATTTGCATACGCAGCGCGGGTAAATCATGGCGCGTCTCAGGCTGCGTCGTCTGCGGCGATATTTCAGACAGGCCCGGCGCGCTGCACGCCGACCGCCGCCATCTGCTCAGATCCCACAAACGGTGCCAAACATAAATTGCCGTATTTGCAGCATCAATGGTCCGAAATAAATGAGACAATTTACTCGCGGCTGGCACACAAAGAACCACCACACTGGTGGCGATTAACGAAAGGATTGCCAGTCCGCGCTCCACCAAGATATACATCTGTTTTTTCCTAAGGAAATTACTAAACGAAACAAGGGATTTGAATTGGGGACATATTTTCATTTGTGGGCCGGTTACAAGTTTTCACGGACTCGAATCCAGCCGTTTTTGTAACCAATGCAGTGTTGGAGCATAGGCCAAATTTACTTGGGGCATCGATCCATACACAAACATACGTTGGATCATTATTGGTTAGCCGGCGAAAGCAGTTCGGCACTTGACCGATTATTTTGCCCTCTTACGTTTATCAACACGAACTTCCGCAAATACTCTCGAATCTTGTCCATGGAATGTTCGCCTTTATTGGCACCCTTTCAAGGCATTCATGTTAACGCTTTCTCTTTCACATGCGCACCGTATGATATGATGGGGTTATTCCGAACCACGAGGCCGTAAATTTCAAACCTGGGCCGTGCCTTGAGACCGATTGGGAAATGCTGTGATTATGCGGAAAGAAGCTGGGGATACAACCAAAGCAGACTAAGATCATTAGGGGAAGTCCTATGACCATCATCATAATGATAATCATAATATTGACCATAAAGTTGATTTATACGCCATATGACCTCTCAAGGGTCATGTCAGGTACCAGAAGCATACAGTGATTGTTTTGTCAATAACTTCTCTCTGAATTTGGATAAAGCTTTATTTTGCTTGCATCGTGCTTATATTGTCGCGGAGAGTCAATTGATATGCAACATGACCATACCAGGTCACCCTGTGACCTTGACCTAGCTCGATGTCAGGTCATTTTCACAATTTGACCTAACAAGGTCAAATTATACATCATTCGATTTCTCACGATGAGAGGAATCCAATGATGCATAGATATTTGCTATAGCTCCACTGAGTAAAAATCTAGAAGGGGAAACGTATACTGCCCTGTTGTAAGCTTGTGGAACCTTTCTTTGACCTGTGCTGACGTCAATATTGACCTGACATAAAAATACTGCTTATAATTCATTTTAGTCTCGTAGAGAGTTTTCGAACGCCGTTCGTAATTTTTGTTTAGCTTTCCTGGAAAATGAGATACGGAGGGGAGGGGCGAAATTCGCCCCCAGCGGGGTGCGTCATGCCAGGGACCCCAGCGGGGCGCGTGTTAAACTAATTTTAAATTGGTAATTTAGCTGATGCACAACCCAACCTGATTAGTCTAGATGAATTCCCATCTCTCTGCTCCACTCAGTATCTGGTGAAATATCATAATCTATTAGGGCTGTACTTTAAGGGGAGTGAGCTCTGACAAGTTAATCCGTTCTGTTCCTTCCCCTTACACTCCTATCGCTTGCCCTAAGTTGTGTGTAAATCGAGGAAAAATAGGCCTCTTACACCTTCTGACTTTTCTTATAGAGAAACTGGGCAGATTCCCTGAAAACTTTGGGATACAAGTTCTCCCAGGGGGCAGAGGTATTATTCGGTATTTAGGAAGGGTCTATTTGCAAACTATGTTTTATCTTTATGCTACCTTTTTCTTATGACAAAACCGTCAGTAAACATCTTAAGAGCACTTAGAAGTAGAATGTTGGAATTTTATGAATGATATGTCAGGTGAAAGTTCATTCACATTTTCACGCATTCTTTTGACAGAGACAGTAACAGAAATTCAAAATGAGGAGTGTCTCATGTAATTGGATTCTTCTCTTGCAGGGTGAAAGACTGCGTACAGGATAGCCAAAAGGAATACAATTAATCATGGTGTTGTTGGAGTTAAATGGCGCAACAAGTGCCGAGGCTATAAGGCGTCGTCAACTCTCACACTGTTTGGAGGGATTTGGGGGCACAAATAAATTTATTCAGATATTTCAGCGGGACTTGAACTCGATACCTGTGACTAAGGAGACATGAACGCTATCCATTAAGTGAACCATCCCAAACAGTAATCATACCATGCTCCAAAAATTATGTGACATGAATAAAATTTCTCAAATGCGTGCTCAGAGACTGTAACAAATATGATTTAGTGCATGTCCAAACACGTTTTAGGACACTCGGTGCAATGCATTTGGCAGGCAGCTTGGGCATGCATTTGAGTCCAGGACCAACTAGAGAAAAATTCATCCATAGGTAAGTCATTTATCCATAAAAGGGACAAGGCTATTCAGACTCCCCCCGGGTTCGTCATGGCTGGACAAAAGTCGGACAAGATGAAACAATTCAATATGCATCTTGCCCCTTTATTTTGATTTCCTGCATCCGCCTCTCATAATTTTTTGGGGACATTATACCTTTTGCCGAGTTGTCTCAGATGTCACGCAGTATCTTGTGCACGAGCCAATGAAACCGAATACTGGTACAATGTATATATTTCACCCCTAAATTTCAGGTCTGGGAACCACCATCGAATTTAGAGTTTTCAAATAACTAAAATATACATATATTGTGCATTTATATTCGCCCCATTCCGTTTTTTCCTTTGCCATTACAAATATATCGCTCTTAGTCCCGCACCAGACAAAGCCTAGAAAATTCGTGATATTCCATTCCATTCCACTCCATCTCATGCTGGCCTGGACCTGCAAGCGACATTACTGGGTGCAGAGTAGTCGCACGACACTAAAGGTTCGTTACTCTCGTCTCAGATGCACCCACCTGAGGTAGTCGCGTTTGCAGAGAATGAGATTGGCTTTAGTGTATAGCGTGGAGCCGGGCTCTATGCCTTGAACACTCGCCTGAGGTAGTCGCGTTTGCAGAGAATGAGATTGGCTTTAGTGTATAGCGTGAAGCCGGCCTCTAGGCCTTGAACACTCACCTGAGGTAGTCGCGTTTGCAGAGAATGAGATTGGCTTTAGTGTATAGCGTGGAGCCGGCCTCTATGCCTTGAACACTCACCTGAGGTAGTCGCGTTTGCAGAGAATGAGATTAGCTTTAGTGTATAGCGTGGAGCCGGGCTCTATGCCTTGAACACTCACCTGAGGTAGTCGCGTTTGCAGAGAATGAGATTGGCTTTAGTGTATAGCGTGGAGCCGACCTCCCCGAGCCGGCAGTCACAGCAACCGCATTTGAGACAGTCTTCGTGCCACAGCATGTCTAACGCCCGCAGCATATACCTGAAATGTCCGGATAAGAGCAGTTAGGTAATGATAGGAAAGTGAAGCGTTCAACTGTAATAACGTGTTTTTTTGTGTTTGAAACATGGGCTGACAGCGACCGCCATAAGGCTCTCAAAAGCAAAACAAAACTTTCACAAGTGTATCGGTGGCTTTCTGGTTTCCAATTTATGATGGGGGCTAAGCGTGCATGTGACATGTGACATTACATGACTGTTCTTTACAAGGAATTACTCCTAGCGCTAAAGTTGAAAAATACGGGAATCATCGGTGATAAGATTCTATATAAACGTGCCTACCAGAATACAAATAAGGATCCTTTCTCCATTTGTGATCGTTCAACATTGTTTAACGATCCCTTCAGAATTTACATCCTTAACCCTTCAC
Source organism: Lepas anatifera (assembly GCA_034440635.1). Lineage (NCBI taxonomy): Eukaryota > Metazoa > Arthropoda > Thecostraca > Lepadidae > Lepas > Lepas anatifera. The sequence goes on along the minus strand of JAOTON010002264.1, from coordinate 74,062 downwards.
CGTCTGGGGTCCGATCCGATCCCCCTCGGTTTTTCGAGAATGATTTCGGGCCGATTCAAAGGAGACGCTCGCCGCTTTGCTGGCATGCAGGGTGATCAATTTGCAAACGCATGCCTAAAATTTGGCATCATATCCGGTCAGGTCAACAAGTTAGGACGTCATTTCTAAACCCAGGTAAGGCAATTCTGTTCTAAAATGAGGCTGAAAAAAACAGGTTCTAAAAGAGTTCGATCAAGTTTCTAAGGATCATTCGAGAGAGCTAGCGGATCTAAGGGGCGGGGGGGGGGCAAAGGGGCCGTGGCTCCATCCAAAGCCTAAAATGGTATATTTTGGTTCCCTCAAAAGGACCACATTTTAGCCGTTTTTCTTTACAAAATACTAAGATTTCGTGATTTTTTATCAATTTAGCCCACCCCAAAACGTTGGTTTGGCCCCTCCTCAAAAGCTGCTCCTGGATCCACCCATTTTTGAGAGCTCTTGAAACGGAAAATCTGCGGACTGTCATCAATTTTGAGGTCAGGTCAATACTAAGGTCACCAGAGCCCATAAAAAGACAAGGGTTTCGGATTTCTAATTTTTGTAACTGAATTATATTTACCGCTGACCCAATATCCTGGGTTAAGTATGATTCGATTACAAAAACTTTATAATGTTGACTTTATTATTGCTGTGTATCTCAGGCCGATATATTATATTTGCCCTTACTGCTTCACCTCCAAGAATGTTTTTAGTTTAGGTTAGTTAACCTGGACTGGTGACCTGACCTGATGTGACCTGGCCCTACAATTGTGCCGGAAGCTGCCAAAGAAGACCAGAAAACAGATATACCACACATAGTGGGGCTTTGGACTGTCGTTTTTCCTTTAGCTACCTCTGCACAACATTAGGGGAGCGGATAACCGCTCCCATTACCAGCAGATGTTAAACACCTGTTGCACTTGTGCACTGTCACTTGGGGAATGTGTTGGCCGCCAAAGCGAAGAGGTTGAACTATTTTTCCAGTGTGTGTATGAACCTTGTAGAACCCCTGGTGGCGATTCTCCCGTCATGAAACACGTACCTGTCGCTGATTGGTTTTCCGCAGCCGGCGCAGTCCTGCCTGACCTGACCCGCCTGCCCTCCGGCCATCTCAGGTCGCTTCGAGGTCAGGCCGACCCCACCACCCGCCTCTGGGGAAACAGAGCTGCAGATTCAAATTCGAGCCCAGCCTAGAAGTGAAAACATTACGCAACACTTATTAATGTCGGGAAATGGCTGATCATCGTGAAAGGGTGCTCATGAAGAGAAGAACATCGAGAAAAGGTCGACGTGAAAATTGGGAGTAGCATTGTGTCGTATGTTTTGTTTCGTTGGTGGCACGAGTTTATGAAGCCTTATATTAGTGCTAATACTTTTCATTACAACTTATCACCGACAGACATCAATTGAAATGTGGCTGAGCACGTTTCAAGGGGAAATGAGATCGGAACACTCACATTACGAGTACTCCCCTAGTTATGTTCACAAGTCAAGCATAACAAAAACGAACTAATAAAATCAAGTTAAAGCTATTCCGAGGTATAGCTAAACATAATATGGGAAGAAGGGCTGAAGTTTGGAGTAAGACTTTTGTAGAAATTTATGTAGCAGATTTGATAAAATTTGACTACTTCTTTCCCTATTATTTGATAAGCTTCCTGAGGGATCTAGAACAAGTTAATTTGTTCAGTTCAGCAGCCTTCTGATTTTTACCTATTTAGAATGAGGGCACCAAGGTAGGTGAACCCAGGACTAAGCTGTACATACATGCTGGGGAGGTGGAGGAGCGGCCAAGCCCAGACTTTGGAGATCAGAGGAGGGTGACCGAGTGAAGGTGAGGCCACGCTTTAGAGAGCCGCTTTTCCCTTGTTTTGACACTCTTGATTTGCTTTTACTATTAAGTTTCAGGGAGGTCATATAGACAACCTGGGCCGCTTTGAGACACCAGTGATTCACTCCTGTTAATCCATACATATATCCATCACAGTTTTTTGCTTGTTGTCATTTATTCCTCATTATTACGACCGGCTTAAATAGCCATGAATAGTGGGATGCTGTAAGTCAAATAAATAAATAAATAAATAAAATAAATCTTCGCCTGATCATTGGAGCAGTCAGAAAACTCAAGAGAACGAGGACAGGCTGATTAACCTGGTGATATAGCCCTGCCCCGCCCCCTCCCGCATAGCGGATCCAGGATTGCCGATCGGGGGACTTCGGGGCCCATCCGACCGGGGGCGCCATCCGGACCAGGGGGCGCCATCCGACCAGGGGCGCCACTTATGACCGGCAAAGCTGGTGGGCGCCAAATCCTATCGGTGGGCGCCGACTTGCATCCTGGGGGTGGATACGACATTTCGGGGCGCCTCGACCTTTCGGGGGCGCCATCGACCTTTCAGGGCGGGGTCGATCGGGGAGTGCCCCTGCCCCTGGATCCGCCGCCCCGCACCCATCCAACCACACATTCACTATCAATACTTTATCTTCCAAAAATTGGGACCAGTTCGAAATTATTTGCCTGTGTGAAAATGTTCTATCGTCAACAAAAAAACGGAATCAAAGGGATCCTTAGGCTTCAATTGACACAATTTTCCCATTGAGGTCAAGGAACATGACTCAGAGACAAGAGTATTACTTTTCGCCAAACATAGGCGGAAGAGGAGGGCTGTAAGTAAAACGTTAAGTCCTCGCTATTGGCTGAAATAACCATCATCTGTAAAACAAACTAATCGGCTTTGGGCTTATTGACATGATCCGCACGTATTCCTCGGAAAATGCTGACTTTCCCAATCTGACTACATACTTTTTAAGGTTAAGAAGTGGAAAACGCGTCTCCTTCATTTTCAACAATCATGATAAGACTGATATATTTCATGAAACTTTGCGAGCTGATTCCTCGTGTCTTGGCTTGGTATCCCATTGCTAGTGAAACTTAAAATCTGTGAGGTCCTTTTGGTCACTATCGGGCCCAACTCCTGTTCTCTAAATGCACCCGATGTAATACTCCGTGCGAAACACTATCTTATGTATTCCCCACCGCGCGCGGTCGTTTATGCCATTGCTCTTCTTCCCACGTCACTGCCCGCGTGACGTCACGGGCCGAGGGTACGGTGAATATTGAATTCGATAGTATGTGGTTGTGTGAGATGAGGCGGCAGGCCGATAAGCGGCGTTGACGGCGCAGAGTGACAGAGCGACGGCGATTGTGGCGCATCAGGCGGCTGGAGGTGTGATAAACTCCCACACCATCCTCTCTTTACTACGTGCGGAGCCCTGGCACTGCACAAACTCTTGTGAGAAGCAAACTTCATTATGTATTAATGTATATATAAGGTACATTCTCCTCGGGAAGTAGGACACACAACATTTGACACCTCTGTCGGCAGGGCCTATGCTACAAACAACGGTACACGCTCCGACGCACGCGCCGTCGCGTCGACACTGCTGCGTCGCTGACGACGCTCCGATAAAGGGCACCCCGAGCACCAGCGGAGCAGGCCCCTGCTGTGGGCGAGACGCTTCCGACCAATGAAGGCAGGATTAAGGCCTCATAATGGCCCTGACTAAAATTTCCCCAGTTATCCGCGAGCCTCCCTCCAAACCCAGAGCCTAGCTTTAGAGAATTACTTGCGCTAACTGGATCTGAGGAGAGGTCTGCCTTGATGTGCGGAGAACAGGGTTGCAAGTTTTACCGGTCGGAGTAGAGGGTAGCGGCATTACTATTGCTTTAATGACATATTTCATCCAGAAAATGGCACGCAAAATTGTGACAGGTATCGAATACACACTTGCGTGAAGTCTCATTTTTGCTATTAGACTACAAGCACAAACAAGACAAATCAGCGCAGCAACAACAAACATACTTAACATCTCTTTCTGGGCAGCTCACGTGGTGCCTGTTGATGGCATTACTTTTACTGGACAATCTAAACGCGTGCCATCACAGAAGGCTGGCCGTAGTGGTGTAATATTTAAGTTTTTTTTCTAGAATGTTTGAAAAACTTATTTCAGAATATTTGGTGAAGGATATTGTGAGATTAAGACAGCGAACATCACTGAATGACGGATGTTCGATCTGAGACAATAATAACCAAGCAGGTAATGACACCCTGAAAGTGAATGGACAGTGCGGTGGATCGTGACGATTTCATCACGATGAGACAGGGTTCTTACCTTGCTGGTTTGTCATAGTCTTTGAGTTACAATGCGTGCTCGTCTGCGTCTGCTTTGCTGGGTATGCCCCTTTTCCAGGTTTCTTGACTTTCCTGAAAACGAAGCATTTATGTTGATGTAGCATTCAATTTACACAATATGTGCTTTCTTTTAGCTTTTGTTTAGTAACTCAACAAAATCCATTTACATCGATTTTAGGGGCATAACAACATTTATTGGATACGTAGGCAGGGGCGGTAATTTTTGAAAATGGTTGCGGGCGCCCAAATTTGAAACGTTTTCAATGACCACCTTAACAAAAGGTGATAACATACTATCGAGCATAGTTTGACCTTCCCACAGCTCTGATGACGGGCATAAATGCTTCTCAAATTTCTTGAAATGAAAAAAATTAACGATTTTCTAACACTGCTTGAATCTCCTTTCATTAGGAGTGCCTGGGCACTTCCAAATATATATAAATTCACACCCTTATATGAGGGACTTCTAGAGCGAATGTAATAAAGTCTTCAAGGGCCTGAAAACCTACCGCATTGCAGAAGGCATGCACTTAAAGTGAACTGCATGGGCTAAGTTTCTTGTAAGGGTAGGGGACATAGATTGGGAATGGGAATGATACGAAACACTGACAGTGAAAAATAACAACGCCACGTGAATTGAACTGATATATAAGTCGAGTAGAGGATGTTAGTAAGCAATAGCCACCGTTTTTATATATTGTCTGTTTAAAAATCCTCACTGGTATAGGAAACAATCAAAGCCGCCTGTTGCCCCCGTAACACATTCCATAAGCCAACCCCAACAAGTGGCAACAATACCCCTAATCCGGTTTCAGTACAAGATCAGACCTATTTGAGTTCTCGTCACATTAGGAGAAGAGCTGACGCCAGTCAATAGGGGAGCTATCAGTCTCATAAAAAACACTCTCATAATCAATTTCATGAAAACCACCATTTTGGGGATACCCGACTCTGCCTTTTGGCACATTTGCTGCAAAGTGCTCTATATCATGGTGCAGATGTATAAAGACGCGTATACGCACAAGTGATGATACTGTCTTATGATTTCAGCGTGGATTGATCCCTTGCCCTTGACCCTGTATTTGCACGTTGTAATGCGTCCTCCTTCTCGAAGCAACCGGTAATAAAAGTTGATAGTGAAAGCGGCATGTATCTGAATTTCCATTATCTCACGAGTCTAGCACGTGTTATCAGATCACGGCACATTTGTTTTTGATCAAAGCACGAATTCCACGTGGACGTCGGGATGTTGCACTCGTATCAATCATTTCTCAGAAATTCCGCAGCCGCTATATTCCGATCTTGGTTCGTGGTCTCTATTTCTGAAAATACAGCCGTAACTATCAGATGTATTGACGCTAGTACAAGCATGGACGTCATTTGCGGCGCTAACCGGGAGGGGAGGCATCTGGTGGTGGTGATGCCCCAGCTCTGGCATTTATAGTCACCAGAACCAAAGGCACGTGAAGCATGTATGTTTTAAAAATGTTCTAACAATACATTTTTGTCCGTGCAGTGGGCCTTGAGCATTACATCAGGTTCCTCAGGCCACCTCATATCACGTGACCACTTGAGGAGGAGGGGCTTGATGGCGGTTAATTATTACTTTTTTTCTCCGAGAACTGTAAGCTCTGGGAGAAATATGGACCAAAGTGTTTTTTTTGGCACGTTCTATAACATGGCTACCTCAGCCCAAATCCCATTATGAAGGTCCCTTTCCTTCAAAATAAAAGCAATGCATTGTACATACATACATCCTCGAATCACGTCGTCTTACGATGCACCTCAACACCGGAGGGCCCGAAAAGCACATGCGAATAAAACACGACCATCCACTCACAAGAAAGAAGCTTGTCGAAAACACAAACATCATCGACTCACACCCTGGCCACCAGAAGCTCTTTATCCCGGACGCCTTGCACATTAATCAGCATATTCGAATCATCAACAAGCAGATGAAGATGTGGAGCAGGACGCTACTATTTGGCACTGCTGTTTGATTAATTTTTGTTAATAGCCCTGCTGTCTGTAGTGTCTGTCAGCATTTAGGGTCGCTACAGTTAGAGTGTTCACTGTGTACTGTCACGTGTTTATCCCCTGTAATTTTCAAGTCATGCTGCTGGACTAATTTCAACATTCACCCTTTGTTAGACCAACCACCGCACCGCTCAGGCGTTTCGTCATCTCGCAAACAACAAACATGGCCTCACAGCAGTCCAGGAGGCCAACAAAACCAGTGGCCACAAGAAACACCACACCCCCGAGCCGACAGAAAAAACCGTCAGTATTCAAGAAAGGCAGGCAGGTCCCCGACGAAACCGAGCACCACGGAACAACTCCGAGGAAGCAGGCCAGTCGGGACCCAATGGCGGATCCAGAATGGCAGGTACCTAAGCGGGGCATCAAAACACTTCGTTGGTCACCCCGCATGTACGGCACCCAAGAACACGGCAAGGCGGGTCGCCGCCGGTGCCGGCGGGACGCCACACCACACCCCGCCGCGCAGCCCCGGTCCGCGCGGAAGCGGACACGCGCCGATGCCAAAAAGCGGAAAAGGCCCAAATCCTAGTATGTATATTTTATAATGCCTACAGTCTCGAAATATACTGATTTTCAAATTCATTTAAAAAAAAAAAAAAAAACAAAACATTCACTTTGAACTTCGTCGACGCGAAAATTTTCGATTGTGTAATGTATCGTTTTTCCAATGTGATGTCATGTATAGGCGCTGTTTAATGGCTCTGATGATGGTGAAAGCTTCACCAAAACTAGATACTCGTAAGCCTGCTGTCTAACTACTGCATATTCATATAGGGGATGAGGTGGCTTAGTGGATAGCACCCTTGTCTTCTAAGCCACCGGTCCCGGGTTCAAGTCGGCGGAGCCTCTGAATAAGTCGATCGATCCCCAAAATCCCTTCCAACAGTGTGAGAGTTGGCGACGCCGTATGACCCTGGCAGTTGGTGTGTCGTTAAACCGCAACAATTATTATTAACATATTCATATCAACATTAGGACTCTTACTGAATAATATATCAGCAATGAAAACAGAACTTTATTTCCACACCTGGAACAAAAAAAGAAATATGTATATATATATATATATATATATATATATATATATATATATATATATATATATATATATGTTACGGCCCGTATGGAAAATCGGCCCGTTTGCATACGGGCCGGCCCATTTGTAAACGGGCCAAATAGCCGACCCGTATGCAAACGGACCAGCAAATTGGCCCGTTTGCAAATGGTCCGGTCCGTATGCAAACGGGCCAGCGATGTGGCCCGTTTACAAAAAGTCTGGCCCGTTTGGGTTTTCTAGTATCCTGGCCCTTTTGCAAACCGGCCGGCCCGTTTACAAACTGGCCAGCCCGTTTGCAAAGCGACCGGTCCGTTTACAAATCAGCCGGCTCGTTTAAAACGGATTTGAGTAAAATGAATTCGCACGCAGGAGCGTTCTTGACATGGGTCTACTGATCAAATTTCATGAAAAGTAGCTCCAAATCGCATCATGCCTAATTTTTCCACTTCTGGACCGAAGCGCATTGGATAAATCCCGCCCAATCCACCTCCTGAGCATAATAAGTGACCCGACCTGCCGCCGGAAGACCAAGCGTTGTACGCCTTCTTTTATCTGTGAAGTGCAGGGGTGATTGGACCGCCTCGTCGCCTTGACACTTGCTGAATCTCTGGTAAATGTTATGCATGGTTGTGTACCTACGTTTAAGAATATTGCGTCATCCCTGGATTGAACCCTAAATATGACATTATAAATTTACTATCTTCGATTTCAGGTTGTGCTCTATTTCTGGTTTAGGGACAAGTCCATATTAAAATATTCATTTTTGAGTCATGGATTTAGGAATTTGATAAATATCCAGTGCCACCCCATCTGCATTTACAATCATACCTGGCCAGGATAATTAGATTAGAGGCAATGTCAGCGCCTCTCATCATAGAAGGTTTAGCTAAGGCTGCCATCTTTTCTAGGTAAAGGAAATTAAGTAGCTAAAACAAAATTCCAAATTAATTTTCCATTTTATGCTGCAGTCTACCTTCCTTTGCTTTACTGAATCCAAATTGGCTGCTCCGGGGTCTTTCTAGCCAAATTATCCCAGGTAACATTACCTCCAAATTTTGCTGAGTGCCGGAACAGCTTAGCTTAGAAACTGGATGAGCATTTGAATCCAGGTCATTATGGAATTAGTTGTATTCCATACATATTTATTGGATTTTGGAATCGGATGATAGTCACTGGCCTTGCCAGCCCAACCACCGGGTAGGCCCGGCGGCCCAGGGCAAGCGGCCCCAAACCTTCCAACAGGGAGGTTGGCACGCCAGACCCGCAGTGGTGCGAAACCCAAATATTATATAGTCACGGCCTAGTCTCTATGGCCAAAATGTGATCCGGATCGCATGCAGATGAAGTACGAGTGTTTTTTTCAAATCACTATGGCAGAGTCTGTGCTAAAGTGTTGGGAAAATAGCGCTTCATGAACTCGACGACTCCAAGATGTATCTGGATCTGCGGTTTGATCGGATCGCATTTGGACCATGAAAACTAAGTTGTATGGAAACTGATTGGGTCTGGTCTATTAGAGAAAGTCCGTATTTCTTAGTTTAATGCATCTATTTTTTCCATTTTCATGAATCTTTTTATTTCCAATGAATTTATAAACTGGGCGATTAAATTAAGTTAATATTAATATCTGAACATGGCAAGCATTGTGACTGCACTGCATTCCATTTACATGCGTGAAGAAATGCTTGCAATGCTTGAATAGATTGCTGCTTGTGGAGCTTTAGCATTTAAGGATGACTGGTACCTACGTATTCAGTTATCAAAGTAAATATGTATCCGGAAATAACTTAGTGCTCCTTGTTTGCCAAAAAAACAGTTTTAACGATGCTAAGAATCTGGCTTAGTCACAGGCAAAGACCACCTCTGGTGAACAGCGGCATTATCTAGCCTCTGATCAGATTGGTTTTCGATTGTCGAATACTATGGAAAATATTCCCTGAAAAGTGAATGCGGTCATATCATTTCCAATGTACGTGTTGTCCTAAACCTCGTTTTGTGCCCACTCTCTTGCTTCATTAAGTTACCAACAATGATTATAATCAGGAACTATGTCGCAAGAGGAGTTCTTTGCTTATTTTTGTTGCTGCGAAAGATGAGAAAGCAACGAACACGCAGTCGGTGCCGAAGGCCACTTATGATAAGATCGTCAAAGACTTAGCGGACATTAAGGCTCATGGAAAGCTGTACTTAGCGAGACACTACCCGCGCTTCAAAAAGTATGATTTAATTACAATTGCAGGAGTGCACAAGTTGATCAAAAAAACACATGACTAGAAATCATCCACAATGAGGAAGTTGTTGATGTTATTCATGAGCTGCACCTTTCACTGGGGCATCCTGGCAGAAGCAAGACGTTTAAAGGGAATGTGGCACCTTGGTCAAATCCTGGAATTTAGTGCAATGAGGGGTACTTTTAGCCAAAGTTCATGAAAGCGTCCATGATTTCCCTGAAAACATGTACAATAAGCTCGATATTCTGATTTTTAAAATGCTCCTGTATGGAAGGTAATAAGTCTCTGCCTGTGGATGATGTCATGATCTGATAACTACTACCATATTCAATAGGCTTCAAGGGCTTCGATTGGCTGGTACTCACCGTGATGTCAGCATATGTCGTCACACCAACAGCTGACAGTTGTGGCCTGCTACATGGGGTGCATGTGGGGTTTATTTCAGGTAGGTTTTTAGCTTTTCTCTACGGAAGCTTTGAGTTTCAAGACAAACGATATATTGTGTACCGGGGTTTCCGGCATGCTTTACAACTTGGCTATCTCAGTTAAAATTACGTTATAAAGGTGCCACTTTCCCTTCAACGCAGTAAAGTACAAATGCCCCAACATTAGCCGCGCGACTGTCGCGCTGTACCTAGAAACCTGCAAAAACTGCGAGACGAAGAAGACACGACTACAGAATACCATAGTGTCTCTCTCAAGCTTTACTGATGACATGGCCAGACAGTGGCGGATCTAGCCGGATGGTTTGGGAGGGGCAAACCAAAGTCGAAAAGCAAAAAAATAAAAATAAAATAAAAAAACGTCGCGCAGTGCAAAATTGCCTTAAAATATGCCTTTTCGGTAGGATTTTGGAAACTGGAGACAAAAAGCAAAAAAAAAACGCCTCGGGGTGAAAAATATGGGCTCAAGATACTTTTTTCCCTATCCAAGCCCCAATATTTTTTTTTTTTTTTTTTTTAAATTTAAAAAAAAATTAAAAAAAAAAAAAAAAAAAAAAAAAAAAAAAAAAAAGGAAAAAAAAAAAAAAAGGAAAAAAAAGAAAAAAAAAAATAAAATTTAAAGAAATAAAATAAAATAAAAAAGGAATAAAAAAAAGAAAAAAGGGGGGTAAAGGAGCAGGGGTGGGGGGAAGGGGGAATGAGAGAAAGAAAAAAAAATAAAAAAAAACCAAAAAAAAGGAAAAGAAAAAAAAAAAAAAAAAAAAAAAAAAGAGGGGGAGAAAAAAAAAGGGGATAAAATTTTGGGATGAGGGTTGGGGTAGGAAATTTAAAAAAAAAAAATTTAAAAACAAAAAAAAAAAAAAAAAAAAAAAAAAAAATAAAAAAAAAAAAAAAAAAAAAAAAAATAAAAAATTTTTTTTTTTTTTTTTTTGGTTGTTGGTGGGGTTGTTTTTTTTTTTTTTTTTTTTTTTTTTTTTTTATTTTTTTAAATAAAAAAAAAAAAAAAAAAAAAAAAAAAAAAAAAAATAATTAAAAAAAAAAAAAATAAAAAAAAAAAAAAAAAAAAAGGAGGGGGGGGGGAGGGGGGCAAAAAAGGGGGGGGAAAAAAAAAACGGGGGGAAGGGGGGGGGGGGGGGACAAAAAGGGCAAAAAAGAAAAGGGGGGGGGAAAAAAAAAAGTTGAGTTAAATTTACACTGAACTTCACTAATTCTGTTTGAAGTAGAGAGTTGAAGCACCAAAATCTTGCTTACAAGCTAAAAAGGAGTCGGGGAAAAAGGAGGTCAATCGCTTCGGGGGGGGCAAAAACATAGTTTTGCCCCGAGCTTTTCCGTTTGGGGGGCAATTGCCTTTTTGCCCCCCTGGATCCACCACTGTGGCCAGACATGCTCAACTCGACCTCAGCGACTGGCACAGTGAGAGGAAGGGTGGATATGCCTATATACTAATTTGTCAGTATCACCTCACCAAATTCGTAGTGTTGCGTCCACTCCGAACAAAGTCAGAAGAACAGGTGGCGTACAACCTAGTTGACATTTTCTGTATCTTTGGAGCCTCCCCCAACATTCTGCAAGTAAGTTTTATCAGAGATGGTGTTGCAGTCTGCGGGGAGCTGGTTCAAAATTAGTATTAAATGCACTGTTGCTTAAATCCACTTTTCTGTTGATCTCGTTGCCCTGATGTGGGCTGGAATATGAGAAACTGTATGGCAAAGCCGTGAACAAAGACAAAAACGCCTATGTCTTTATCAATTATCTTGAATTTGACTGCAAACATATTTAACAAGTATCTAGAATGACTAGTAACTTAATCAAAGTACATACTTACCTAGTATGATAATTAATATTTCACTAAAACAGGGATCGCTAATGCTCGCTTATGCCCAGGCTTATGCTTATGCTTAGGTGGTTTCAGAAGGATATATATCTATCTGTAAATATTTAACGGTATCATGACAGCTATTGATAGACGTAGGGCAGTTTCATGACAAAAGCTATTACCCAAAAACTTTCAGATGATTGATGGCGTGTTTCTCTTATTTAAATTATTATTGACATGGTTGACATGTCACTCACTTACACCTCGCGATTGACAATTTTTTCTCCTAACCGACATACCATCAACTAAGTTCACTTGTCATTACCTGCTACTCACATCTTTATCAGCTTTGGCCCGTTTGCAAAAAGTCCGGCCGGTTTGCAAACGGGCCGGACGTTATGCAAACAGGCCGGCCCATTTGCAAACGGGCCAATTTGCTGGCCCGTTTGCATACCGGCCAACTATTTGGCCCGTTTACAAACGGGCCGGTTCTCCATACGGGCCGTAACATATATATATATATATATATATATATATATATATATATTTCTCTTGCACCTCATTATCTTCTTCCATGCGGTGGCTGCCCAGCCGGAGGTCGGGGCGTTGTAACCTCACCTCTCGACTGCCTGGCTGCAGGGTAAAGAAACGGCGCCACACTAACCAGGTGTTCAGCGGCAGTTTATCAATAGTCCAAAATTATTGTTTGTAACGGAAGAACTTGAGCAACGTAAACAAAACGGATAATCAGTAACTTGCATGCAAATTCTTAATTTAAACTTCCACGTTTGGAGGCTCGGACCTCACCCTTGGTGGTAGCAGTCTTCTTCACGCACTTAGGAACCAAAATTACTAAATTAGACCCCCTGGTTCGGCCTTCCTGCCGTTCCACGACAGTCATATGCAGGTCAACGAATCTTGTCACTCATAGCTTGAAGTAATCTCCTCATTGCTTTGAGGCAAATCAACGTACGCAAACCTCACATAAAAATTCAAATTATCCCGCACAATTTTTTAGAGGCGAGCCAATGTGTCATGCACAGAACGCTTGATAAAGTTACTATTGCTTGCTTGTTTCAGCGACATTTCAGGGGGCGCCATCGACTTTTCAGGGGGCGCCGTGACCATTTTAGGGGCGCCGAGTGTCGATCGGGGGCACGTGCCCCTTGCCATATATATATATATATATATATATATATATATATATATATATATGTTACAGGGAGAGTGCGAAATCCGGGAGTTCGCGAACTCCCTAGGGATTTCGCGAAATCACTGACCAGCCAGGGAGTTCGCGAAATCTCTGGGTGACCAGGGAGTTCGCGAAATCCCTGGACTTAGAAGTCAGGAGTTCGCGAAATCCCGGATAAACACTCAGGGAGTTCGCGAATTCTCTGACATTTAGTCAGCTCAAGGATGACTAGCTAGGATTGCGGACTATTGTTCTTATGATTTATTTCAAACAGTAACCGGACATTTTCCGTGAAAATCACGTATAAGCGAGGCTTTAAGCTAAATATTAGGAAAGTTTGAAGCTAAATATAAGGAAGGTCAAAATTGTATTGTTGAGGTCGTAGCGATACATTTATCGAGTTTCGCTTATCAATATTGTACTGCAATGTAAAAGTTCAGTTGCTGCTGATTGCAAATGTGGATCACGGGACAGAAAGACACTGGTCCCTGGCGGTTCCAAAACGCCCTGGTCCACTCCTGAAATTGGGTTCCCACACACTCCCCCACAGAATACACCTTCGCCTTCACTGTGATTTGGTACTTGGTTATTTTATATTCATGATATATTTTATACGAGGATTTAGGGGGACAAAGGGGGTAGGTACCCCACCACCCCCCGATCGACCCTCGGCACCCCCTGAAATGGTCACGGCGCCACTCTGAAATGTCGCTTACCACCCCCGTCCCTAGGGATGTAAAAATCGGCGCTCACCGATAGGATTTTGCGCCCACCTGATAGGTTTTTCCGGTCAAAAAAGGCACTCCCCTGGTCCGGATGGTGCCCCGCCCTCTCCCCCCGGGAAGATGCCCCCCCGATCGGCAATCTTGGATCCGCGTATGATAGATCTGTATATTTAATATTATACATATGCAGTGCATGGAGTCAGCATAACTAACCAAGTATTCAATAAAAAGTGGTCTACGCTATCCCCACCTTTCATAATTATGTGACGCTACGGTTATCTTATGTCAAATCTACATCACAGAATAGCGTTACGGTATTTTATGTAGGTTGCATTATTATGGAATTTTATCTACGGATACGATAAAGAAAATGGTACGAAATCCATGGCTTGATCACTAGAATAAATCTGGGTATAACACAGTTCAAGAAATGGCAGAAATATTTGCGCTACTGAAAAATGGTATAAATGCTCGGCAATGGCGCAACGCACTTACTTTTGAGCAAACCACGCCATCCGAAAAAGAATATGCCCGACGCTCACATTTTTGAAAACTTATCACGTGTCTTTTGGCTGGTGGTGTCGATGAGGTGCCGGTCACCGAGATCAATTGCGAAGCCTATGACTATGCCTTTTGATAGCTTAAAATCATCACAGTCAAAAACTTTTGGTATAAGCCTCAAACTAGTTTTGTGGGATGCAATTTTTAAGACGTGCAATGCCAGGGGTCTGAGCCACCTTCACCCTGACGAGGGGTGGGCTATGCCCCCCCGCCTAAAATCTAAAAACTACGCTAGTTAGCGAAAAAGTAAATGGCGTTACGTCGCACAACCTAAGCTTTAAAGAAAGTGTTCTATACATTCTTTTGTCGGGTAAAATCTGAGGGCATTGGAAGCCAAGCAATGTCACAATATGGATATGGTGATATAACTGAAATACAGTTCTTCAGTCCTACCATCTGATGTAGAAGAGATACAATATATAAGGATTTACTATCTGAAGCTTTTCTGCAAGCAACGTCGAATGATTAATAATGTGACTATTCTAGGTCAAAGCTAAGATTTGACCTGACCTTGGATCAGGTTAATATCGAATTGGGTCAGAATGCATATCATTAGAACTGCAGAAACAAGACAACCCCAATGATGCCAAAATATACAATTTAGCTCCGTTCCCAACAAAATTATTATGTTTAGACCATTTTACCGATACTTTTCCAACGGTGTCATCATGACTTATAATTGACCTTAGGTCATCGACTTCAGAAATCCTAAAAAAACTGTGTGTACTTAGTCGGCCCTCTATTCAATACGAATTTTGGATTGATAAATTAAGCTGTTCCTTGCTTATGTTGTTTTCTTCTTTTTTTGGAGATGAGGTCACTTGACCTGCACTGATGTCCTGACTGTAATGACCTGAACCGAAAATGTTGACAGGAGTTGTAAAAGGCTTCAGAAAAAACTGTACTGGGTACAGCAGCGCTGCGCGTAGCCGTTTTCAAGGCTTTGCGAAAAACCCAAGGGGTATGGTTACCCAGCCCCCGCCCCGGCCATGCACGTACTCGGTACGAAGTTGGTCAGGTGCACCAACTGTAAGTACCGTTAGATACAAAATTCTGAAGCGCTTCTTTCCAACTCACTTATCCAGCATCTGCAGAGAGATCATTATCATATCACAAGCCTCATTACTACACAAAAGAGAAATGCTGCTTATCTGATGGCCATTTCGTATTACATTCTGGGTAAGGAAAATACAATAATGCTATATTATTTTTTTGCATTAAGTTCATTAATGTATTCCAAAACTTTGGCCAATCTTTACAGGTACGGTTCGGCTATACTAAGATAAATTTTCAGAACTGCAACAACGAAATAATTATTCTGCAAATTAACTTAGACCATATCTCTGTTTTCAGTTTATCAGTATATCAGAAGTGTTATACAGTTTCAGCTACAGCTGAACATAAGCCGACAACTATAGTTGTCGGCATAAGCAGGACACGGAATAAAACAATTGTTACGCATATTTGCAATGTGCTATCTCATTGCCTATTGTCATGACCGTGGCTGGAGCACTTAAGGTTGAAGTGCATTTGCTAGCCCGCCGGAATCGACAATAAAATTTCTGAAAGCAGGGGGATGCAAAGCCACCTTTTACATGTTTCCCTCCCTCGTGTGGAGACCGTCAAAAGAGGCTTATTTCGCAGGGCAGCGATTGCTTTTAATGACCATCTTGGACGCCGTCCCGAGGCAGACCCCTACGCTTCGACCTTTAGTAGTTTTAGAGCCAGGGTGAGGAAATATGTTAAAGCTCATCCATTTTAGGCTTCTTATCTTATTTTATGCCGTTTTTTCACGTCTTAATGTATTGCAGTGCTTCTGATGTATTTTCATATGCTTCATATTCATAGCTTCGTGTATATCTTATATTGAGTGTTTTATATTATTGTTGCAGAAATAGGTTGCATTACATTGTTACACGGTTGCATTGTAAATATTCATTGGCGTGCTGTTTTATTGCTCGACTTCAGCTGTAATTGGGTTTCCACATACCTGTTGCTGAAAAACCTGAATAAATGAAATAAATGAAAATGAAATGAAAGCCTTGGCAATGGTCAAACGATGACAGGCGTGCCGCTTCTTACACCGAGAGCTTTTTCGAGGCCGACACGTCCTCCTGTATCAAAATATTGCTATTTGAAAATTTGTGGACGTCCGTAGTACATTATAACATAGATATAGCTAAAATAGACCTTTGTGAAAGTATATCAGTTCTTTGTCCGTTTCTTACGGCACAATACTTCCCATCAGGAGTTTGCTTTTGAGAAATCAAGATATTCATTACAGATGACAATGAAAAAAGTAATGGCATCTATAGTTTGTTTTAAGCCCCCCTCTCCACACCTACGGTTCATATTGCATAAACCATGCACCTCGAGGAAGGCTAGTGACTCGAATAGTTCGTCAGCGGGCACAAGGACCCGGTGTGAGGTGGAGCGGAGGGTGTAAAATTAATTTTCAAAAAATAAATATCAGGCCGACATACATAAAATCAAGCAAAACACAACATAGAAAGAGAAAACATGGACGGGGAGTGTAAAACCGGATCACTGAAGGATCATTCTTCCGATTTAAACTATATGACATATTGGCATGTTAGGGATTTCGCGAAATCCCTGAAAAGCATTCAGGTAGTTCGCGAAATCACTGAAGTTTCAGTGAGTTCGCGAAATCCCTAGGGAGTTCGCGAAATCCCTGGTCGGCCAGTGATTTCGCGAACTCCCTAGGATTTCGCGAACTCCTGGCTGGTCAGTGATTTCGCGAAATCCCTAGGGAGTTCGCGAAATCCCGGATTTCGCACTTTCCCTGTAACATATATATATATATCTGCAAGTTTTGGTAAAGATGACGGCATATTGTGCGTTGGTGTTCTTTTGTTAAGGTTTTCAATCCTCCGAATAATTGCCTTTTCATGGTCGTTAAAGCTGTTTAAGATTGTGCCTATATTGCATACATTTTGTAAAGTTTCGTCAATACATATGACATCTTCAGACATATGAGCATAAAGGAACAACGGTAAAATAAGACGCAAATATATTCGGTTTCAATCGATTCGAGCAAATGATTTCAAGGCTTCCAAGGCAGGAGTAGATTTCCATATTTTTACAGTTCTGTATCGTGCTATTTTTGTGTAGGTATCTATCATATAAAGATAGCCTCATCCATCATTACAAATTAACTGCTTACAAGAGTACTTGCACATCACATTAAATTCAGTTCTTACAACGATATTTACATATAACACTACACATGTACAGGTTCTATGCACATCAACTACAATGAACCGTGGTGGAGAGGCGCCTGTCATAGAGTGACAGTGTGCCTCGCATGTTCATTTGACGATTTATTGTTGGGTCCCTGTCTCTTATTAGGACAGCTTCGAGCACGGACAGTTTTTTCTTGTTGGTGCACCTGGCTATGATGGTAGTGTAATCTACCATCATAGCCAGGTGCCCTGTTCGAGTCAGAGGGAGGGGTCTATTCTGTCCCGTCTTTCCCATTTTCCCAGGACACTTCCTAAACGATTCGAACTGAAACCTTCTTGTGTTTTTTACACGGCATTTTCGATTCTCGCTAAATTCTGAAAAGCAGCCAGTAGGATTCATTTCATTTCATTTCATATATTCAACGTATTGCCCACGGAACAAGGCCCATTTGCAGGCAAAGTCGCATGAAAAACCCGATATCAAAATAGGCTAGGGAGGTGTTACAAATCCGTCTCGAGACCTTACGGTTACATAACCCCCTTACAGAAAAGGGAACAGCCAAGAGCCTGACAGGAAAACGGTTTATGCTCTTCCCAATCAAATCTATCAAAGCAATCTCACTCTATTCTGAAGTGCTGAAACTTGATGATGACTTAATGACACAACACGCCGGCCATAAGTTATTTTTAAGTGTCCATAGATCAACGGATTAGCTAGGTTTTCGGCTACCCACTGGCATTACTATTCAAGCAACGCCATATTTAATGCAGAAGGAGCAAATTGACCACTGCGAGAGCCGGCGGCCTGATCGGAAATCCAACAATAAAGGTGAATAATTTACAAGATTGTTCTGGCCTGCAATCGATCGGTCTGAACTGGAGCGCTGAGAAGACGAAGCTTGGATTTTGTAACAAAAGTTTCTGAGTTTTCTGTGAACATTCCGTAATTTTGACACTGTCTCATAACTCGGTCAAAAATTAAGCAGTGCCTTATTGCGTTTCGGTGGTTAAGTAGATCAAGGCCAGAGAGTAACCAATCATAATGAGTAAAGACCAAACACGAATAGATTGGTTTTCTTTTATGGCACTGTCTGTAAAAATAAAGCTTTCACACCACTACAATATCTGCTTTGTAGGACATGACATATTACCTGACAAACTTTTAAAAATATCCTGTCTCAACCACCAGCAGCCCATATACGTCCAAAATGCACAGACGGGCTTCTGGAGTTGCTCGATTCAACAATCAGAGACAAGTGGCAAGTGGACCGCGACGACCGAACTTTATCATTGAGCCTGGTGTCATATTTACGGAGACCGTCGGCCTGCCCGGTTTATCGCCAGCGGTCGGTCCCACTCAATCTCAGTAATGGACACAATGAAACGAGTCTAATCCGAAAACGCCAGCCAAATTTACTGCCATGTCCCGCGGCAAAAACCAAATGTAATAAGCAAAATGGACACTCGTTTGGTGGAACTCTCAGCCGTCCGGGATAATTCGGATAAGGGAGCCTGCAGTTCAGATTTAAGGACGAAGATTTAAAGCTTGTTCAACGGAAAGGTCATTTAGATTATCGCGGGTGGCACGACGGAATGGATCATTCGGCAACACCGCGGGCTGTGACGGAGAAGGAGAGGAGCGGCTCCATTTGGAGGCGCGGCTGCTGACTTCGCGACGTTTGAGTTGGATGAACTGCGGGGACGACCCCACCAGCCGACGCCGCGTCACCGGTGCCGGAGAGGAGAACTCACAAGAGCAGCTGGGGCGGGGAAATACGGAAGTGTGTGGTGAATTCAAAAAGGCATGGAATAGAGTACCTGATATGGGAACATACTTCACATCCGAATGCAAATGAATATTTGAATACATATATCAATATATATGCACGCATATACATTCCCATAGAAATATAGGAAATACTGCAAAGTTGTTATCCCGGCCTTTGCAGGGAAATGTATTTTAACCACCTATAGTGTTCATATATGACCTGGAAAGGGCTGCGCTGTGTTGTGTTACGCACGTGACGAGCTCCTGTCCTGAGCCAGCCAGTGATCAGCTGACTAGCATGGTGCCTCAGGGCACCAACTCCTTCCGCAGCGTCGCAATGTTGACCTGTCTAAGCTGTATAACTGCCCCTCCCTTTGTTACTTGAGTTGTATACATGGATTATTCGGCCGCCTTTCAAAGTGTGAACCATAAACTAATCATTCATAAATTGAAAAAAATTCCTATCATTTGCAGGCTTCTGCTCTTCACTGGTTCGTCTCATATCTCTCCAATAGGCGTCAGCGAGTCATCGTTAACGGAAAAACATCGGACTGGATGCCAGTTACTTCAGGTGTTCTGGAGGGTTCTTTAGTCGCTCCTTTGATTTTCTCTCTGTTCATAAACGACCTTCCGTTGGAAATTGAGTCATCCTGTTTGATGTACGCCGATGATGTCAAAATTTGCCGTAAAATCACGGCCCCAGCTGACTGGCTGCTGCTGCTACACGACCTAGATCGTTTGCAGAGGTGGTCCGTTAGGTGGAGTCTCATCCTAAGTCCCATAAAGTGCAAATCGTTCACGATGACCTTCAGACGCGCACCTGTTCAGATGCAATACCATATCGATAACACTGTTCTTGAAGCTGTTAACCCAATTCGTAATCTAGGCACAATTTTAGACACCAAACTCACTTTCTCGGCTAACATTTCTAGCATCGTTAGTCGGGCAAACCGTGCACTAATCATTTTGATTCGGACATTTCAGACAAATTAAAAAAGGACTAAATTCAACCAAAAATCTGTTCCGACGGCATACTACGCCAACATTAGGTCTTTGTTAGAATACAACAGCGTTATCTGGTCAGGTTCTGCCAATTCCCACACGGTGCGGGTTGATCGGGTACAGCACAAATTTCTCATCTGGCTAAATCATCATGTTACCATACATTGCGTTTCCCTTTCTTGCGAATCTCTTCTAAACCACTTCGGCGTCATTTCGCTTTCTTCTCGTAGATTGCAACACGACTTGCTCTTTCTTAACACCCGCACTGGAGCAGAGGTAAGAATCTGAACTGCCCACGCTGTGGTAGCCAAATGAGGTTCTAGGACCAGAACTGGTAGCCCATCACGGAGAATTGACGGAGATCAAAAATGCACTTACCAACACAAAACAAGTATTTCCACGATCTTACCGCCACGTAAAGAGAACGATCAATAACATACAATGCTACCGACTGATTTTAGGTACCATTATAATTCTAGTGAAAGACGATACAAATTAGTGACAAATAATTATCCACACACTCGTTATTTCACAGCTAAGTTAGAGATGGGTAGGTAACCACATCGGCAACGAAATTGACCCATATAAAGCCATGAGAAAAAGTTACTCTAAATTATGATGACATGAGAACGGTAATATTCATTCTCTGTATGAATTCAACCATTTATTTTGAACAAAAAGAAAAATTTAAAGTGTATATCAGGACTCATAGTGAACCTATCCCATAAGATAGTAACTCCACGCTTACGTTGTACTGAGGACTCGTTTTACGGAATTAGAGATGGTTGGTAGCCAGGCCGGCAACGAAAACGATTACGGACCACCACGTAGCCACTGGATAACCACAAAATTTTGCGTTTCGGCGCGGGAGTAGCGAGAAGAAAACAATCAGAAATACGTGTTGAAGCTGCTGTGTAGGTACCTTACTATGAGGCTGTAGATTTTGACCTAAATCAAAATAGAAGGTTTTGTTGTCAATGGTAAACCCACACCAATTTTCATATATTATGCCTCAGCCAGAGAAACGTAGGACAAAGTGAAGTCTGCCAGATCTCAAAAGCCCAGGAGAGTAGTGCGATGTGAGGGTGTCAATTAGAGCACACATTTTAATCAAGTGCGGGCGAGATATCCAAACTGTAGACCTGTGGAGATCAATATGAGGGTTGCAAGTTCTGGCTTTGCACATGGAAAATTATATGCTGTTTGGTGCCCATAAAGTCAGGTAAACTGCAGGTAGTTTTCTTTGGTGCCTACCTAAGTCAATTTTATCAAATCAAACTTAACAAAATTGTGATGATTCCACAAAAGT
This sequence comes from Lepas anatifera, assembly GCA_034440635.1. Taxonomy (NCBI): domain Eukaryota; kingdom Metazoa; phylum Arthropoda; class Thecostraca; family Lepadidae; genus Lepas; species Lepas anatifera. Next base: position 52,507 of record JAOTON010002264.1, on the reverse strand, counting down.
TTCCATTGAGCAGGTGAATGTGGTGATGCTCATTGATCTGCTTCAATCTTCTAGGATTTGCTGGATGATGGTTGTGGTATTAGGAGGTACTTGTCCTCTGGCTGAGTACCTATATTTGGTTGCAGGCATTGGACATATTTAAATTTTATGTATTATTTTAACAAAATGTATCCTTCAAGAAGCTGAAGTCTCAGCATGGTGACTGCTACAGTCAAATGGTGATTGTCTGCCATCTTAGCGATGATGATCTAAGCAATTATTGATCATAGCAAGCAGTTGCAGTAAGGGTACTAGCCTCTGACAGCACATATGTTTTTATGTCTTTGCATTAGATATATGATAACATTTTTGACTGATTAACACGCGCATTGACGGGGCGGGTACCGCCCCCCTCGGGTTTTCGAAGACAGGAAAAAACGCGGCGCGTAGCGCCGCCGTACTTGGTATACCTTTTCCCTCATCATTTTTACAACTTCGTGAAAATTTTAAGGTTAGGTCATCTCAGGTCAGGTCACCAGTACAGGTCAAGTGACCCGACCTCAAAAAAGTTTAAGATACATAAGTCGGAGCAGGGTAACTTATCTGATTGAAACTCATATCACATAATAGCCCCACCGAGTTCTTTAAAATATGTTCCGGTATTTTTGATATCGATGACTTAAGGTCAGGTACGAGGCATGACCTCTCCATTGAAATACATGGGAAAATGGTTTTTACGGAATAACTCAGTAACGGATGGTGATAGAGCATTTATTTTAGCTGCATTAGACTCGCCTGGGCTTTGCGGTTCTAATGATATGCATTTTATATAATTTGACCTGACCTGACCTCATGTCAGGTCAAATCCTTGATTTGACCTAGCAAGGTCAACTTATATATCATTCGATTCAGCTTGCTAAGAGGATTCATATAGTTCAAGTCGTTTTGCTCTATCTTTACTTGTTCAGATGTAATGGCCGAAAAAACTGAATTTACATGTTATCCCTATGACGGGCATGTTTTGACCTCTGTGACCTTAAATGTGACCTGACAAAAAATGGTTCAAATGTTTTCGATGGAGAAGTGGATGGGCAGCCCAACGCCGTTTACGGTTTTCGCTATCTACCGTGGTTCTCGAGATCTTAGGGGCGGATACCCGCCCCTCCGTCAATGCAAAGGTGGCTCAGACCCCGTCAATGCGCGTGTTAATATGCGCAGCTAAAGGACACATGCTTGTATTACGGCATACACAACTTGTAATCACTGCACATATACTTAACCTTTCGCTGTTTGGTACTAAGAGTATACTATATGTAATTCATTAGTCTCCAAATCACAGTAAATTAAATTCCTTTCATACTTCCACTTTTGAGAGTAAATTTTTACTCACTAAGACATATTTTCTGGGAGCAATTTAAGGCCTCAGTTCACCCAAAAGTTGATTTCACTTCAGGCACCATGTTGGTCGCATCAAGGATATGTGGGTAGCCAACTGAGATGTTCTGACCTCGCACTGGAGGGGGTCTGCCACTAACGCGCACTGGATGGGGGCCTGGTAGGCCCCGTAAGATATCGGAAACTAAGAGGCATAGAAAAACGAAATTTAAGAGGTGGGTGGGGGTTATGATGATCTACATCGTGACTAATTTTTATTGACTTAGGTCAATATCTTCAAGGTCAAACGAGGTCATAAAGGTCAAAACTTGGCCATACTGGGGACCGACCGGTAAATACCGTAATTATGCAGGAAATTGGCGGGAATAAGCTAAAGGTGGACCAAGGTCATATAGAGAAGGTCTCAAAGAGCCTTCCCTTCAATTTTGGGGTCAAGGTCATTCAAGGTCATTGACCTGTAAGGTCACAATATAGTATACTACTTATAATGTACACTTTGACTAACACTATAGCCACTGTTTGGCAGGAAATGGGGATTGACCTTTGCAAATGACCTTTGACCTTGCCCTTTGACCTTGACCTTGGTATTGGGGTACCTTATCGATGACGTCATAGCATAATGTACGTCAGACCGGTTAACGTCATTTGACCGGAAGCACTGTGGTCAGTGAGCTTGAAAGTGCCGATATGACCTTGACCTGTGACCTTTAACCTTGACCTTGACCTTTCATGTGAGGTGACCTTGACATATAATCCTGGTTATATGGTGTTATGACTTCACCACGCGATCTCCAATGCACGCTAACTGGTCCGACCACGCGATTACGGTGATCTCAAAATGCAGGTCTGACTTTAAAAGCCTATAAGTCAAAAATTTCGAACGATTTTAAAAAAATCTTCACCAATTGACGTGCTATTAAATTTTGTTAAATGTGGTAAAGTATCGTGTTTCGGCTACGAGTGGTTCTCCGGCCATCTCGGAAAAACAGGTGGGGGGCCTCCGAGGCCCCCCTCCAGTGCGCGTGTTACAGGTCTATTTTCGAACAAAATTAGGTCATCAGAGCTGCTCGAAAAATTCCCATTGCACGTGCCATCCCGATCAACTCGCACGCGGCTTCTTTTCGCTGTGCGCCACGGTCGTGTCAGCGCCGTCAATAACGGCTTCCCTCAGCGTATACCGAGGGAGTTAAATGCATTTCTGCGGCGGGGAAATGCAGATTTTTTCCAACGACACTTTTATCGATTTTAGGAAACATGTTCTTGCATATATTCGCACTGTTTAGCTTTTATTAACGTCACTTTTACCATCGGTTTTATCATCAGCTGTATCTTTCTCATCACTCACATTTTGATGTTTTTACCGCTTTTTACATGTGTGTCTCTCACCTGTGTACATAGTTTTCCTTTTACTTACATCGACTTCGCCTGTTATTGGATCATTTTCTGTTGGCGATTTACTTGAATAAATAAATAAATAAATTGTTTTATATGATGTGGGCCGTTACTACAGGCGCCAATGGGAGGCTCTCAGAAATACCGCGCAGTTGGGCGGGGCATCACTTTGTCGGCAGTTTTTCAGGCATGCAATGGCATTGCACTGGTCACCGAGCTATGCTAATTCCGGAACTGTGTCAGATGGATTGCTGACTTTTGAGACTTTGTGCTACGTTCCAGTGAATGCAAAGATCCTAGCTGACTTTTTGTGTGTTTCGGTAACCTTTACCGAGTTGTTTGATTCTTCGTCGCCTTTTTCCTGTTTGGTGCCCTATCACAATATCTAGTGGTTCAGGCTAAGAGATGAAAACAACAATTTTTAAACATTGAAAACCTGTAACTTTTGATCCACTGAAGAATACCAATATAGAGTATATAACCAGGGAAATATCCTCAAGCGATACGATTTATACATTATGAGTTGCGAACCATTACAAATTTGTAAGGGAATATTTCCTATTTGATTCCTATAATTTCAAATCTAGACATTTTATCAGGCAGCTAATGGTTTACTGGGACGGTAACATTGGTCGCATCGTGGGCTCAAGAGTGGCAGAGGGGGGAGGAGAGTGGGAAGCGGCGTTGAAATTTGCATTTTTGCGTCTACCTCCGGCTTTGGGCCACGTGACACGAAATGGGCCTGATCCTTACAGGTACACAGATGAGCACAATATTACATTTCCGAGGGTAGCACGCATTGCTCGTAGGCATCATTGCTGAACGAAACATGGATACCCACCTATCGGGCCGTAACAAAAGAATCCATTCACCCTCGATGCAACACCAAACGCAAAATAAAGACGTTGGGCATGGGATGTTTATCCTCGGATATCAGAATACAAACTTTTGGATTCCTTTCACATCTCATTCACCGTTGCAAAGGCTCTGCAAGGCAGAAGAGGAACCACCTTCACAGAACTGAAGTTGTTCGGGTGTTTGCAAAGGAGGAATCAGTTCCTTTCAATGGTCTGCAACCATAAGAGAAGAATATTGCAGTCGCTGGTGCAAATTATTGAACTGTAGCGCAAAGTGATTACGGTGTTTTTCCGTTTCTCGTGAATAAGTGACGTATCAATACACGCATTGACGGGTGGCGGGTACCCGCCCCTTTAAGTTTTTTTGAAGACAGGATAAAAATGGTGGCGAGTAGCGCCGCCTTATTTGACGTACCTTTTCCCTGATCATTTTTACAACTTTTTTTTTAAAATTGTATGGTTAGGTCATCGAAGGTCAGGTCATCAGTACAGGTTAAGTGACCTGACCTCAAAAACAGTTTAAGATAGCATAAGTCAAAAGGGAGAACTTATTAGATTGAAACCTACATCACATAATGGGCCAACCGAGTTCTCTAAAATTTGTTCTGATATTTTTGATATCGATAACCTAACGTCAGGTACGAGCCATGACCTCTCCATTGGAAATACGTGGGAAAATGGTTTTAACTGAAAAACTTAGTAATGGATGGTGATAAAGCATCTATTTTAACTTTGTTAGATTTGCCTAGTTTTTTCCAGTTTCGATGGTATGCATTTTGACCTAATTTGACCTTGAACTGGCCTCAGGTCAGGTCAAATGCCATACTTGACCTGATTTGTCCTAGCAAGGTTATGTTATAAATCATTCAATTCAGCTTGCTGCGAGGATTCCAATAGTCTAAATTGTCTATCTTCACTTGGTCAGAAGAAATGACAAAAACCTTCATTTACATGTTATCCCTAAGAAGCCATGTCTTGGCCTCTAGTGAACTTAAATGTGACCTGACAAAAAATGGTTTAAATATTTTCGATAGAAAAGTGGATGGGCTACCCGACGCTGTTTACTGTTTTTTTCTTTTTGCTATCATGGGTGGGCGGGTAGCCGCCCCCTCGTCAAAGCAAAGGTGGCTCAGACCCCTGTCAATGCGCGAGTTAATAAACAAACACTAGTTGAATGTAGATAAACATGATTGGAACTAAACGGATGCAAGTGGGATGATTTATTATTGGCTTATTAGAAAAAAGCGTCAATTAGATATGTTGTACCTGCAAGGTTAAAAGTACATAGCTTGGGTGCAAAAACGTAACGTGAACGTATGCTCCTTGTTAAATTAAAGGTATATTGAGTAAGTGTTTGGGGCACCAGAATTAATTAATATTTCTAATAAACGAGAAACGATTTAGGTAGCAGAGCAGATAGAGCTGTTCATCAAGGAGTTTCACCTGCAGATATGGTAGCCTTCTGAATGTGGTCAATAGGTGACGTCACAAACGCGCCATTTTTCATTTTTAAATATATTTGTCAGCGTAATCTCTACTCATGGAGCTGAGTAGAACCCCCCCCCCCCGATGTAACTATGTGTCTTCATATTTCATTCAAAGCATTAACGCTTTCTCCAATAACCCACCTTTGCTGGCCCCATATGGCGTCCTTCAACTTTTTGCTTTAACACGCTCATTGACGGAGGGGCGGGTACCCACCCCCTCGGGTTTTTCGGAGATAGCATAACGGCGGCGCGCGGTGTCACCGTACTTGGCATGCCTTTTTGCTCATCATTTTTACAACTTTTGTGAAAATAAGGTTAGGTCATCTAAGGTCTGGTCACCAATGCAGGTCAAGTGACCTGACCTCAAAAACAGTTTAAGATAGCATAAGTCAGAGTGAACTTATCCGGTTTAAACTCATCACATAATGGGCCCACCGAGCCCTCTAAAGTACGTTCCGGTATTTTCTTTATATTGATGACCTAAGGTCAGACTCTTCTAGATGTTACATTTTGTACACCGCAGTCGCTGACTGTGTAATCACAATGGCGTCCGATTCATGTCCAAGTTTGTTTAGGAAGAGCAAAGTGGGGTAAGACGGACACCACTTGTAGGGCAAGATGGACATGGTGTCCATGTTACCCCGCACACCAGTATATTTCATTTTATATAATATGAGCTTAAATCAATCAAGGCTGATGGTTTGGGAAGTGGGGACACAGGGTCCGAAATGCTGGAGAACATTTATTAAATTGGGGGTCATCCAGGGGCAGGTGTGCCCCTTGACCTCAGCGCCCTCTAAAATGGTCACGGTGCCCCCGAGAGATTGATGGGCCCCCTGAAGAGTCGTTTCCAATCCCTCCCCTCAGGAGCGAGGGAGGGGCGCTCTTAAAGGATTTGGAGCGAGAGGATTTGGCGCCCACCTGATAGGTTTTGCGTTCCAAAAGTGGCAGGCATGCACCCAGGATTTTTATTTGGGGGGGGCGGCTGACGAGAGGGGGCAGCAGGCCGGTGGGGGACAGCATTTTGCTTCAGGGGGCGCACTTGTTCACCCAAAAAGGCCAATTTTTGCATCGGGGGGGAAGGGGGTGAGAGCGGTGAATTGTTTGCTCCACAGACCTAGTGAAATTTTTTTAGGGGGCGGCGTGTTGGGTGCAGGGGCAGCAAAGTCAGTGTAGGGGGCAGCAAAGTCAGTGTACCACTGCCTCTAAAAGTCACGTGAAGGCTCATCCTTCCCCTCGATGGCCGTCTTCGGCGCTCCACATGGATTGGGGCGGCACTTTGGAGCCAAAGCGTTGAGGGGGCCGGGTCCACAGCCCCCCTGGGTGCGTGCCCGCCCCTGATCCGGATGGCGCCCCTCGGCAAGGTGCCCCGCCCCCTGATCGGCGATCCTGGATCAACCTATGCACAGTTCCACGACAACCCTTGATACTTTAATCCTCCGTCATTGAAATATTCAGAAAAGGCATGACCCCTTTGACCCTTTGACGAAAAAAGTAAGAAAAATACCCCTTTTCCCGCGGTGGACGACAGTCGCCTAGTAAGTGGATGCAGATGGAAATATTCAAGGCCTGGTTCGATCACTTTGTTCATATTATCCATCTTTCCCCGTGGGGTGCCCATGCTACCCCATTAGGTGGGCTAAATGAACTTTTGCTACTTTTTCTATACTTTACACAAATTGTATTATGATAATTACAGACACAGAGCTGCTTGCACAGTGGTAGATAAATGTCTAAAGTATCTCTACAGCCAAAATAGGAACGAAACAAGCTCGTTAAGTCATCGAAAACTCACACCATCGTCACGGTGTCCGTGATCCCCACTTTCCTCTACATAGGCCCATACGAAAATTCCTGATTATTGAATGACAGTCTTTTTTCATTAGCGAACGCATTCGGAAAATTACTAGCACACACGTAAAATTCTTAATTGAATACATGGGTTATTCGATTGATAGTCAAATTTCACCATTGGTTGAATGGTATTTGGGAGACATTTATTCGCTAGCAGTTAACACGCGCCCCGCTGGGGTCCCTTGGATGACGCGCCCCGCTGGGGGGCGTTTTTCGCCCCCTCCGTGGCTCGTTCCCCACGAAAGCTAAAGCAAAATTACGGGCGGCGTTTGAAAGCTATTGACAAGACAAAACTATTTTATACGAAGAATTTTTATGTCAGGTCAATATTGAGGTCAGCATAGGTCAAAGAATGCTCCATAGGCTTACAACAGAGCAGTGTACGTTTCCCTGTCTAGATCTGCCCTCAGGAGAGCTAGAGCAAATCGTTATGCATCATTGGATTCCTCTCATTGCGGCAAATTGAATGATGTATAATATGACCTTGCTAGGTCGAATAGTCAAAATGACCTGACTTCGACCAAGGTCAGGGTCACAGAAAGACCTGGTATGGTCATGTTGCATATCAATCGATTCCCCGTGACAATATAAACACAATGCAAGCAAAATGGGAGCTTAATACCAATTCAGTGAGAAGTTATTGGCAAAACAATTGAATGGTATTTGGGAGACATTTATTCGCTAGCAGTTAACACGCGCCCCGCTGGGGTCCCTTGCATGACGCGCCCCGCTGGGGGCCCTTGAGCGCGTTTTTCGCCCCCTCCGTATCTCGTTCCTTACGAAAGCTAAAGGAAAATTACGGGCGGCGTTCGAAAGCTCTTGACAAGACGGAACTATTTTATACGAAGAATTTTTATGTCAGGTCAATATTGAGGTCAGCATAGGTCAAAGCCAATCTGCATTTGCCAATCTGCGTCTCTTCTCTCTTCTCTGCTCCCGTGACCTGATATGACCTTTGAGAGGTCAGATGCTCAAAAACCCAGCTTTATGTTCAAGATCGTGGTAAGAATAGACAGTTTGGCGATTTTCAGCCTTATCTATCTAGTATTTACTGAAAACGAGTCCATCCTATTTTTCACCATAGACTTATAATGGGGTGACCAAAAAATTGACCCCACCTTAGGTCACATATATCAAAATTCCGAGATAGCTGATTTTTAGAACCTAATGACCTTATCATATTGTGGAAGTTTCAAACTGATCAGTTTGCTAATGTTCCCTGGGCGCAGCTTCAAACTTGTAATTTTAGGTTTTGAGGTCGGTTCACTTGACCCGGGATAGCTCCTTGACCTGACATGACCTTAACTGAAAAATTCGGTCAGATGTCTAAAATTGATCAGGAATAAGGTATCGTGAGTTTCGTTGTTCTGCGTCTCTTCACTTTTAAGCTATCTGGGAAAAACCAGGAGAGGGGGGCGAATTTCACCCCCCAGCGAGGCGCGTGTTAAGCCGGCAAACACTAACCGTCACCCTGTAGGCACATCGAATTTTTCCAAAAATTGCAGAATTGCCCAGGGCGCTGGTAGTTCAGTTGATCGAGGTCTGGACTATAAATATAATGATCGCGAGTTGGATTCCCGTGTGACCCATTTTTTGTTTTACGTCTCCGCAGTGTTTGTGGCAGCCTTTACATAGGTGGCAGACTTATGCATATGCGATGCTGAGTAAACCTCATTGCGAATTCAGGAATATTATTGGCTGGCTGTTTTGTATCAATATATGAACTATTTGTCGCATTATGTGTGCTTTAGTAATTGCCTACATCGAAGAGGTAAAAGCGACAGTTTTTAGCAGAGGTGCAGAAACTTGCCAACTCGGCTACCGGAGTTTGTGACACATTTACGAAAATTGAGGTGCATAATTGTGACAAAATAGCGATCCTGACTGTATGGCTCAAGATCAAACCCCATATTTTCGAAATAGAGAATGAAGCCCGTAGGGAATATTTTAACTTAGCAGCTCTGTTCTTCAATTGCACAGCGTACCATTAGTAATACAATATTGGTACCGTGTTCAGTTTCTACTAAAACGAGGGACCCCCGCTGCAGAAAACCCGCAAACCGCTGTCACAGTTGCCAGATTTTAACATGCAGCCCAATGGGGCTGATTGTTAGTAGTTTGCAGAAAGTTGCCGCCTAGATACCGGAAATGTGACAGTCAATTTTTTCGAGAAATACACGATTGTGAGCATATTTAAGGCATTAACGATAACGCAGATACTTTATCAAGTACTTCTCTGTCCATTTTTTCAGGTTAAATCATATTTACAGTTTGAGTGTCTTCGATTTATTGGCCCCTATTTCTTCGAATTTAGTATTAAGTACGCCTAAAAGCTACTAATAAAAGTACTAAGTGAGTGAGAAAATAAACATAGCTGGGCAGCAATTCTACTTAAACTGCGCAACAGCGACAAGACAAGTTAGAAATGTTTATGTGATGTAGAGCCTGCCAAAAATTTAAACAGGCGGGAAGCCACTTATTTTGAGGGCATATTCATTAGGTATATTTAAGATAAGTGCAGGCTAAAACTAGCTAGAATAAATATTGCTGCCCATGGCTAATCTAAGATGAATATAGGCTATTGTAAGACTGATGCACTTTCCCATATCAAGCTTGGTTTTTCATTCCTTAGCCTGCTTGTGCCTTAGTTTATTTGTGCCCTAGATTGGTTAGATAGATTTGGAGCTGGAGGAAGTTGGGAGAGTTGGCGCCAGCAACAGGCTGGCAACAACAGTGCTTCAGGTGAGTTTTCATGATCAAATTATCATATCAATATTGTACAGATCAGGGTACTTTAACTACGTACAGATAGCAAATATGTGCTAATGCAGTCCTCCACAAAGTGTTAACACCCACACTGGAGAGGGGCCTGGAACTAACGTGCACTGGAGGGGGCCGAGTAGACCCCCTTCTTATCTCAGAAAATCACAGCAAATCTCAGAAAGAAATAGACTTCGAAAAACGCTGGTTGGGGGTGTGTTGCTTACTACCAGTGGTGGTAAGCAACGCATAGGACCTGAACTGCATGGAGTTAAAGCAGGATTTTGACTACACTGGATCTTTCTTTGGTATGCGAATTCCAATACCTCTGTACCTATTAGGGCAATAGACATATATTTACATCTATGCAGGCTAGTTGCCTCAGAGTTTTTACTGCAAAAAGGAATGACCGGGCAGGTGATGATCGTGAGTGGGATGCAAATTTTAAGCATTTGATGTGTTTATAAAAATGCTACCTAAGGTCCACTTTACCAACACATCTTAGGTAGATTCAAATACTATGTTGACGTTGACATTTTTTCCCTTTTGTTGATATGTGAGATGGAAGTTTAGTGGGGGGAGAAGCTGTGGCTAGGGTTCCCAATTGTGTATACATGTACGCTCCCATTAATAGGTATGTTCCCAATAATGACTATTTTCATGATAATTGCTACATTTAATCATGTGGAAAGGTACCATAATTGGAAACACTCCTTCCAAAAATGGATACTTCTTCAAAAAGGAAATGCATGTCATTGGGGAAAATGCAGTCAGAGTTGCCAATAATAGTTATGACCCCAATACTGGAAAAAATGACCCATAATTGGAAATTTTCCTTCCAAAAACAAAAACATGATCTATAAATGAAAACTCAGTTTACTACTTTCAGGCTGTAATGGTTTGGTACTAGAACCTTGTCTGCTGCAAAAAGTAAGGGACAGGTAGAGGACATTCAGCATATTGGAAATAGTATTCAAGTATACAATTATTATTTCCAGCTCTGTGTGACAGAGGAGGCATACGTCGCATTGAGTTTGTGACAGCCATACTTTCTGCACCTCTGGTTTTTAGTGTTATACATTAGGTTGATGACAAGTCTGAGGTTTTTATTACCCTTACTAGCACTTACAGACTCTAGCTTTTATTCAGGACACGAACTTGGTTAAATTGCTTGGGCTGAAAAATAAAGTAATATCAATGTTACAGTGACACTGAGGTCGCTTTTAGCTCTCTTTTCAGTCCGCGTAAGGAATTGACATGGTTTGATTTTTCAAACGGATGTTTACATAAACCTTGATAGATGGGTACATTGATCACTGAGCAGCTTAGGTAAGCTATCGTCGGGCTACCAAAGGCAAGAGCAAAGGCTAAATACGCCGTTTTACTCGGCAGAATGTCGACCCATAGTGCCGCCTTGGCAACCAGGACCCTTCCAATCATCTCAGCTTCAGGTCAGTAACATCACAACGGCGCTCATGAATGAAGAAGAACAGGTTTCCTCTTTTAACCCTCGCCCCGTTGGGGGAAGGGGTGTTGAACAAGCACAGTGGAAAGAGGTCTGGCGTCAACGTGGAGTAGAGGGGTCCTAAAGTGCCCATCTCCCTTAAATCTAGAAAACCAAGGCGGTTAGAAAAACGCCTGTTTAAGCGGTATGTGGCAGCGATGATGAGCAACGTTATGACTAAGTTTCATTGACCTAGGTCAATATCTTCAAGGTCAAACGAAGTTTTAAAAGTCAAATCTGGGCCGTGCTGGAAACCTATTGGGAAATACCGTAACCATGCGTAAAAAACTACACCAAAAGCGACCAGGCTCATGGAGGGAAGACCCAGCACAATCTTCAATGCAATTTTGAAATCAAGGTCATTTAACCCTCGCCCCACCGGGGGGCATCGATGGCCCCCCTAAGGTTTTTCCGGGATAGCAGAAAAACGACGAGGCGCAGCACCGCGGTTGAGAGCTCTACCTCCCACTGCATCATTTTCTCGTCATCCCTGAAATTTTTTACCCCGGGTCACCCAAGGTCAGGTCACTAGACGAGGTCAACCAAGGTCACCTCACTTCAACTTTACAGCTCTGTAAGAGCTACATTTCAAAGTCGATCGATTTGAAACTTCCTACACTTTATGACCCCTCCGGGGTCTACAAGGTGTATATCCGGGATTTTTCGATTTCGTTCCCTGAGGTCAGGTCACGAGGCGACCTCTCCCATTGGAAAAGCATGGGGAAAACCTGTTTCATGATATAAAAGCCACAAAAATGATTGCAAATACTCAGACTGCTCAGAACAGCGTTTTTGGACACCCTTGCACGGATCCCAGGGGTCATATTTACCCTTTGACTTTTCCAAGGTCATCCAAGGTCACCAGAGGTCAAAAACAGTATTTTGACAATAACTTTTGACCTAATTAAGCTAGAGCGGTGAAACAAACACCATCGTGTTTGTTTTGTCACTGGCTTTCATGTGATATATGGCAAGGTCACTTTGTGACCTTTCGTGACCTCAGGTCATATTAGGTCACGAGGTGACCTCTGGAGGTCAAACCACTGGCGGAAGGTCTTTACATTCCACATAACGGAAAAAGTACTGGCAATTTGCTATCAAATGAACTTTACCAGGCCTCAATAGCTCTAATGACATAAGAGCTATGACCAGTTTGCTTAATCATTGCATATTTGAGTGAAAATAGCCGATCTTGACCTAATTTGACCTCTGGAGGTCAAACCATTGACCTGAGCACTAAAACATGCAAAGTGACTTCTTACTGAATTCACGCGAGCTTTCTATTGCACTTTGCAGATTTGCGCTAACGCCCATATTTTCGGAGTTAGAGGGGGCCATCGATGGCCCCCGTGGGGCGAAGGTGGCGCCGGACCCCCGGTGGGGCGCGGGTTAAGGTCAGTGACCTATGGCAATAACATGACACACTCCCAATAATGTACAATATTATTGACACTACAGCAGACTTTGAGCGGGAAATCAGGAGTTTACCTTGAAAAAAAGCCTGTAACCTTGACCTATGACCTTGAATGTGACATTGAGTTGGCTTAACTATGAAGTTATAGCATAAAATGCGTCATACTGAATAATGCCGTCTGACCGGAATACCGGGGTCAATAGACTTTACCTGTGACATTTCACCTTGACCTTGACCTTCATGTGGGTTGACTTTGACTTATAACCTGCTCATATGACGTTATTAAACCACCACTCAGTCACCCTGCAGGCGAACTGGTGCGACCGCCGGACTGCAACGTCTCAAAACATAGGTCTGAATTTCGAAGCCATAAGTAAAATAATTACTGACCGATTTTCAGAACTCCTGCTCCAATGGATGCGCTCATGAATTCTCTTCAATGTGGCCAAACAGCGTTTTCTCCGGCGGCGAAGAGTTTTCCGGCCACCTTGGAAAAATAGGACACTTTAGGACCCTCTCGACCTCGCGTGTTAAAAAACACTGTGCTTTTCCGGCGCCACAAAAAAACGGTAGTGCAAAGACCCGCTGAACTTGACAAACCTTATCCTTGATTAATTCTGCACCTTTTACTGAAATGTTAAGGTCTGTTCGTCTCAGGCCAGGTCACCAGTGTAGGACAAGTTAACTCACCTCCAAAAAAGTTTAAGATAGCATTAGTCAAAGCAGGGTTAATCTATCCAACAAAACAAATCACATAATAGGCCTACCGAGTATTTCGGGATTTTTCATATCGATGACCCAGGGTCAAGTACAAACCATGACCTCTCCATTGGAAAGGCATGGGGGAAAACGGGCATTAGGCGGAAAATGGCTCTAATTATGTAAATATAGATTTGATTACCTTCCTATTCTCCGATTCGCAGTAGCTTAGGCTGCTTTGGAGGTTAATGTTGTAAGTTTTGAACTTGTGAGAAGTTTGAACTTGTCAGAGGTCATTTGGGATTGCTTGAACAGGTTTTCAGACGTCGTTTAATACCTTTGCAGGACATGACGACAAAGCATTTATTTTGATACCATTAGGTATTAATTATTATTGGGAGTTGCTTGATATGCATATCGACCATGGTTGGTCGTATGATGACCTTGACCTGACCTTAGGTCACGATTTTTATGATTTGACCTAGTATGGCCATATCATAAATATTTCGATTCACCGTACCAAGAGGAAGCGAATGGTGCCTACAATTTGGATCGAGCTCAATTCTATCAGACACTAGAGCCTAGAAACTCTTCTATAACCGGTCACCTTCTTTGATCTGTTATGACCTCAATTTTGGCCTGGGCCAAAAGGTGACAGAAGTAGTTTCTTTATTAATTCGTATGAGCTAACCACCAGGTTTTGCTATTGTTCCCTATCCCGCATAGGAGCCGAGATCGAGGGGGAGGGGTCTTTGAACACCTTCCCCCTCCCCGCCATAGCGAAGGTGGCTCAGAGGCTGACCGCCGGGGCGGGTGTTAAGGCCCAGAGTATGTCTTCTCCACATATGCGCCAGATTATGAGCTTGCCCTTTTCTTCGTCCATATAGATAATCTAGGTTTGGGGCAGGGTGGAGGTTGACGGGGGCACGCGCGCGCTTTCTCGGCCGGTCCTGAGGCCGCGACTCAGTGAACCGGCTGGCGCACTGCACCGGAAATGGAGATGCACATATCCCAAATGCGTTTTGGATGTCACGAGTTTACCTGCAGGCTCCAACCATTTGTTTGCATACACACTGAGACCATTTCACATCCTCAGCCCCTCCAAATGGTCCCAGTCTTGAGGGGCTTCTCTACCTGCATTGGAGAAAAGTGTATTTCTAGTTCTGAATACCCGCAAGCCTGTTCTATATTCGGAAATCATTTTTGAGCCCTTTGCTGAAGGTCATGATGAAACCCTAATAAGACAGGAACAAAAAGTGCTCGGTAAAGAAAACAAGAGCACCCATTCAATGGATGAAATGTGATCCCCTGAAAACCTGATAGTGACGTTTTTGTTCTTTGATCCCGGGTAAAAATTTGCGGAGAGGCAAAGTGTAAAAATGGTATTTGAATCACTTGAGCAGTGAAGAATGGGGTGGAGAAAAAATGAATCATGATCGATCATTCTTTAACATGCGTAGTGGACGGGGTCTCGGAGGCCCCTTTCCCTGTTTTTCCAAGGTGGCCGGAGAACCGCTCGTAGCCGAAAAAATGATACTGAGCAGAATTTGACAGAGTTCAACGACGCGTCGATTAATGAAATAATTTCGAAATTAGAATGATTTTTCTATTTATAGGCTTTCAAAGCCAGACATTAATTTTGAGATCGCCTCAAACGGGCAGCCGAACCAGTTCACTTGCATTAGAGACCGAGTGGTGACGTCCTAGCGTCATACAACCGATATGATGTGTCAAGTCACTTTACATGAAGTTTAGGGCCAAAGGCCACGGGTAAAGATCACACCAGCACTTTCAAGGTCATTGACCCAAGTGCTTCCGGGCAAATGGCGTTACCCGGTCTAAAGTATATTATACTATGACGTCACAGTTAAGTTCCCTCAATGCAAAGGCCAAGGTCAAAGGTCAAGGTCAAAGGTCATTGGGAAGGTCAATCCTCATTTCCTGCCAAACAGTTGTTATAGTGCTGGTCATAGTGTACATTATAGTTAGTATACCATATTGTGATATCATAGGTCAATTACCTTGAATGACCTGGACCTCAAAATTGGGGCTTTGGACTGAAATAAAAGTTTTGAAGAACGTGTCAAGAAGTCACTTCTGGCATATTTAATTTCACTCTAAGCCTACTGAATTAAATTTCCGTTATTTTAGGTATAAGGATACTTATTTGAACTTATTTTCAAACATTGAAGGAATATTTTCCACCTGGTTGCAGTGGTCACAACAATTTGATTGGTCTAAATCCTTAGCCCCTCCAACTCATGAAACATATCATACTAACAAACGAGTCACCCTTTCCTGTCGATGAGATACGTGGATGTAAACCAAATATATTGATTGTGCCAGTAATACATGCTAATGAATTGTTTCCCGATTTCATTGTCTAAAGTTTTTAAACATATATTTTTCTGCTACGTTGATATCGACAGAAAAATGTAAAACATAGACTGGAAAGCCCCGCCGCTAAAATGCTAATGTTGCGTCCCATTTGAGTGCTCCTTAAGCGAGCCATGTTTGGCCCAGATCAAGGTTCGCATTATACAAAATATGAAAACTATTTTTGGATAGCGTCAGAAATTGTAAAAATGCAGTATTTTGTTTTTAACGCCTAAAGTCATTACAAAAATACTGGTTTCCTTTTTCAGATTTATACTAGCCATAAACAGTACTTTTTGGAGCATGTAATTTAAGTTAAACAGTCACTAAAGCAAGTTTCTTTCCTTTGCGCGTGACCTTACCTAACTCAGGGATAAGATAATTTTGAAAATTGAACCAATGGAACCTGACAAAAAGGTTAAGGTTAAGGTATTATGGGCTGAGTTTAGACAGAGTCTATTTGAATGCCCACTTCATGGTAAGGACGTGTTAGGACAGGATATGGTTGTCCAGCCTTGCTTTGAATGCATTAGTAGATGGCGCACTTATCACATGTTCAGGTAAAGAGTTCCACTTGTTTACAACCGTTAGAGAAGAACTTGGTTCTTCTGAGATGTGTTGCCCTCTGCTTCTTTATCTTGAGAAAATGGCCTCTTGTACGTGCTGGGTTCAAAAATAAGAAGTTGTCCGGGTTTGTTCTCAATTTCCCTGTTAATATCTTGGAGGTCTCTATCATGTCTCCCCGATTCATCCTGTCCCTGATGGTTGTCATCTCCAGCTTCGTAAGGCGTTCTTCATAGGGTAGTTGACTTATACCCTGGGCTGTTTTTGTACCCCTCCGTTGAACCTTTTCAAGTACATTCAAGGTTTGAATCAAATAGGGACCAACAGCCTGAACACAATATACAAGGTGTGGCCTTACATACACATTGAGAGGTGCTTTGAAGTTTTGCAGGGTCAGCTTGTCAAATGTTGTTTTAATCAGTCTGAGAGCCCCACTCGCTCGATTTGCAGCTTTTTTGCAATGCTCAAATGGTTTAAGATTTGATGTTATTGTAACTCCTAGATCTCTTTCAGAGGTTGTTGTTTCCAATTCAATAACTTTGTTGTCAGAGTCTGTCATGAAGTATCGGTGACCTGGATTGTGTTCTCCACAGTGCATAAACTTGCATTTTTTGCATTAAATTTCAAAAGCCACTTCTCAGACTACTTGCTGAGTGAGTCTAGATCTGTTTGGAGGGATCTGGCATCTTCAGATGTTGTTATTTGCCGGTATATTTTACTGTCATCAGCAAACATCATCATTTTGCATTTGACTATGCTCGGGAGCTCGTTCACATATATGAGGAATAATGTGGGTCCCAGGACTGAACCTTGGGGTACGCCGCTAGCAACTTTATTCCAACTGGACGTTTCATCTCTCACCGAGACTTGCTGCTCTCGATCAGTCAATTAATCTTCGATCCAGTTCAAAATTTTATCTCTGATTTCATATGCTTTCAGCTTAATTTTGAGTCGTTCGTGTGGTACAGTGTCTAAGGCTTTTTGGTAATCGAGGTACGCAACATCCACTAATTGGTTCATATCCAGGTATTTGGTCCAGTATTCAAGGCATTCAAGAATATTTTTCTGACATGACTTTTGAGGAACAAATCCATGTTGATGGTTACTTAGTAGATTATTGTTGATAAGATGCAACATGATGTTTTTATGATCCTTTCCATTTCTATACAAACTTGACTGGTTAAACGTACTGGACGGTAGTTTCCTGGAATTTTCTTCGAAACTTTTTTAAAGATCGGAACAACACTTGCCCTTTTCCAATCCAAAGGCAATTTTCCACAATCAAGATATTTACTGTAAATGATGGTGAGAGGTAATGCAAGCACCTCTGCACCCCTCTTCAAAACTCTTGTTGGAATATTGTCTGGTCCAGAAGATTTATCTTCACTAAGACCTCTCAGTTCATCTGCTACCATCACCCTTGACATACCAATATTACAAAGCTGGTGATTGTCATCTACCATTTCAGGAGATGTAGGTAGCATAATTTCCCTCCTCGACAAAAACAGAGCAGAATAATTTCTGCAGCTCCTTAGCAGCTTCCTTGTCGGAGTCTGACACAGTGCCATCCTGTTTTTCTAGCTGGCATACCGACTCCTTGACCTTGGTCTGGTTCCTTATATATTGGGAGGGCTTCTTTGAATTTTGTTTCGAAATTTTTGCTAACTTGGCTTCATATTTTCGCCTTGCTGCCACCTGGTTTTGTTTCTTTCCTTCGTAAACTTGGTGTGCATATTCTGCAGTATCTCTTCATCGTGTAAACTTAACCCTTGCCCCGGTGGCGGGTATGAGCCACCTTCGCCCTGGTGGGGGGGGGGCCAAGAAAGACCCCCACGATCTCAAAAACTAAGAGAGCTAGAAAAAGCGCAAAACAGCAACGCTCGAAAGCTCTTCGAAAATGATATCGAATATACTTTAGTCATTTTTCTTGTCAGGTCAATATCAAAGGTCACCAGGGGTCAAAATAGGTCAAAATCGCTAATATGAGGTGTACTAAGAAAACCTCATATATCTCAGAAACTATGATAGCTAGAAACATTTTTCTAATACAATTCGAAAGCTCTTGAGATGCGCTTTCATTACAGTGGTATTCATTTTCGTGTCAGGTCAACGCCTAGGGTACGGTCACTAAATATTAGGCATATTCTTGGGAATGTCCATAGCCACCCATGCATAAAGGCGTTTACTTTTTCGCTAATAGCTTCCAAACCAAACAAGATAAAGCCTTAGTTTATGCACCATTGCAATCCTCTCGTCAATACGAATCAAATGATATATGATATTGCTATGCCAGGTCAAATTTAATAATTTGACCGGACCCAGGTCAACGGTCTGACCCAACTTGAACTGGTATAGTCATGATGTATATCATTTGACTTCCAGTGACTATGCAAACACTTTGGTGACAAAATAAAAGTTCTATCTTTGTTTATTTAAAATTTATAGAGTAAAACACCAAAACATGCTTACTTCACCTAAGGTGACCTTTTAAAGGTCACAAGTCAACATGTTTGGCATCAACTTCAGAAATGGGCTAAGGGCAGGTCGTAACCGATGTTTGAAGTTGATTCCATCCATACTTACTGAGAAAAGCTCATTATTTCGTGATTTTCCCCATGTATTGACAATGGGGAGGTCATGCTCTCCACATGACCTTAGGTCACCAATATCAAAAATCCCGGAACAAATGTTGTAGCTCCTGGTGGGCCCAATATGTGGTATGAGTTTCAACTTGATCAATTGACCCTTCTTTTAGTTATGCGGTCCTAAGTATTTTTTGAGGTGAGGTCACTTCACCTGGCCTGGTGACCTGACCTGATATGACCTTGAGCCAAAATTTTCAGCAAAGATGTAAAAATGATGAAATATACCGCTAAGATGAAATATACCGATAGATACAGTCTCTCCGTACCTTTTGCAGGGAAATATTTTCACCAACTCGAGAGAGAAGCCAGCAAAATTGGCATACAACTTGTGTCAAAACCACTGCACACCGTGGGATCTTTGTTGTGCAGCAAGGCCAAACACCAGCTGCCTAAGTCACAAAACTGCAACGTTGGAATGTCAACATTGGAGAGACCGACCGAGAAATACAGTCTCGAGTGCAAGAACATCGCAACAGCTGGAGAGGACAAGTACCCTCTAAACCGAAGGCTTCAGCCTTCAGCAGGCACGGATAGTGTACTCCAGCCGTCTCTGACGTCAACTTCCTCAGTCATGCTGCTTATCACCATAGGCGACTGCTCATGGAGTCGGCCTACATACAATCAGTGGGCCGGTGAGGGACAATACTCACCTCAACAAACGATGCTAGTGTTAACAGAAATTCCGGCACTCTCTTAAATGAGAGATGGCTTCCAATCATGCGCCGAGTCTGTTCCTAAGGCGTATTTCTATACTTTGACGTTTACATGAAGAAATCTGTTAGTTGTTGAAGTCTAGAAATCTGCTGTTCTTTTATTTTGGCCTTTTTCTATATAACATTAATAATATTTGTGTGGGTGTATGTTAGGGTCCCAAGCCTTATAAGTGTAAAATCAACTTGGTGGTATCGATGTCAGCACACTTCGCCCCTGTTCGTATATGTGTAGAAATGATTCTGAGAAAGTTTCATCAAAATCGGTCAGTATTTTTGGTAGCACAAAATTATCGATTTTTCAAGAAAACGTCACGAAGGAAAAAGGTAAAATACGGAGGATAATTTATTCCAAGACGAGGTCCAGACACAAGTTATGGCAATAACATAAACTAACAAGTCTTTGGTCTCTTAAGGCCCGTTCACCAACTCTTGAGCCATTTGGAGATGTCCTTGTCTTAGGCCTTGGTCTTTGCCTGCTCCTGTGTCTTGTGGAGTCTGGGAGGAGCTGTGTCTGGGAGGAGCGGCGTCTCTAATCAGCAGGAGCTGCGTCCGCTAATGAGTCTCCGGTCCGTGAAGCGTCTTTTCAGCACATCTGTCTTAGCAGTCTTTGATCACCTTGGTCTTCAACTGCTCCTTTGTCTTCCTTGGCACTGCCCGTGTGTGGAGCGGGACTGCTTGCAGAAGGAACTGCGTCTGCTCCTCACTCTTAGTCCGCCGACCAAGGAATCGCTTTACCAGGGCGATGCCACGCTCGGCTACGTCGTTACTTACACGGAGGGTGGCAACCCGCTTCGGGCCAGCTGGTACAGGGGTTGGACGGCCATGTTGTCACATTTTCGTCGAGGAAGGTCTGATCTCCCAGAAGGCCTTTGATGAGGTTCGACGACCGGACCGTTGCCCAGGTGGAAAGTGGCCTCTGGAGGTTGAGATTTTTCCCCTGAAGTCGTCGTGAGCTAACCTTCAAGGCCGGTTGTGTTTTCATGGCCTGAACGATGGCGATCTTCTCCCCCTCGTCTACTCTCCGTCGAAGAGCGCCAGTCCGATCAGGTCATCCGACATGTACCACAGATGTCGGCGCATGGCCCGGTCGGCGACGGCAGCCACGCTCCGATCCTCATAGTCTGCTAGGTCACGGATGAAGTCGCTGTCGTTCTTCGGGGCGTGGGCGGCAATGGTCGCTTCGTTCCAGTACTTGATGTACACCATTGCCACGAACATCGAGACTTTCATCATTCCCTCCTTTTCCCGACTGGTCAGTTTGAGCTGATCGGCGAAGAGCGGATCTTGATGGCGTAGATCCCTTTCGCCATCCAGCGGGCCATGTGATACGCGCCAGGAGCTCTGAAATACTTCGGCATGTCACCGCCCAGGAACACGAGGCATAGCTGGATCAACTCTTGGTAGTCCTCGCGCGGATGAGATCCAGCCCCCAAGAGCTGGCGCAAGAGGTTGGTCATGGACTGACGTCGGGTTTTCTGCTCGGCCGACAAGGAGTCAGCGTCCAAGGGCCTGACCTTGCTCTGGTCGATTAGTGGCCATCGTGCCTGCAGCTTCTGAAGAGGGCAATATCCGGGCCAGAAGAAGGACCATAGCAGCATTGGAAGACGTCCTGCAGCACAACCTCATAGACATGGTGTCGGCATGCCAACCAGAGCAGGGGGCGGTTTAGCTCACGCTCGATCCGCGCACACGCCCCTTTCACGAGCCCAGTATTGGACGCCGTGGTGTCGAACCCCATGCCAATGATGCGGGTTTCCAGGTCATTCTCCCGAACAAGCTGAAGACAGTCTCGGCCACGGCTCTTCCTGTTCCATCAGCGGAGACAGGGACGCCCAGGAGTTCCTCTGTGTCCTCCCCCGTGACCAAGACTGCAATTCTCTCCTCCAGTGACTTACCGTTCGTGATATTAGGAAGGAGCTTTCCGTCCCAGTGGAGGACCAAGGGTACTTCCGTGTCCCAGCTCCGTGAAGCCGCGATCTCCTCTCTGTTCTTTACTCGAGCGCGGTGAACAGAGGAGCGGACAAGGTCAGTTCGTCGATGTTATGTCCAAGAGCGATGGCAGCCGCTGCGAATGACGAGGTGGCAGCCCGAACCGACAGGTTGTCCCGATCCCATGACAGGGTCATCTCCTTGTTTAGCTTGTTCGCTGGACGGTGAAGACGCTGTACTTTCGCAGGCGTTGGACCGAGGAACGTATCATCGTCAGATTCGGTCGACGATGACGACTCCGAAGATGTCTCGAGAATGACATCCTTCTCCAGGCGCATAGTAGAAACAGCTGCGGCCTCCGTTTCTCGTCGGTCGATCTCTCGCTTCCTCTTCAGCCAGGCCCGTTCCTGCTTCTTCACTGAAGTTTGGTCGACCCCAGCCATTGAAGAGCTCATTCTGTCTTCCCTTTGGGACCTCAGGAACTCCTTGTCCTCCTCTGGTATGTTTGAGGTCAGGGCATTCGCGTGGGCCACGTCGAAGACTTCTTCTAAAGAATCTTGAAAATCCCTCGCTTTGCTACCTCCGTCTCTGTCGTGCGATTCTTCAGCTTCTTGATTGTTTTGAAGTCGCTGAAAAGCTTTAAGATTTTCTTTTGACGTACGATGAATCAGATGCGGGGACATTAGCCTTCTGCCACACGTCAAGAATCTTACTGGTGGTAGATCCAGAAGCTGTCGCGACAACCTCCTTCAAATCCACATGATGGTACATTAATACGCCAACACCTCCTTCCGAGACGGCAGCCTGTTGCCAGGAAAGGTCTCGGAAGAGTTCAGATCAAAAAAGCGGATCTTTTGACCGCCGAGCCCGAGCACGCGGCATTGTTGGAGGCAGGAAGGAAAGAAGGAACCTGAGGAAGAGAATACCTAGCATCAATGCTCAAGGTGGTCAATATCACTCCTGTCACACAAAGTCGACATTTTGTGCTACCAGTAAATATACCCGAAATGAAATAAAACTTTACAAAATGTATTTTCACATGAGAGGTAACCGGGGCGTCATGTGCTGGAAAGTTTATCACCACTTTGAATTTTCTGGGACACCCTAGTGTATGTGTGCGTTTGTGTGGGCTGTTCTACATTTTAGGGCTGTTATATTTTATAGCCCCAGTCGCCTGCCTTTTGCAGGCCTCGTAGTATGTGTATTTTAACAACGGAAGGAGTGCTCAAACAGTTTTTTGCAAAGAACAAAACCGGTTTGAAATGCAATTTGACATAGGAAAAAAGTGGGCTGAAGTTAAAATCTTGAATTTTCTTATTCACGCCCTGATCTCGCTGTGCCCTAATAACTACTGAACAGCATGCTTTCGTTGTCTCAATTTACCCTCCTGCTTCTCAACTGTATTGCCTCCTTCAATAAGAGACCGTCGATCAATAACGTTACGCATATTTTTTACCCCTTCCTCCCCCATTTAATTTTTTCATTTCATTGGAGAAATTAAATGATGCGCGTTGATTTGTGGATGCCGCACGCGTCTTGCCACAACCGCCGCCGACTACGGATATAACATGCGCTCACTAAAACTCTCGTAACTTTTTTTCGGCCGTCGGTTGCCAACCTACATATTCCACCAATGTAAAGAAGATACTTTCCGGAATACAGGGTATGATTTTCTAGCTGATCCTGACTGTGCCTTTTTGCCAATATAAGGAAATATGGTGTATGTTATAAATTTTAGTTTTGAAACATGTGCTTATTAATACGAAATCACTGCAGTCTTCGGAGCAGCTAGAACCGTATTTTTGTAACCAAAAGGTCACAAACCTTCCAAGCTTTAAGTTAGTATACGTTTTTATGAATGGCGAGGTGTGAACACCTTTTATTAGCGTTTTAGATCAGGCTATTATTTCTGGCCAGATACCCGTATTCAGGGAGGCAGAATAAGTTTCAAGTTTCAGCTCATGGGAAACGAATGTAGTACGCTAGAGGAAGAAAATAATGATGATTTTCCGGGTTCCAAACAATTCTCAAACGTATCGCTTGCATTTGATAACAGTTCTAGACAGTCATTTTTGGCATTTTCGTCCCGTTTTTTAGGCCCGCTGCATCACTGTGCAACGGCGTTTCACCATTACATTGCGGAAACCACCAATATTCTTGATTCCGCGACTTGCAGTCCAGGCTTCATGATGTACCTCCGCTTGTAGCCCAATAAATCAATCGAGGTCAAAGATGATACGCTGCCCGTACACAAGGGTATTTAAATGGGCGCCGAAAGCGAGGGGACGGGGTACGCCCCCCCTCTGTTGGTCAACCAGGGGGGACGTCACCCCAAAATTGTTGGTCCATCGTCATTACTGCTGTCAGGTACCGAGCATGCTCAAAACTCACCTCCCCTGGTCAGCACCAGCCCGGGTCCGTCCCCCTAAAAAAATCAGTGTTGGCACCCCTGAGCATTGACAATTTCGCCCGTCACTTTCACCTCCGACCAGATTTAGCCTAAGCTTAGTATGCACTATCGATACGTATTCGTGACTGCGTAGTGCGCATAGATGGCTGTATGATCACTTTCCGATATTGCCTCTTGGGTCCGACACATCACGCCTAAAGCGAGCCTTCTTGCTATTAAAACTTGAAACTATGTTATAACATCCCCAATATTCAGTGCCCTGTTGCGCTCCAGCCTTTGACCTGACATGAAAATGGATGTTGCTCCAATGAAAGATCTGCTGGAGCTCTGTCGAATAGCGTTGAGAAAGTGGTTCCGGTCGTTTTTTGCTTAAGGAGATTAACAAGGTTTTGTAGAGCACTGCATTTGATAAATTTTGACATATGTCAATTTTTACCGCTGGTGACCACAGTATTAACCTTACGCAAAAATGTTGAGAGTATCGCCAATTGCATTTTTAAGAACTTTCGGTTGCTTTTCCGCTTCTATCTTTCTTTGTTTCCAAGATCAAGGGTGTCATTTATAGCCCCCCTCCCACCGGGGGGGGGTCATAGGTGATTCATGCCGGTCACCGGGGTTAAGGTTAAGGGCCAGAATGTATACTTTTGTTGCATTCAGGTCATAACTTTGAATATCATAATGAATTATAATCTCATGACATCATTTAGGTAATGACTTGAATCTGGCTTAGGTCATCGATATCGAGAAACCCGATCTTTGTATATCTATATTTTACATATTCTATCGGCACCTTCCCCCTTGCACCCGCTAGTGCTTCCTCTAGCCATATTTATACCACTTTTAAGACTAATTTTGCAATACATGTAACATTAGGTTTGGAAACCATCGAAGAAGCTGGAATTTTAGTCGGTGACCACAAGCTCACTTTTTAGACCCCTGGACAAATAACATCACATTTCAACTTCTTAAGCCAACATAAAACATACATCTTTTGGGAACCCCATTTAAGACTCGGGCTCGCAGACCATTCACGTTAATGGAAGCAAAGTTTCTAATGCATTGATGGTACGAGTGGTCGAACCTTAAGCATCCGCACAAGCCTTTGCCAGCCCGTCGGGCATCCCCATCGCTCCATTATCCGCAGGTTTCAGAGCACCGCGAACAAGATCCCAGCCTGACGTCTCAAAGAAAAGGTCAGTGTATGAATTTGACATTCAGCAAAACGGGTACACCGATTGCATAATTTGAACGGAAATGGGCCGGCTCACGCCAACAGGGCAAGACAACCAGGGGCATTCACAGCAACGCCGCTTGGGAGTCAGAAAAATCGTCAACGCAATGTTTTTTCTAAAGGAAATTTGCCCAAATTCTATATTTGGAGGGCCATGAACCCCCCCTCTGTGTTCACCAGTAAAGACAGCCCGCATCAAATTGTTCTTTATTGGGCTACAAGCGGAGGTACATCATGAAGCCTGGACTGCAAGTCGCGGAATCAAGAATATTGGTGGTTTCCGCAATGTAATGGTGAAACGCCGTTGCACAGTGATGCAGCGGGCCTAAAAAACGGGACGAAAATGCCAAAAATGACTTTCTAGAACTGTTATCAAATGCAAGCAATACGTTTGAGAATTGTTTGGAACCCGGAAAATTATCATTATTTTCTTCCTCTAGCGTACTACATTGGTTTTACATGAGCTGAAACTTGAAACTTATTCTGCCTCCCTGAATACAGGTATCTGGCCAGAAATAATAGTCTGATCTAAAACGCTAATAAAAGGTGTTCACACCTCGCCATTCATAAAAACGTATACTACCTTAAAGCTTGGAAGGTTTGTGACCTTTTGGTTACAAAAATACGGTTCTAGCTGCTCCGAAGACTGCAGTGATTTCGTTTTAATAAGCACATGTTTCAAAACTAAAATTTATAACATACACCATATTTCCTTATATTGGCAAAAAGGCACAGTCAGGATCAGCTAGAAAATCATACCCTGTATTCCGGAAAGTATCTTCTTTACATTGGTGGAATATGTAGGTTGGCAACTGACGGCCGAAAAAAAATTACGAGAGTTTTAGTGAGCGCATGTTATATCCGTAGTCGGCGGCGGTTGTGGCAATGACACGTGCGGCATCCACAAATCAACGATCATTTAATTTCTCCAATGAAATGAAAAAATTAAATGGGGAGGAAGGGGTAAAAAATATGCGTAACGTTATTGATGGACGGTCTCTTATTGAAGGAGGCAATACAGTTGAGAAGCAGGAGGGTAAATTGAGACAACGAAAGCATGCTGTTCAGTAGTTATTAGGACACAGCGAGATCAGGGCGTGAATAAGAAAATTCAAGATTTTAACTTCAGCCCACTTTTTTCCTATGTCAAATTGCATTTCAAACCGATTTTGTTCTTTGCAAAAAACTGTTTGAGCACTCCTTCCCTTGTCAAAATACACATACTACGAGGCCTGCAAAAGGCAGGCGACTGGGGCTATAAAATATAACAGCCCTAAAAAGTATAACAGCCCACACAAACGCACACATACACCCACACAAATATTATTAATGTTATATAGAAAAAGGCCAAAATAAAAGAACAGCAGATTTCTAGACTTCAACAACTAACAGATTTCTTCATGTAAACGTCAAAGTATAGAAAATACGTCTTAGGAACAGACTCGGCGCATGATTGGAAGCCATCTCTCATTTAAGAGAGTGCCGGAATTTCTGTTAACACTAGCATCGTTTGTTGAGGTGAGTATTGTCCCTCACCGGCCCACTGATTGTATGTAGGCCGACTCCATGAGCAGTCGCCTATGGTGATGAGCAGCATGACTGAGGAAGTTGACGTCAGAGACGGCTGGAGTACACTATCCGTGCTCGCTGAAGGCTGAAGCCTTCGGTTTAGAGGGTACTTGTCCTCTCCAGCTGTTGCGATGTTCTTGCACTCGAGACTGTATTTCTCGGTCGGTCTCTCCAATGTATATGACATTTTCACCTCCTACCTTGTAGGAACATGCGATGAGGTATACAACGTTGCTGTTTTGTGACGTAGGCAGCAGGTATTTGGCCTTGCTGCGCAACAAAGATCCCACGGTGTGCAGTGGTTTTGACACAAGTTGTTTGCCAATTTTGCTGGCTTCTCTCTCGAGTTGGTGGAAATATTTCCCTGCAAAAGGTACGGAGAGACTGATAGAAGGCTTTCCTGTATTTTCTGAGTCGGGGGTGCAGGAAGAGCGCGAGCCTTAAGCTTGAGATCCGCACTGGTTCTTGTAATCACAGAGTCGATGAACGACAATGGGTAGTCATGTTGGTGAAATTTCTTGCGGATGAAATCCAGTTCTTTACTGCAGTCGCTGGGCCTAGAGCAGTATCGAAAGGCTCGGACGCAGTCGGATCTGATTACTCGATCTCTGATACCGTCTCTCTAGATTACCAATACCGGCACTTGATAAAAAAAAAAAAAATCAAAAAAAACCACAACAGACCAAACCGCCAAAACCAAAAGAACCACGCAAGGAAACCCAAACCAAAACCCCGGCCGGGCCCGAAAGCCCACAGCGCCCACAGGCCGCCGAAACCCACACAAACATCCAGACCACCCAGGGCCAACACGCCCCCAAGCAAAAGGTAAAACAGCCCCGGGCGGGAGGCAGGCCAGGCCCGACCGGGGAGGCAACGCAGGATATCCCACAACACTAGAACGAGCGGATCAACCAAGAAGGGCAAAAGCCCGATAGCAAGCCCCCACGCCCGGTGCAAAGGAGGGAGGAGGCAAAACGTTTAAGGAGCACAGCAACAAGACCGCCCGCAAGCAGGAACAGTGGTTTGGCCAAGGAGGTCGTAAGCAGAACAAACAGCGGGCAGACAGAACAGTGGAAAACAAAAGAAGTGAGGGGTCATAATCCACTACATATCCAACAGAGAGCCACACAATAATTAAAAATGAAAAAAAAGAATACCACAAACGCAAATATAAAACATGATTCCCTCCGTCTTCTTTAAACCAAGCCGTCCAGAATAACCACAAAACAACCACAGTGGTGGACCAAAAAACAAAACCTCACCCCACATAATAGTCAAGACCAAACTACCCCATCATTAGACTCCAAAACCAACAAAGGCAGAAAACAAAACACAGCCACAACCTCCATCCTACCAACTCCAAACAATAGACATACACAACACAATAAAGCCCATAACTCAGACCAAACCACCACCCCAAAAACACGCAACAAAAATTAAAACCAACACTCAAAAAGGACCAAAACAGCATTAAAGCAAGCAAAACAGTCACAACACAAGACCAACCTAAAACACTCGAAACAAAAGACCCCCCAACTGTCCCCACAGCAAAACCAAAAAACCAAAACCAAACCAAAACACCAACCAAAACCAAAACCAAACAAGGGAACGGCTCCCCCAGAGCCACGTCCAAGCAGGCAGCCAAAACCAAGAACACGCAGCACAAACACACCAGAAGACAAACAGCCCCGCACCACAGGTCCCATAAGGCAATAAACGCCGAGCACCAAGCCCAACACCACACACACAAAACGCAAAAACGGAAAGGCAGCCCCGGGCCACCCAGAAAGGTGCCCCCACACAAACCGCCCAAACATCAGGCATCGCCTGAAACGAGGTGAGATTTCGTGTTTTCGTTTCCTTTCATTTAATCGCTCAGTATTCGTTTGTAGCACAAACACCCCCAGACGGAAGTCACCAACAACGCACTCAGCCGCCGATAAAGCCCGGCCAACGCCGCCGCCAGGAGCCGGATAGACGGCGGCTGGGTATGGTCCCGCTGCTCGTGCCGAGATAAACCCTGAGAGAGGACCATCGACGCTGGATTGACGCCTGGGGACATCCGACGCCTAGTGATATCCATTGGTGCCAAACTAAGTTTTTATGCTAATTTTAGTATTTTCTATTAAGAATGTGAAAATGAGTAGAACATTTACCAATGAATGGGTTTTAGACAATTTTAATAGTCCCATCCAACCACACGACAGATTGAGGTTTTTCAAAGTGCCCGACAGATTGAGATTTTTGCAGCTCTGCTTGATTAATTGTACATGTTTTCGGTTCACTTTTTGTTATAAACTTGTTGTGCCCTCTTGTTATTAGGATGTCTAGGTAGGGAATCACACAGTTCACTTCGATTTCTTTGGTTACTTTTATGTTGGGATCTTGACTGTTTAGTTGTTCCACGCAAAAGTTGAGGGCAGCATCATCTCCTTGAAGTAGTACTAGATAATCATCTGCGTACCTACAGAAGCTGTAGGCTAGGACGCCGCAAGTAGAAGACAGGTGCTGGAAATCGTTTTCTCCTTTGCCCATAAACAAATAAGCTACTACACCAAACACCAAACGATGCTAGTGTTAACAGAAATTCAGGCACTCTCTTAAATGAGAGATGACTTCCAGTCATACACTGAGTCTGTTCCTAAGATGTGTTATTATACTTTGACGTTTACATGAAGAAATATGTTAGTTGTTGAAGTCTCTAGAAATCTGCTGTTCTTTTCTTTTGGCCTTTTTCTATATAACATTCATAATATGTGTATGGGTGTATGTGTACGTTTGTGTGGGCTGTTATACTTATGCTTATACTTCATGACCCCTCCAGGGTCTACAAGGTGAATATCCAGGATTTTTTTCGATTTCCTGACCTGAGGGATTTCACGAGGTGACCTCTCCCTTTGGAAAAGCATGGGGAAAAGCTGTCTCATGATCTAAAAGTCACAAAAATGATTGCAAATGCTCAGACTGCTCAGAACAGCGTTCTTCGACACCCTTTCACGGATCCCAAGGGTCATATTTGTCCTTTGACCTCTACGAGGTCATCCAAGATCACTATGGGTCAAAAGCAGTATTTTGACAATAAATTTTTACCTAATTAAGCTAGAGCGATAAATCAAACATCATCGTGTATGCCTCGTCACTGGCTTTCATTTGATATACGTCACTTTCTGACCTATCGTGACCTCAGGTCATATAAGGTCACGAGATGACCTCTGGAGACAAAAATACTGGCGGGACGTAATCATATTTCAGATAGCGGGAAAAGGGGTCTGGAATTTGTCTATCGAATGTAGTTTACCAGATCTCAATAGCTTTAATGGCATAAGAGTTATGCCCAGTTTTCTTAAGCATTGCATATTTGAGAGAAAATAGCCTATTGTGACCTAACTTGGCCTCTGGAGATCGAAACGGGGGCCGGTAGTGGAGTGGTCAGCATAGCTGTCTGCCACGCAGCCGACCCGGGTTCAAGGCCCGGCGGCTTCCCTGAACAAGGAGCAAGCTGGCTCCCGAGAAACCCTTCCAACAGGAAAGAGTTGGCGACGCCATATGACCCTGGCAGTTGGTGCGTCGATAAGCCCCAAAAATTATTATCTGGAGATCGAAACATTGACTTGAGCGCTTAAAAATGTGAGGTAATTTCTTACTGAATTCACGCGAGCTTTCTAATGCACTTTGAAGATTTGCGCTAACACCCATATTTTCGCAGTTAGATGGGGGCCATCGATGGCCCCCGGTGGGGCGAAGGTGGCGCCGGACCCCCGGTGGGGCACGGGTTAAATACAGCAGGTGAGGCGACATTGGTGTCGGCAAGGGCCATCACCTGAGAGATATTTTGCAAAAACGACCGCGGCCTCATACCTGCTAATCAGTATGGGACCGGCTGGATATACTACCTCTCTTGATTTTCGAAGAAAGTCGCTTGTCGCGCATTTTGTTGCGTTTGCTGGCTGTTGAAGTTTAAAAGTAGTTATCTTCTGATGTTGTGATACCCGACGCTCCCCTATATGTGTTTCCAATGATAATACATAATACGAGGCGAAAATGCGTTTCTCACTTCCAATTTTTGCCGGCTAACAACTAGGAAATTCAAATCATTATATCAAATTATCAATCACATGAATTGCTTCCCTTACTTTTACATTTATTCAGTTTATTGCATGGTCAGATTTGCGACTATGTAATTACTTCATAAAGCTACAGTCACTGTTAAAACCGTTAAAAACCCTCGATAGGCTCTGCATGAAGTAGCGCGCCCAATGGGTGGACAAAGGGTGCTCTGGTGCCCTCCTTATGGACCGACCTCAAAATGGATATCACGCTCTAGATTTAACTTTACAAGAGCTTTCGAATGATGTATAGAAACTTTATCTAACTCCCTGTTCTGAGAATCAACATTACCTCACATCGGCTTAGAAATGACGTCATAACTCGGTGACCTGACCTGACCTTGGATTGAAATTTTATCAAGATGTATCAAATTGATTTTGGTTCACACTTGCCACGCGGCACTGCGCTAAACCGAACCGTTTTTGTCCATCGCGAAAAATAAAGAGGGGGTAGAATCAACGCCCTGGCAAAGGAAGGGTTAATATGAAAACCAACATTTGGTGTGCTTGGTTGAGCCGCGTGATGAAGAGCTTCAATTGGAACCCAAAATCATTGTTCTATCACCATTAGTTATTGAGCTATGCATTTCGTCCCTTTTCAGGCCTCCTGCATCACTGTGCG
Source organism: Lepas anatifera (assembly GCA_034440635.1). Lineage (NCBI taxonomy): Eukaryota > Metazoa > Arthropoda > Thecostraca > Lepadidae > Lepas > Lepas anatifera. The sequence goes on along the minus strand of JAOTON010002264.1, from coordinate 21,001 downwards.
TTGGGCGCAGAACAGCGTTGTCTGTACCCCTTCACTGCCTTGGGGTCTGATCGGGCTCCGCTCTGTTTTTTTCGCGAATGCTTCCCAGTCGATTTTAATGCGGACAAATTGCCCTGCATACCTCTTACATCATCCATTTGAAAATTTATAATCAAACATTGGGATCAGGTCAGGTCAGGTCAACGAGTTATGACGTAACTTCTAAGCCCATGTAAGACATTTTGTTCTTCTGAAATGTGGCTGCCAGAACCAGGACGTAACTCGGCTTCTAGCAGAGCTAGATCAAGTTTTTGAACATCATTCGAAATTTTTGGAACAGTAAAGTGTGCAGGCTGCCATTTGGGGGGAGATAACGAGGTTACTAGAGGCCACCAAAGGTCACCAATTTTGAAATAGTTTGTGAATATAACTTTTGAACGAAACAAGATACATATATGAATTTGGCATCATACCAACGAGCATGATCAGATGATTGAAATTATGCGTAACATGACCTTAACACGCTTACTAGATGGGTTCTTAAGTGCCCCCACCTATTTTTTCCAAGGTGGTCGGAGAACTTTTCACCGCTCGAAAGCGCCACTTTCAGAGAATTCATGAGCGCGTCGATTGGTGATAGAAGATTGAAAATTGGTCGACGTTTTTTACTCGTAGGCTTTCAAAGTGATGCCTATATTTTGAAACCGTCGCAATCGCGCGGTCGCACCAGTTTGTCTGCACATTACACCGAGTGGTGACGTAAACGCGCCATATAATGGTGATTATATGTCAAGGTCGCCCCACATTAAGGGCAGGGTCAAGGTCAAAGGCCACACGTCGAGGTCATCGACATAGTATTCCGGTCAGATTGAATTACTCAGTCTGACGTATGTTAGCTATGACTTCATAGTTAAGGCTGCTCAATGTCAAATTCAAGGTCACAGGTCAAGGACAAAGGTTTCGAGGCCAAACCCTCAAGTTCGGCCAAAGGCTACTATAGTCCCAGTTATGTTGCATATTACTGGGGACATTTCATATTGTTACGTCATTGGTCAGAAATCTTAAATGACCTTGACCTAAGACTTTCAGAGAACATTGTGTAGGGCCTTTTCTCTATGATCTTAGTTCATACTCAGTATATTCCCAGCTTTTTTTACGCATAATCACGTCATCCAGCACGGTCCAGATTTGACATTTACGACCCAATTTGACCTTGAATACACCTAGGGCAATGAAACTTAGTTATAATGTAGATTACTACCGTGTTCACACACTAAATAAGGTGCGTTTTTTAACCCTCTTCGTTTTTTAGATCTCAGAGGAGCACTATAGGACAGCTTAGCTGCACGTTGACACCAGAACCCTCTTCACAGCGCCGGCGCGTGGTAAAAGGTCATTAAATGACCATGATCTAGGGTAAAGGTTAGTTAAAGGTCCAAATGTGAGCTTAAGAAGTCATGCTGCTAATTACTCGAATCCTTGGGTCAAGACCAACTCGTTGGTTCTCTTTGAATTGTTCTAGGTCTTATCATTCCAGTGTTATAATGGATTTTCTAAATTTGCCTCGAATTGAACTATTTTGGCCCACTGTGCTTTCACGAGCCAACAAATGTAGTTCAAACTTGGCTCAAGAATAACAGACAGCACCGTTTCAACTTTTTCTGCACCACTATCTGGTCCCGTAATCGTAGGGGCAGGGCCCGATCAGATTTCCCAGGCGGTGGTGGGTACGAAAAGAGCCCAGGTGCTATTGGGTTCAGGAGAAAGGAACGAAAAGCAAGAGGAAATTATGATCCAGAATAGAATGAATCATATTGTTTACTTCTTTCTCATCTGATTATCTTTTAGTGTGACCATAATTCGTTAAATTCTTAAACATTATAATTCCTTAACATTAATTGCATTAAATTTGGCAGATGGCGGGGGAGGGGGGGTGGTGAAAAGTCCTACCTAATGAGAACTCATTGGACGAGGCCCTGACTTGAAGCATACTAGGCAGTCATTTGGGGTTAGACACCCAAAAGCACGGTTTTGGTGTACTTTCGCCGTTCGTTGCATTATTTTTGAAATAATACCTGATCAAACTAGTAAAGTGTCCCCGTTCAAATTCCTGCCTTCTGAACTGGAATCAAAATGTCCCCTCCCCCACTGATTTAAAGTTATCACTGTTGTCAGTGTCTTTGTGATGCCAAACGTTCTTAAACGCCGGAGCAATGTGATGAAATCCAGGTTGAAGACTACAAAACTTATTGAATTTAATCTTGTTCCTTGTGGTATTTGCAAACATTTCATTTTCTGTTTTGTTTGGCAGTGTGAATGAAATACAAAAACATTTATTGGGCCAAAACTTAGCGGGGAGGGCATGGCTCGTTGCCACCCCCATCCTCAATCCTGACACTGACTTGTTGCCTGGCACCTATGGAAAAGATGAAATGTTCTGGGGCGACACGTGCGCCTCACAACAGGCGTAGGCACCATTCGCTACAGTAAATACCTATATGTTTTTAGTTCTAGATAAGCATGCAGTTGGATGAAAATTTTCATCTTATTTGGAACACGAGTCTAATATGTTTGCGGGCAATAGTGATATCACTTAACCCGCGCGGGGCTGGGGTCTCCAGCCGAACGTGCGGCTGGGGGTGTAAATTTTACCCCCCTGTTATCTCCCGAACTAATGGTCCAATTTGGAAAATTCAAACGCCAATCGAAAGATCTCATCACGAACAACTAAAAACATGTACTTAATTTAAAGTTTGAGGTCAAGGTCAAGGTCAAACTGAGGTCAGCTGTCAAAAGCGTGGTTTTTGAGGTTGCAATGCTACGGAGGTCAGGCAATGGAAGCTATGAGCTTCATACTTCATGGAAAGCCTTCACTTGAATGCAGCAAGGTGCTTTGAGACCGTTAGGCTGGTGGCATGACCCGGTCAGGTCAAGATGAGGTCACTAAAGGTCACCATATTTTTGTATCCAAATGTGGTCATGCGATATATGTTTTTGAGCCATTTTGCATGCAGAATTCAGCTATGATGTTCAGAGAATCATATCTGAAATACTCTGGTCTCAACTTGCACAGCCGGGGTCAAGGTAGGTCATCAGAGGTCAACTTTTTAAGTTCATATTTTTTGCCAAATGACACATGATTTGGGACCAGTTTTGTCTCAGGAACACTATAAAAGTAGCGTAAAGCGTGTACGAGGTCATCCTGGGTCATCCTGGGTCACTATGTTTCACTAAATAAAGACAGTATTGATCAGCCCTAAAAATCAGAGCGTGAGTCTCTGAGCTTTGGCAGCTCTCCAGGCCAAAATGATAAAGCTAGAGACTCAAAATTTGTCATGCATATGCACTGTATGGTGGTTTACCAAATAAATTCCGGTTCTTGAAAAACCTTGAAAATTTTAGAAATTTTGTAACTTTTTCCAAAAAATTATTTTTAAAAAATATTTTTCGACAAAACCAAAATTTTGAAAATCCGAGATAGCCATTTTGAAGACCACAATAATGCCTATCATTTTATGCAAGAAAATTGGAAATCGGTTCAGAACTGTAGCTTCAGCAGCTCTTTAAACATTGCGCGATTTTGGTACAAAAATCGCCTGTAGTGACGTCACATTTTTGCTTATTTCTCAAAAATTTTCGACCGATTTTATTTTTATTTGGCAGATATGTGCAGAATTGATGTAATAAAAGGTACTGAAAATTTGGCGGCCTGCGCGCCGCCGTTTTTGACATATCGCAAAAATTCGCGAGGGGTAAAATTTACCCCCCAGCCCCCGCGGGTTAAAGCTGGGGTTGCGGTACTCTGACTCTGCTTCAAAATTGATTATGTAACATTTTATGACATAGTAACAAAATGAGGTAAGAGTAGACGACGTCCTCGAGGAGCAAGGAGGCTTGCAATTATTTAAAATATTACGTTACCAATTTAACACTCGATGATTCTTAATGAATAATGTGATGTCTATATAGTATATTTAAGATGTTATCAGGGGTTTAACAAAGGTCTGTTACCAACAGTTTCATTGATTATCAACGGTATCATTGGTTATGTTCGCTCTTTCAAAGAGGAAGGGAAGGTCAGTTCTATGTAATTTTAAATGCTGAATACGATAAATGAACCGATGTGATTGCTACTGGAATCCTACTGGAAAAGGTTGGTTCCTGGATTGTGCTAGTAGGACAGCTATTTTGCTATAGAACAATGTTATCACTCCACATATATTATCGCTGTCCATCACCACAAAATATTGACAAGAATATGCTAAACCAGTTTGATTCTAGATATGTTCAAAATGAAACTCTAAAATAAGTCCATTATGCTACTAAATCAAATAATAGATAATATTTCCTCAAACATACGGACGCGTTTCGATTCTTCCTCAGCGTAGGTTTGAAAGAGTAGACCTGTCTGTCGACAAATGCAGATCTCTTGGCACTCACGTGAGGCTAAACGTGAAGCATCTTTGCCAATGTTTTTGATATTATGAAGTCCCCTCTTTTGGAATTCATGAAGTGATTTCCAAAGATCAAACTGCGGATCAAACTACGTTTAAAGATCAAATTACATTCTAACGATCCGATTTTTAATCTTTGGAAAGCTACATTTCAAACTAGATTTTCAAAGATAAAACTACATTCAAAGATCTTACTACGGAGAATCGTATCGCGGCCTGCAAAAACGAATCTACGAACGCAAGTTAGACCTGAGAAATCATAAAACTACGAACTCATTTTTCATACACTCCAAACAATATGAACACTTCCGAACTGGAGAAATACAGAAATTATTCTCGGAGATCAGTAAAAAATAGATGGAAGTTTTTTTCTGGAGTCGGTCCTGATTGAAAAAATGAAAATTTAAATGCCAAAAGAGGGGACTTCACAATATTAAAACACATTGATAAAGATTCTTCACGATTACACGTAGTGCCAAGAAATCTGCATTTGTCGACAGACAGGTCTACTCTTTCAAGCATACGCTGAGGAAGAATCGAAACGCGTCTGTATGTTTGATTTGTTTTAATCTATTTAATATCCAATTTGTCATTGTGTACCTTTATCATTAGCCTGTCAAATGGTTCTTAGAAAAATATTTCCCCAATGTTTTGAAGAGTGAAAATAAGTTGAAATTGTAAGTTGTTGTTGTTATTGTTGTTCAAATCAAATTGCTAAATTAATAAGTTTTGCATGGTCCCAGAAAAAAATGCAGGCTGATCACTCAGGTACGCTATGTTACGAAGCAAAATGTGCGATCTCATCTTCAGATGCTACTACGTAAACGAATGCGTAGGTAGACAGGGAATCAGGTAATATTCAGATCGAGTATATTACATTTTCCGTTGCGGAATTTCGTGCTGCCCTACCTTGGAGTTGGTCGGTCGCTGACACCACGTGACTTCAGGAGACGCTGGGCCGAGGAGAAGGCTCCGACCTAGCCACGATCTGGAGAGAAGTGCCTCTGGGCATGATCGAGGTACGGCATAGCCGTGGGCGCCACCGTCAGCCAATCAGCGCCGAGGGGCGGAGCTTCGGCAGGCGGGGGCGGAGTCTGACGGACCTACCACCCATCGGTGGCTTCGATAGATCGGAAACAGGGGGTCGGATCAACGCTATATGTGTGGTGTCGGCCCATCATTGTCCAAGGCAGAGCTGTGCGCTGGTTCGATGCAGACCCTCTACAAATCTGATAGCCGACTCCACTTGGATCGCGGATGGGGCTGCAGCGAGTGTTTCCGGCAGAAGTCGGGCGTTCAGCCCCCCCTCCAAATCACCCTTTAAACTGAGCGAATATTGCCATAGATCAGATAGGAGATTCAGACATCATCCCGTGAATCATTCCTCTGAACTTGATCGGGAGTGCTGGTCAGAGGGCGGAGGGGTACTGCAGGGAACGGGTGAAACATACCGAGAATATGTCATCTCTAAGTCTAAAATATCTCTGCATTTGAATTTCAGTGACAAAGCAAGCTATCCTAGCACAATCGGAGTAAATATATTTTCCCAGTTTTGTTTATGCGGTAAGGAAAAGTGCGGTACAGTTTTCTTTATGCGGCCCCTTAAAGCTAGGATGGCTTAAACATTACAGGTGGTGCACCGTGGCGGCGGATGTTATTTTTGGATGGAGGAGGCAATAATTTTTCCAGGGCGATTGGGCCCCCTCGACAGCAAAGAGCATCCCTAAAAACTACGAAACCGTTGAGGGGCCCAGTCAGGTCGTTCATGAACATTCAGAAAAGGACCAAGCTAAATATTTTCCAGGGACCCCTCTGATAATTTTGGGGGCAACTGCCCCCTGCCTCCCCTTATCGGCCGCCACTGGTGATGCATCTAGGTACACCAGTGGTTACAAAAATGCACCCACCCATGCTCGTATTTGGGTCACTGACGTAATGCTTTGGAAACTGCTGTGGCTCTCGTCGCTTCAAGATAGATAACATTAGGTGAGCTCAGTTTTTTTCGAGATTTTGTCAAGTTTTGTTTGTATGGTCTTTGTGTGCTTAGATTAAATCCTGTTGGGAAAATATCATTTGTAAGGTCAAAGTAGTCAAAGTCAAGTTCCTCTATTCGGACCACCCCGAACACTGGCAGATCCAAGGGGTGGGGGTGGGTCAAAGGGGCCGTGGGCCCACCAAAGCCTGAAATAATATATTTCCCCCAAAGGACCAAATTTTGACCGTTTTTCCTTCAAAGTACTATGTTTTCGTGATTTTTCTCGATTTCGCCGCCCCCCCAGCCTCCCAAAACGTTGGTTTGACCACTATAAATACATTTTTTGGATCCGTCAATGGCCCCAACCAGGCACACTGGCCCAATTACAGCAGGTATATTTCTTTAATCGATGCACGCGAAGTAAACCTACCTCAAATCTGCCATGACACATTTGGTGCGTGTGCTTTTAGAAAACGACAAACTCGTTTTTAATAGGTCATAATGACACACTGCGGGCGTGTGCAGTGGTGGTAAATGTGGCGCCTTTAGTGTTGAAATGGGAGGGAGCCTGGCCCCTGCCCTCTCTCCGACGCGTTTTGATATTTCATCTCTGGCGGTAAGGAAAAGTGCGGTACAGTGTTCTTTATGCGGCCACTTTAAGCTAGGATGGATTAAACATTACAGATGGTACACAGTGGCAACGGATGCTATTGAAACTGATAAAAACGTGTTGAAACCCTAGTCACTTGCGTCGTGGGATGCTTCTCAATGGCTGTGTATATCTTCAGCTAGCTCCTCTAAACTACTACATTAAAGTCGGTTTCAAAAATTCTCTGATAGCTTCAGGGGAGGTGACCTACAATAGAGGGATGTGCGAATATAATCCCTTGCCATTTTGAATAAATAATAGCTCTTATTAGGCACATAACTTTCTAGGTAATATCAAGTTTGTGTTTAAATCCCAAGGCAACTCCAGTTCTGCAGAATTAGGAGCGCTGAGTGAAGGTGTCCCATCGCATTCCACTGGTAAGCAGCATCCGTAAAACCACCCGATCGACCAGTTCAAACCTTTGTATTTCTCATCGTGCAGCGATAATTCCTCAATGAATAAAGACAAGAACAATGTCGGTACGAGGAATGCAGCTATTGCCAGATTAGACTCTGCCACCGTGCCCGACACAACAACTTGACAAACCCATTAGGAAAAGCAGCCACACGATAGTAAAACTTCCATCGTGTGCTAGCGATCCAACAATGTCACCGACTTTGAACGGACACCGACATCGTCTAGGAAGGACCCTAGCACACGGCCAGTATCCAGCACCTCTGAGAGGATGTTAAGTTCTCACATCAATTCGCTATCGTGTCAGCCTTAGGGACTCGTTGGCCACTTCACTCATATTGCGTCTGTGACTGGAGTTTGTTCCATTAGGGGTCAAATGAGCAAAGAACAAAACGTGAAAGCTAAACGACCCTACAATACACTGAAAACCACAAAACAAAGAAAAAGTTGTGGTCCAGAAGTATTTTCATCCACATATGCACAAAACTAAAATAATTAACACTTAACCAGAAAAGAAAAGTAAAACAAAAAACAAAACAAAACAAAAACAACGAATCAGCGCCATCCTGAACAAGCTCATATTTTACGAACACGCACAACACGCCTGGTTTACAAGCCTGGTATGCAAGCTTGGTTCACGTTTTTTCTATTTCATCCCCGCTGACTTTCATGGCAAAATTTTTTCAGGCGTGAGCCTTAAGTAAGTTCTCGGAATGCCTGCTGTAGATAGGGTACCATAACCCGCAGAGTGTTGTGGGAATGACCTAGTAACCCTAAAAAGGATGATAAAACAGAAGACAGTATAAGCGCTAGAAGACTTAAAACCCAGCCGTCGGCAATAAAGGCCAAACAACTAAAATATAACATCATAAGACGAAGACAGCCGAAAAACCAAAGTCCAGAAACTAAAACGTCTGAATCCTAAAAGCCCCAAAAAGGCTAAAACAAGGTAAATATAAATAAAAAAGCGTGGGATGAGGTAAATGCAACGTTTCAGTCCTTGACCGTAGTCAGGCGAGGAGTCTCCTCAGGGGCTTTTCATTTATCAGCTACTTTTCATTTATCAGCTTCACATTTCGGTTAACTTCAAAGAGGCAAAGGATCTGTTAAACAATGACCAAAATTTATGCTAAAATTATCCCTTGCTTTGCTTTTGAACTTCGAAGACAAAATCATAATTGGATGTAAAATATCGATCGTGCACTACTTTTTGGTTCGAAGTAAAAGCGAGCCAATCTTTTGCCCATTATCAAGGCAATTATTTATCAGACGGAAGGAGCGACCATTCCAATAATGCCATTGAATTGAACGAAAAAGGTTAATTTTTGTTCCAAACAATTTTATGTGGACTCAAACTGAGGATTCCCGACTTTTTTTTACAAATATTTGTTTTATAATTCCAAAAACAGCTTCGCACTCCCTTTCATACAGGTGCAATGCAATTTCTTAGTCCTGACTTTCAGACAGGTACACTTCTTGACTTACCGGCAAAACATCGCAATGCAATGGGGGATAGGGGAGAGAAGCAGGAGGAAAAGGCTTGTGATCAGTCAACGTTATTTCTAAAAAAACTGCATTTTGTGATTACAAATATGATATCAGGGTTGCCTTTCTATATTCATAAGACATACATGTTACACGTACTCTTCAGTTTCCTATAATTAAAAGCTAATTAAGATTTCACAGTCCTCTAAAAACTTACAATTTTGACTGTTTAAAGCTATTGTCCACACTGTTTCCCTCACACTATTTAGGAACAGTGGGGAGGGCATGCAACGCCTAAATCAGATGCACACCTCCCTGGATTGCCCATTTTTTCTTCATCGCTATCAATCCGAATCCTCACCGCCTCCCTTCAGAGCTTTTCAATAATTTCTTGTCTATTACCTACATGAAATTTGAAAACTAATGTAGGTAATGAACGTACAAGGAACCCATAAGTGCGAGTACCTATACAAGGGACTCATTCGACCAGTGAAGCGCTCATGTTAGATATATAACATGAAAAGCTAATTCAAAGAAAGATATTGTTTAAGTGCGTCTCACGCTTTCGTATTGTGGCGGAAAACAACAAGTGTTTATTCATAATTATGACCAACCGACTTGCATCCACTGACAGATGAATTGCGCCGTTCAAATATCACTGACCAAATTTTTGTTCACACTAACCAATATGCTCAAACAGAAGTAATTTCCTGAGATCGCTGACATGTTAGCCCTCTGTTTCGTTGCACGTGCTGCATTTATCCATGCTGTCTCTGTAGGGCTCCACTTGCACGCAGATTTCACAGAATTTCAGTTTCTCTCTGAGAAGGTTGGTGGCCGCTTCTGTGACTGTGGTTTGGTCGTCTGGATTCCCTGTCGCAGGGGAGGGGGCGAGGGGTAGATCAGTGGTAGAGTAGCTGCTTCCTAAGTCAGATTCTCATGTTCAAGTCTGGCAGGCTCCATGAATTCTGATGCTCCATCAGCGGGCGGTAATAACGTTGTTTTACGGAGATTGCAAAACGTGGTTGGATGGCGCTGTGATCAAGCTGACCACACGACCAATCCCATTATTTAACGCACTTTGATATGGGGCGGTAGGTACATACCTACCGAGGCGTTCGGCCGAAAAACGCTATCTGGCTACATTTGAGAGAATGGATGATCGCTACGATTGGTGAAAGCGTTTTAAACATCGGCTAACATTTTTGTTTAAGGACGTTCAAAATCAGTCATACATTTTGAGACCGTTGCAATCGCGCAGTCGCACCAGTTCGCCTGCGCTGTGGACTGAGTGGTGACGTAATAACGTCAGACAATCGGGATTGTATGTCAAGGTCACCCCACATGAAAGTCAAGGTCAAAGGTCACAGGTCAAGGTCATTGTCTCCAGTATTCCGGTCAGATGAAATAATTAGTCGGACGTATGCTATGGTGTGAAGTCATAGTTAAGGCTAGTGAATTTCAAGGTCAAGGTCTCAGGTCAAGGTCAAAGGGTTTTCACAGTTCAACCCTCATTTCCCAACCAAAGGCTGTCATAGCGCCAGTTATATTGCACATGCATTACTGGGAAAATGTCATATTGTTACACCATAGACCAGTGACCCTCAATGACTTTGACCTTAAATCTTCAGAGAACATTGTAAGGAACCTTCCCTCTATGACCATAGTTCGCTTTCAATGTATTCCCGGATTTTCTCGCATAATCACAGAATTTCCAATAGATAGCCAGCACGGCCCAAATTTGACCTTGACCACCTCATTTAAACTTGAAGATATCAATCTAGGGAAATGAAACTTGACTACGATGTAAAACCATCATCGCCCTCACACGACCCCAAAGGAACGTTTTTCTAACCCTCTAGCGACGTACAAATATAGACCAATCATCGCATTTCATGGCTAGCCATACTATGACTTCCTTTGGGTGAAGTGGACTGCCGAGGTCTTAATCTGGGTGTGTAGCACCCCAACGCACAGTTTTACGGGAGTTCAAGTAATCTTTAAGCCAGAAGTGAGCCTCATCACTGAACCAAAAGTAGTCGAAGACTCCTGTTTTAGTCTCTAAAACCTCTGACCCCTGTAAGTAGTCGATGGCTCCCGTTATAATTATAGCATGCCCTGCGCGTTTTCAGATACATTTAAGGAATATTTGATGCATGTGTAAGCGTGTTTTTAGGTTACTAAGTGCAGTTAATGAAGAAAACATCGTAAGCGTGCGTTTGGTTTCAGGAGCAATTAAGGAAAATGTCATCAATAGACTGAACAAGGAGACACAATCATTAACACGCGCATTGACGGGGGTTTGAGCCAAATTCGCTTTGACGGGGGGGACCCGCTCCCTCAAGATCTTGAGAACCACGCTAGGTAGCAAAAAACGTTAAAAAGCGTTGGGTAGTCCATCCACTTCTCCATCGAAAATATTGGAAACATTTTTTGTCTGGTCAATTTTACCCGCGCCACACCGGGGTCCGGCGCCACCTTCACCCCACCGGGGGTATCGATGGCCCCTCTAACTCCGAAAATATGGGGGTTAACAAAATCTGCAAAGTGCATTAGAAAGCTCGCGTGAATTCAGTAAGAAATTACTGGCATGTTTAAGCTCAGGCCAATGGTTTGACCTCCAGAGGTCAAGTTAGGTCACGATAGGATATTTTCACTAAAATATGCAATGCTTAAGAAAACTGGGCATAAGCCTTATGCAATTAAAGCTATTGAGATCTGGCAAAGTACATTTGATAGGAAAATTACAGACCTTTTTCCGCTTTGCGGAACGTTATCACCACCCGCCAGTTGTTTGACCTCCAGAGGTCACCTCGTGACCTAATATGACCTGAGGTCACGAAAGGTCAGAAAGTGACTTTGCCGTATATCAAATGAAAGCCAGTGACGAGACATACATGATGATGTTTAGGATTTAGGACTACGGAAGATGTACCTCTAAACAAAAACACACTAAAAAACATGTAAGGGATATCTTCCTTGCCAAATATAGAACAAATAATTAGTAACCAACGTGACCATGGCCGTGAAATTTATAGTGGGGAAGACATGTAACCTTGGTAATGGGGCTGCACATTGAAGACTGTAATTGTGTCCCAATAAATGCTTCCTAGTGTATATGTGTAGATTTGTGCGTGTTGCATGGGCGTTGTGCATGTTGCATGGACGTTGTGCATGTTGCATGGGCGTTGTGCATGTTGCATGGACGTTGTGCGTGTGTACGTGTACGTGTACGTGTGCGTGTACGTGTACGTGTGCGTGTGCGTGTGCGTGTGTGTGTGTGTGTGTGTGTGTGTGTGTGTGTGTGTGTGTGTGCGTGTGTGTGTGCGTGCGTGCGTGCGTGCGTGCGTGCGTGCGTGCGTGCGTCTGACTCCCTGCTGCGCTTGCTTGCTAGTTTGCCTGCTTGCTTGCTTGCTTGCGCCTATGCCTGCATGTCTGCCTTAATTTGCTTACTGTCTTCCGAGTTCTCTGGCAGATGTTACTAGGCCTCTATCTTTTCGCCAGAATCTCGGAGGGGCTAACACGAATCTCCAGTTTTGGGTAGTCCCGTTTGGAAAAGACTAACAATCTAACCGGTAATGAGCTAAATTATTGTGCATTTAACCTAAATAGACCTGTATTCCTGCTCCTGTATATTTACAGGGAGCTACTTCAACAGTTTTTACTAATAGTATTGATATCTATTATGCTTTCTCTAAGTTACTTTCTTTTTCCTAGCAGGGCGTGCCGCGACTTGTAATATTTTATGTTCTGGTGGTGTTAACGTAAGGGTACTGTTGTCGTTGGGATCGCGGAGGGGCACGCCTGGCTACCCGATTAAATGGGTGGCGGACCTTTTCTAGCAATAGAATTGCATGTAAAAAAAAAAAATGTTTGATTCAGCGCTCTAGTTTATTTAGGTCAAAAGTTATTGTCAAAATACTGTTTTTGACCCCTGGTGACCTTGGATGACCTTGGAGAGGTCAAATAGAAAAATATGGCCCCTGGCATCCATGAAAGGGTGTCCGAGAACGCTTTTCTGATCACGCTGAGCATTTGCAATCATTTTGGTGACTTTCAGATCATAAGACAACTTTTCCCATGCTTTTTTAATGGGAGAGGTCACCTCGTGACCTGACCTCAGGTCACGAAATCGAAAAATCCGGATATACATCGTGTAGATCTGGGAGGGGTCATGAAGCATAGGAAGTTTCAAATTGATCGACTAAAAAATGTAGCTCTTATAGAGCTCAGAAGTTGAGGTGAGGTGACCTTGGTTGACCTCGCCTGGTGACTTGACCCTGGGTGACTTGGGTAAAAATTTCAGGGATGATGGGAAAATGGTATGGTGAGAGATATAGCCCTCAACTGCGGTGCTGCACCTCGTCGTTTTTCTGCTATCCCGAAAAAAACCTTAGGGGCATCGATGGCCCCCGGTGGGGGAGGGTTAAGGTCACTAGAGGTCAAAACATGCCGCCATACGGATAACACGTAGATAAAGGTTTTCGGTCATTAAATCTGTACAAGTAAAGATAGATAAAAGCAACTTCAAATTTATGAATCCTCGCAGCAATCCGAATCGAATGATATATATATATATATATATATATATATATATATATATATATATATATATATATATATATATATATATATATATATATATATAAACATATGACCTTGCTACGTTAAATCAACAATTTGACCTGACCTCAGGGCAGGTCAAGGTTAAATTATATAAAATTCATATTATTAAAACTGCAACGTGAGGGCGAATCTAATGCAGTTAAAATAAACGTGCTATCACCATCCGTTACTAAGTTGTTCAGTTAAAACTATTTTCCATGTATTTCCAATAGAGAGGTCATGGCTCGTACCTGACTTTGGGTTATCGAAATAAAAAGTACCGGAACATATTTTTGAGAACTCGGTGGGCCCATATGTGATATTAGTTTTAATCGGATAAGTTTGCTTTCTTCCGGCTTATGCTATCTTAAACTTTTTTGAGGTCAGGTCACTTGACCTGTGCTTGTGACCTGACCTGAGATGACCTAACCTCTAATTTTTACAGAAGTTGCAAAATTGATGAGAAAAAAGGTATGCCAAGTACGGCGGCACAATACGCCGCTATTTTTATGCTATCTCCGAAAAACACAAGGGGGGGCGGGTACAAGCCCCATAACTGCGCATGTAGTTGGCATGAGCAGATAGAGATTGTGCACTATAAAAATATTGATAGCATAAGAAACTATGTGCTTGTGCACCCCTCTTAGACATTGGTAACGTGCATCTTCCTCCTCTATATTACTTTCATCCGTCCACTTTTGGGTTTTCTTTGATTATGTTTGGTGCTTTATTTTTTAGTTGACTTGAACACCCGTTCCGGTGAGCCTCCGAGCCACCTTCGCCATGGTGGAGGAGGGGGAGGGGTGTTCGAACACTTCCCCCTCGAACTCGGCACCTATGCAGGATAGTGAAAAAGGCGAACGCTGGTGGATAGCCCATGCACATTTATGAATATACTATATTGTCACTTTTTGGCTCAGGTCAATATTGAGGTCATGACAGGTCAAAAAGGTAACACGTTAGAGAAGTTTCGGGGCTCTCGCGTCTGATAGAGTTGGGCTAGAGTCAATTTTTGGCACCATTCGCTTCCTCTCCTTACGGCGAGTCAAGTGATGTATGGTATGACTATACTAGGTTAAAACATAAAAATGAACCGACCTGGGGTCAGGTAAAGGTCACTATCTGATCTAGCATAGCCAACATGCATATCAATAGACTCGCAAAACAATCCAAACGTAAATGTATCAAACTAAAAGCTTTATCCAGAGATCAGAAAAGTCCGAACGTGCCAAAATAGTTGGGGATGATCTTCAGCTGCCGGGGAGTCTAAGCATTTTCTTTCTTCCTCTAATGCAGTATTTCTGGTCTTCTGACATGTGAACAATATGTCTTACTTTTACTTATGTGGTACTTTTGAGCTAGGAATTTTTAGAATTTGTGGACTATTTGACCATTGGACATTTAGATAGTTATTCATGGGGACGTCTGGCTCTGACTCTTTGTTCTCGAGGCCGAATTAAAATGTGGACTATTTGAGCAGTTGTCTATTTGAACATCGCGTGAATTCACATATCTGTAGTCCTTCTACTTCATTAGTTTCACTGGCGCTAGCACTAGCAAAAAAACTGCTTTCAGACATTTTAAACGAATCAGAAGCCGGGAAATTATCGAGGGCGGTCGAGCGCAGGACCCCGGGGACTGTGTTTAAGTGAATGCGTTCGCACTGCGGTGGAAGAGTTGGGGTAAGTTGGAGCTCGGCTGACAAGCTGGTGCACGCGTTGCGAATTGTTATAGAGCACAATGCAAAAAGTGCGCCGGACTCGTCTACATAGTTGCTCGGGATGTGGATTCGTGGACTGTATTGCTTTGGTTGGGGATTTGAACCTCGCAGTGAAGAATTATTATTATGGCCTTGATAGTAATAGAGTAAGGAGACTGGGACTGGTTGGGGGCGCATACTTGATGCGCCCACGCGCGGCACTCGGCCCATACTGGTTTCATATAATTCCTGTTATTTTTCCAGAACCTTTAAAAAGTGGGGCCTAGAGTGGACTTTCAGCTGGGTATTTACTGACCAATGCTCGAAATGGGTGACAGGGGGAGCATGATAAAATGATTTACCTATTAGACATTTGGTAACATATTAAGGTAAGCATGTATTACTTTAGGTACCTACCTACCTTCTTGCAAGTAAAACCCAAGTTTGCTTTGATAGCTTAAGTGTTTCAATGGGCACAGTTGTAACTTACAGTCAGCATCTCATGCTGTGTGTAGGAAGTGCCTGTATATTTAAATTTTCTGTGGTCTTTCACTCACCATTTATAATCAAGCTGAAACTTGCAAACTTTTAAACCAGCCAGTTTAGTTCTATGATTTGGAAAAATAAACTGAACTTTGCAATTGAGCTATATGTCTTAAAGAAATTAACGATTCGTTCTTACTTTTGTCGTGACGACACATTTTCTCTATTTATAATTTTTAGAATTATTAGAGGATTTGATTTTTTGTGTTTGAATTTGTTTTAGACTGCCTTTAAAATTCTTGGATCAAAACCAAATTTTGAAAAAATATGGTCCATTTTTTATCTTTAGATTTCAGATCAAATTTAGATTTCATTCACAGATTTTGAATGAAAATGCCAGAAAACTTGTAAATACAATTTTTGAAAGCAATTGAGCTTAAGCTACGAGAGATGTAGGGTTATACATTAAGGCCGTTACGAGTGTGTCAAACATTTATATGCCCATAACTTTTGAAATTGCCAAAAATTTTAAATTTCTTTTGTTCGTTGGAATCGGTGTCGTCCCGTTTTAGTTAAGAATCTGCATATAGAGAAAAATATTTTGACCACCAAGAATTTAAAAGTGTTAAACAATTTTGGATTATTTTACAACTGAAAAAAATGTCATGGCCTGAAGACCATCTAAACTAATTTTGAACAATATCCCCTAATAAATACTACAATTTTATTACCTGAATGTGACAAATAAAGGCCATGTGCTCAGGTGTCTGGTCCACAAGCTATAATTGCCAGATAATTGCCTCTGGGGAACGGTCCTCTCATCTTGGGGCATCAACTGGTCTGCGTTGGGGAACCAAATTACTTTTTTGACCTCTGGCTTTATCATCATTTCCTTCAAAGCTATTGCCCCAAGTCTGAAAAACCTACTTATGTAGACCCATACGACCTCTCAAAAGTTACTGGTCAAAAATTGCAACATGAACCTGGAAAGCAGCCGAGAATACTATGATTTTGTGAATATAAAGGTATTCTCAGCTTATCTTTATAAATACAGCCAAATCTATGTTTTCCCATGCATTTCTAATGGATAGGTCGTGATCTGTATCTTACGCTCGGTCATCGGTATAAACAATACCGGAACACATTGTGTAGCACTCGGTGTGCCCATTATGTGACATGAGTTTCAATTGGATATATTAATATTGTTCTTAATTATGCTGGCTTAAACTTTTTTTGAAGGTTAGCTCATGTGACTTGCGCTGGTAACCTGACCTGAGATGACCCAACCTTAAAATTGTGAGAAGTTGTAGAATTGATCAAGCATAAGGTGTACCAAGTACGGCGGCGCTTCGCACCGCCGTACTTGGTGCACCTTTCCTTGATCAAAATGTTTCTGAATATATATATATATATATATATATATATATATATATATATATATATATATATATATATATTAGTGTAAGTCAGGCAAAATATCTTCTTGTAAACATATTTTGCCGACATACACTAATTTCAAACTACATGACCCGGCACTGGGGGAAAAAAAGTTTACAAAGGAGTATCAGCGAAAGCTAGTGGAATATCAACTGGAGCATAAGTCTGATACACTTTCAAGTTTACAAGAAAAGCTTGACGCCCTTAAGAATAAGCTTGAAGCATACAACATTGAACCAGACCTACTAAATAAGATAGAAGAAAAACCTCAAGAAATAATAAGTGAAACGCAACATGCAAATAAAATAAAGATAGCGAGAAATGCCAAAGTTATATGGAGGCCCTGTCGTTCTGCCAGAATCTATAGACGGTTTTTCGAATCTATCATCTGTTTCTCGGACAGAAGAACAAAAGGAGGTCCTAAGACTAGGTCTGATATGCCGCCTGCCACCCAAATATGATCAAAATAAGAAGAAAGTAGAATTAGAGATACTGCATCAGGACATTCAAAGACATGCAAAACATGTAAAAGAAGGTAATGTCCAAGTTAGTTCAAAACTAAGAGATGACTTAGTAGGCGAAAGAGCAAAAACGAGGATTGTTGGAAAAAGTTCCCTTCTTACACCGAAACTTAACAAATACAGCAGAGGGGGCGCGGTGGTAGAGTGGTCAGCGTAGCTGTCTGCCACGCAGCCGACCCGGGTTCAAGGCCCGGCGGCTTCCCCTGAACAAGGAGCAAGCTGGCTCCCGAGAAACCCTTCCAACAGGGAAAGAGTTGGCGACGCCATATGACCCTGGCAGTTGGTGCGTCGATAAGCCCCAGCAACAATTATTATTAACAATGCAGCAGAGCAGCTCAGAAAAAATGAAACTATCATCATACGTCGCGCAGATAAATCTGCGAACTACGTCATTATGGATCGTGGTGAATACATGGATAAGATGAAGACAATTTTCTTCGATAGTACAAAGTTCACGCACGTAATGAGGAATCCAACCAAAACATTAACAACCAAAATCAACAACATCATCGACGCGGCCAATGCAGCCCAGGGGATGTTCATTTCCAAAGAGTCACCGGAGAGTTCGACCTGGGCTATGCCTACGGCAACGTGAAAACTCACAAACAGGGTAACCCACTGCGACCAGTGATATCGCAGATGCCGTCTCCCACCTACCACCTGGCCAAGAACCTCAACCACCTTTTATCACAATACATCTATAATGATTACAGCCTTAAATCAAGCGCTGAATTCATCGACATCATCAAACCCCACCGTATTAATGGAATCTTGGCGTCCTTAGATGCCGAGAGCCTTTCACCAATGTACCAGTCAGCGAAACCATCAGTATCATCCTAGAGAGAGGTAGCTAACCACCCGACACTTCCTCCCCTTAAAATTCCACCGACGATACTAGAAAGACTTCTAACACCTGCACCAAGAAAGCTGCTTTCAGAGCACCGAGTGGGAAAATGTACGAACAAAGAGATGGCGTAGCGATGGGATCCACGTTGGGCTGTCTCTTTGCAAACATGTACATGGGACATCTCGAAAAGAAAGTTCTGGAAAAGTGATCTGAAACCCGAGGTGTACTGTCGATTCGTTGATGACATTCTAATAGATGTTCAAAACGAAGAACACCTGAGGCTTTTGAAACAGCAAATGGAAGCCCAAAGCTGTCTGAAGTTCACCACGGAATTGAGCATCGATAACCGCATTGCCTTTTTGGATGTAGACTTGAAGGCTCCAGAAGATGATGGACGTATTCAGACAAAAGTATACCGAAAACCAACAAACACAGGAGACTGCATGAATGCAGCTAGTGAGTGCCGGATCGGTATCGACGGGCGGTAACAAACGCCTTCATCCGACGAGCCATGTCACACTGCTCGGACTGGAACTCAGTTCATCAAGAGCTACAGAGGTCAAAACAACTTCTCGTCAACAACGGCTACAAAAACAGTGAAGTGGACTCTGCTATCCAAAAAAGTACTTTCGCAACAAAATGAGACCGCAAAAGCAGTCGAGAGCAAGACCCAGACCCTGAAGATTTATTACCAAAATCAAATGACGCCATCATACAAAAACGACGAACGGGCTATCCGCAAAATCATTGAAAACAACGTAACCTACACCAACAAGGACACCAACCTGGACATCGTCATCTACTACAGGAGCGGCAAAGTCAGCAACCTAATCATCCAGAACAACATTAACAAAACCAAAGACAAGCTAAAGCAAACTAATGTGGTATATAAATATGAATGTACCCACGAAGACTGTCTGCTTCGAAAAAGACATGTGCTACATTGGTATGACAACCACTACCATCTCAAGGAGACTAAGCATGCATCTTCAGTCTGGATCAATCAAAGAACACAACAAACAAAAACACAAAACAGAGCTCACAAGAAAGGACCCAGTGGAGCAGGCGACCATCATCGGCCGAGTCAACGACAAGAGGCGCATTGCCATCCCGGAGGCCCTTCTCATCGCCCACAATAGTCCCGCCATAAACGTGCAGGCAGAATCTCCAAATGTTCTTGAGATTTTCAACCGATTCGAGTGTAGGGTGAAAATCTTAGGTGTTGTTCGCATGCCTTCTACTTGCAGTTTTTAATAAAAGTGTTAGCTTATAACTACTGATGTGATAATTGTTACAAGAGCAGAGGTCGAAAGAATTTCTCACGAGAAATAATCAAAGAACTTACTTGGTTTCTCATAATGATGTTTAACCCCTATTTCCGTCAGGCTCCCGGCTACCCCTATTTCCGGCAGGGGGCAATATCGGCCCCCCTAAGATCTCGTATCCTAATCGGCCGATTTTTGAAAATTCAAAGTGCCATAGATTCCTCTGCTGCTAAACTTTATTTTGAAAAAAAAAAATTTCAAAATTTTTATTTTTTGGAGAAGGTCGTGCAAAATATACAATTTTTGTGTATTTTTAGATTTTCCATAACTCTTGTCTCTGTTGTACAATTTTCACAAAACTAGTTCAGATTTACAAATAATTGACCCAAAATTTTCATATACTCGAGTTACGCAAAATTCGAAATTCAATGGCAGTTCCAGGACCAGGACTATGAGGAAATATATACAACCTAAAAAGTTTTTGTTACGCGGATTAGAAGCCGTCATATACTAGCAGCATCTTTGACACATAAATAAATGAGAAAAAAGTGAAAAACTCATCAGGGGCGGATGCAGTAAGGTAAAACAGTGGGGTAAAATACATACCAACAATATGCGAATGGTATGCATGAGTATATTAGTCCCTCGACTAGTTGAAATTTAATTTCTGATAATTTTTACCCTCCCATGGCAGCTCTGGGAAAGGGGGTGACATAGGCGGATCAAGGACTCGTCGTGGGGGGTGGGGGTGATTAAGGAAACACATTTTCAATATACAACGATATTGAGTCGCGGCGGTGATACTGGCTGGGAATGTATACATTTTGAAAATGTGTAGTGACTGGACACGCCTCTGGTCAATCTAGAATTGGGTTATAACTATTTTGAATTTTCATATACCCAATTGTATTCGCCCTGACACGGCTGGCAAAAGCAGTCTTCTCACTTACTAACGTTTAGTCCTTCTTGATAACATTCCCCATTTTGAACTGCTGTAACCGCCCCTGATGAATACAAATAGTGACAATTGTGCGAATGCACTATCATCTCACATAAAAAATGATATAATAAAACCATATAACTGGTATCAGGATCAGCAGAGACGGCTTCCTTTTACAAAAAAACCCATCGCATACGATAATACTTGGTTTGTGGATAAGAACCTCCCCAAAAACAGCCATAGCTCCG